>CM022299.1:132244056-132689352 GCA_011799875.1 Thinopyrum elongatum
AAGATCATTTTCCTCTCCCCCGCATCGATCAAATAGTCGACTCAACTGTGGGATGTGAGCGATTGTCCTTCCTGGATGCATATTCCGGGTACCATCAGATCCGACTGTATGGACCTGATGAAATAAAAACAACTTTTATCACCCCATTCGGGTGCTTTTGTTACATCACCATGTCCTTTGGTCTCAAGAATGCTGGTGCCACATTCATGCGCATGATACAGAAGTGTCTGCTAGCTCAAATCAGTCAGAATGTGGAAGCATACATGGATGACATCGTGGTTAAGTCGCGCAAAGGTTCCGACCTGCTGACTGACCTTGCCGAAACCTTTGCCAATTTGAGAAGATATGATATCAAGCTTAATCCGTCGAAGTGTACATTCGGAGTTCCAGGTGGAAAGTTACTCGGTTTCCTCGTTTCCGAACGTGGGATCGATGCAAACCCGGAGAAAGTTGGTGCAATCCTCCGAATGAAATGCCCTATGCTTGTACACGACGTTCAGAAGCTTACTGGTTGTTTGGCTGCTTTGAGTCGATTCATTTCTCGTCTCGGCGAAAAGGCATTACCTCTTTTTGATGAAGAAGTCTGATATGTTCGAGTGGACTCCAGAAGCTGACGCAGCGTTTGCAGAGCTCAAAGCCCTGCTTTCCACCCAGCCGGTGCTTGCTGCTCCAATTAGCAAAGAACCTTTACTGCTTTATATAGCAGCCACTGGACAGATTGTCAGTACGGTACTCACAGTCGAGCGGGAAGAAGAAGGTAAAACCTACAAGGTTCAATGCCCAGTGTACTATATTTCTGAAGTCTTAAACCCATCCAAGCAGAGATATCCACATTATTAGAAGCTTGTCTATGGAATTTACTTGACCACAAAGAAGGTTGCACATTACTTCTCAGATCATTCGATTACAGTCGTCAGTGACGCTCCGTTGTCAGAAATTCTGAACAACAGAGATGCAACTGGTCGAGTGGCAAAGTGGGCAATTGAACTCCTTCCGCTGGATATCAAGTTCGAGGCAAAGAAAGCGATCAAATCTCAAGCGATAGCAGATTTCCTCGTCGAGGGATTGAACAACAGTTACCGACCCAGATACAGTCGGAACATTGGACTATGTTCTTCGACGGGTCCAAGATGTTGAATGGTTCAGGCGCTGGAGTAGTCCTGGTATCTCCACGAGGCGACAACCTCAGATATGTTCTTCAGATTCACTTTGATTCCTCCAACAATGAAGCTGAATATGAGGCACTCTTGTACGGGTTGCGTATGGCCATTTCACTCGGCGTCTGCCGCCTAATGGTTTACGGTGACTCAGATTTAGTGGTTAATCAAGTGATGAAGGAGTGGGACGTCAAGAGCCAAGCTATGACTGGTTATTGCAATGCGGTGAGAAAGTTAGAAAAGAAGTTTGAAGGGCTAGAGCTCCACCATATACCCCGACTGAAGAATCAAGCAGCTGATGACTTGGCGAAAATAGGTTCCAAGCAGGAGCCTATTCCCAGCAATGTGTTTTTGGAGCATATTCACGCACCATCAGTTCAAGAAGATCCCTTAACTGAAGAGCCCCCACAGCCTAAAAGTTCCACTGATCCGACTGAAGTTGAAATCCCAGCTGTGGTCGACTTGATCATGGAAGTTTTGATTGTTATCCCTGATTGGACAGTGCCGTATATCGCGTATATTCTCAGGAAAGTGCTTCCAGAGGATGAAGAAGAGGCTCGCCGGATTGTCCGTCGATCCAAAGCCTTTACAGTAATGGGGGGCAACTCTATAGAGAAAGTGTCACTGGGTCGTTCAGAAATGCATCACCCCGGAAGAAGGCCGAATGATCCTCGATGATATTCACTCGGGAACCTTTGGTCACCATGCGTCTTCTCGGGCCATCATGGCCAAAGCGTATCGATCAGGGTTTTATTGGACGCGGGCAAATGAGATGGCAAAGGAAATAATTGACAAATGTGAGGGCTGTCAGTTCTACTCCAACATGTCCCACAAACCTGCTTCAGCCCTGAAGACCATTCCACTCATCTGGCCATTCGCTGTTTGGGGTTTAGATATGGTAGGACCTCTGAAGACTGGCAGGAGTGGTTTCACCCATGTGTTTGTAGCAGTCGACAAGTTCACCAAATGGATCGAAGCTAAACCTGTCAAAAACCTGGATGCAAGTACTGCAGTCAGCTTCATCAGAGGGTTAACATTTAGGTACGGAGTCCCACACAGCATCATCACGGATAATGGGTCAAACTTTGATTCTGATGAGTTCCGAGCTTTCTGTGCGTCCCAAGGTACTCGGGTCGACTATGCTTCAGTCGCCCACCCTCAGTCGAATGGACAAGCAGAAAGAGCGAACGGTTTGATTCTCAAAGGGCTGAAACCTCAATTGATGCGCGACCTCAAGCATGCGGCCGGTGCTTGGGTAGATGAGCTACCGTCAGTCCTTTGGGGATTAAGAACAACACCAAATCGGTCGACTGGTTGAACCCCCTTCTTCATGGTCTATGGGGCTGAGGCTGTGCTGCTGAGTGACTTGCTTCACAATGCGCCCCGAGTAGAACTTTTTTCAGAAGCCGAAGCAGAACGAGCTCGAGAAGATGCTTTTGATCTTCTGTAAGAAGAAAGAGAGATGGCCTTGATAAGATCGACCATTTATCAGCAAGACCTTCGTCGATTATATGCCAGAAATGTGAAGGGTCGAGCATTTCAGGAAGGGGACCTTGTGCTCCGAGTGGACCAGCAACGGCCTCACAAACTTGCCCCCGCTTGGGAGGGTCCCTTCATCGTCACCAAGGTGCTCCACAACAGAGCGTATCACCTCTACAATGTGGAGCATAATAAAGACGAGCCACACGCTTGGAATGCGGAGCTACTCCGCCGTTTTTATACTTAAGTGTTCAGACTGATGAGATGTAATAAAGAGTACCTTTCAGTTCGTTTATCAAAGACATGGTTTACAGTCTCCTAAATGATTGTTGTTGCTAATACATGTGTCCAAAATCCCCCAGTGGGTGGCTTAGCCGCGAATCCGATTCGCCTAAGTTCAAAAAATCCTACCGAGTGATGAGCAACCCTCTCACTCGGGGGGCTTAGCTGCAGTCCTGTACTCGCCTAAGTTTGTAAAATCCTACCGAGTGATGAGCAACCCTCTCACTCGGGGGCTTAGCTGCAGTCTTGTACTCGCCTAAGTTAGTAAAATCCTACCGAGTGATGAGCAACCCTCTCACTCGGGGGCTTAGCTGCAGTCCTGTACTCGCCTAAGTTTGTAAAATCCTGCCGAGTGATGAGCAACCCTCTCACTCGGGGGCTTAGCTGCAGTCCTGTACTCGCCTAAGTTTGTAAAATCCTACCGAGTGATGAGCAATCCTCTCACTCGGGGGCTTAGCTGCAGTCCTGTACTCGCCTAAGTTTGTAAAATCCTACCGAGTGATGAGCAACCCTCTCACTCGGGGGCTTAGCTGCAGTCCTGTAATCGCCTAAGTTTGTAAAATCCTACCGAGTGATGAGCAACCCTCTCACTCGGGGGCTTAGCTGCGGTCCTATACTCGCCTAAGTGTAAAACACGCTCCATCCTGATCTGCAAGGACGACGAGGTGCAGGTCGTCCGTGATCCTTTCCTCAGAACTGCATCTGTTCCGAGTGAAGATACAAGTTCCACTCAGAAATAAAAACAAGCATATTTAAGGGCAAACTAAGTTCGGACGAAGGAGCTTAAAGTACTCGGGCATCAGGCCCGAAGGAGTTTTACGGTTACAAAATCACTCGGCATATCGAGGCAAATTGAATCGGATCATAAAAGTTCGGACGAAGGAGTTTAAAGTACTCGGGCATCAGGCCCGAAGGAGTTTCACGGTTATAAAATCACTCGGCATACCGAGGCAAATTGAATCAGATCATAAAAGTTTCATTCACTCCACAGAGGGGCTGGCAGGCTCAACAAACTCGTCCAGGTCAATTCCATCTGCAATTCGAGTAGCAGCAGCAATGAAGGTCTCCATGAAAGACTGGAAGTCAAGTTTCTTGGTGTTGGCGACCTTGATTGCTGCTAGCTTCTCTTATCTGGCTTCCTTGCAGTGGACACGAACCAGGGACAGAGCTACGTCATCGCCGCATCGAGCAGCGGACTTCTTCCACTCCTGCACTCGACCAGGAATCTCGTTGAGTCGAGTCATCAGAGACTCGAGATCGTTTTGGAGCGTTTCCCTTGGCCAGAGCACTGTGTCGATCCGCGACACCGCAACCTTGAGTCAAGCAAGATATTCCAAGGCACTGGCAAGGCGAGACTCCAGTCGAAGCATGTTCATGGCAGCTTCATCTTTGACACGGGAGTTGATGGGGTCCAAGTTTGTCTCGACTCGCCCAGTCTCTTCCTCGAAGTCTTGACAGAATTCTGCACTCGCAGAGAAATAATGAGTCAACAGCAGTATGATGAGTCAACGAAAGCAAACCAATAGCACAAAGAAAAGTACCTTCAAGCATGAGGAATAATTTTTTGGCGAGTCCTCCCAGATAGTTCTCCAGCTCGTCCCTCCTTTGGGTGATGTCTTCTACTTTGTCGGTCAGGGTCCGTTTGTCCTTCTTCAGACGAGTCACTTCTTTGTTGGCTTCGTCAAGAGCAGCCTTCAGCTTGGTATTCTCTTCCTCCAGCTTTCCGATTGAGGCCATCTTTTGGTCGGCAAGCGCCGTTTTGTCTTCGGCGGTTTTCTTCGCAGCCGCAAGGTCAAGGTCCTTCTTCTCCAAAGCCTGTCTCATTGTTTCTAGAAAGAATAACATTTGAATCAGAAAAAGGAGGAGAAAAGATGGCAAGAGAACCGGTCGACAAGATTTCCTTACCAGCAGCGTCATCCTTAGCCTTCTGGAAGTTGTTTTGAACCAACTCCAGGTCAAGATTGAGCTGGATTTGCTTCTTCTCCAAGTCGGCGAACCGGGCTCCAAGATCACAAGATTTCTGTGTTCAGAAGATAGTCAGTCGGCAGACACAAAGATTGGGTGCTTACGAGCAATAAAGTTGCAAGTTCAAATAGTTCTAAGACTACTGCCAAATCAAACATTCGCCAATAGTCTCGGGGACTACACCCAGTGGGTGCACTCAGCGTGCCCCCACTGGTCCGAATTTTTCAATCGACTTGGTCCGTCCAGTCAAAAAAAAAAACTCAGACCATAGCCGACTGCCCGCAGTCGACTACGGTCTCGGGGACTACACCCAATGGGTGAACTCAGCGTGCCCCCACTGGTAAAGGTTCCACTCGGCATGATCTGCCCAGACCGAGTGGAAAAGCTCTATTCAAAGACCCCCGCCGAATCAAACATTCGACGGTGGTCTCGGGGGCTACACCCAGTGGGTGCACTCAGCGTGCCCCCACTGGTTCAGAGATTCAATCAGCACAACCTAGTCGACTCAAGTGGAAAAACTACTCAACAGAAATTAAAACACCCAGTGGGTGTACAGACTGACAATGGGTGTGCAATTAAGGTTCCAAAACGCTCATCCACAGACGTCTTGCGGATAAAGTAGCGGTTTCTAAATATCATATCCTAACAGAACAAGCGTCAAGATGGAGTTCAGTCGGAAGTAAGCTAACCTGGACATTGGCCTGAAGTGCTGAGCTGGCATCATAGGCAGCTTGACTGGCCTCGCGCACCACCTTCATCTGCTCCATCATAATGCCAGCCTGGCGTATAGCCTCCTTGGCAGCACTCACTTGGTCTTCTGGGACGTGATGGGCGGTGGGAAGTGGAGTCGGCGTATCAGTTGTAGTAGCTTGAGAGCTTGAGGCATGAAGTTGCACAGATGAAGCAAGGGCCGGCACAGTCGACGATGAAGGACGAACACTCGACAAGGGATTCGCAAAAGTAATGGAGGCACGGTTGAAGTCCCCGGATTGCTGGATAGCTGGTGCCGTCGCCGGCGTCGACTGAGGCATCTTCCTCGCTGGTACCTTCTTGACCGAGGTCCTGCTCCTCCTACCCACGAGCTTCTGTGGCTCATCTTCATCATCGTCTTGAAGTTCAATAACATTTTGCGGAGCTGCAAAAGAATCGACCACAAGAGTTCAGTCGACTGTAGAATCGGCTAGCAAAGAAAAGACGAGATAACAGGGGTCATACCCGCTTTGGATGTGACCGCGTCCTCCATCTCCTCGTCACCATCATCTTGGTAAGCAGAAGTCCCGGAGGTAGCAGCACTACAAATCTCAAGGTTCACTCGGTCAAGCGAGTGAATGGGTCGACAACTGATATAAGATTCTTGGAACAAAGGGTGAAAATGAAACACTTACGCAGAGGCGACGGGAACGTCAACCTTGATCTTGGGCAAAGCCTTTTGTGGCTTTGACGGCGCGGTCTTGAGCTGCTTCGAAGCCTTCTCAGTCGGCACCGGAGAAGATGTCCGAGTGCGCTTCAAAGTCTGTCCAGTCGGTGCTGCCACCTTACCCCGGATACTTGCTGGGTCGTGCTTATGCTTGGAACGCTTTTCCGCGCGAGGTGGAGAATCGACCTCCTCACCACTGCTCGAGTTTTCGTGCTCTTCATCACTCTCGCCATCAGAGTTCCAGTCACCGCTGTCGCCTCCGCTCTCTTCTCCTTCCTGGATCTGCTCCCCGTTGGGCATCGAGTACATCTCAGTATATATCTGTGAAGCAAAGAATCGAACAAGCATCAGTCGGTTCCAAAGACAGTTTACAAATTAGAGTAAAAGTTACTCGGCATCGAAGGTCAGACCTTGTCTGGTTCGTTATCAGTGCCGAGTGGCGGAATTATCCTGGACCCCCTGGGGTTGTCTTTGTTTCCAGTAATGCCCTGCAGCCACTGTGCCACCATCTCCTCGGCAACTTCCTCTGAGTGGATCCGAGCAGAATCATCGGCGCCCGAGTACATCCACATAGGATGATCGCGGGCCTGGAGCGGCTGGATGCGGCGAGTGAGAAACACCTCTAGCAAATCCGTGCCAGCCACACCATCGCAGACAAGTTGGATTACGCGTTCAACCAACATAGTCACCTCCGCCTTTTCTGCTGGAGTCACTTTCAAGGGAGAGGGCTTCTCAATTCGCCCCATGGTGAAGGGGGGAAGGCCAGTCGACTGACCA
Source organism: Thinopyrum elongatum (assembly GCA_011799875.1). Taxonomy (NCBI): domain Eukaryota; kingdom Viridiplantae; phylum Streptophyta; class Magnoliopsida; order Poales; family Poaceae; genus Thinopyrum; species Thinopyrum elongatum. Next base: position 132,251,134 of record CM022299.1, read on the forward strand.
GGAGTTGGTTTGTCCTTACAATAAAACCAGGTCGATTGCCACCCTCTGACCGAATCGGGAAGAGTCATAGGTGGAAAAGTGCTTTTACCTCTCATCTGGATCCCTAGACCTCCGCACATCTGGATCACGTGCGTCCTCTCATCACTCGGATTGGCCTTTTTCACAGACTGTGAGCGGCAAGTAAAGATGTGTTTGAAGAGACCCCAATGCGGTCGACAACCCAGGAAATTCTCACACATGGAGACAAATGCAGCGAGGTATGTGATGGTGTTCGGGGAAAAGTGATGAAGTTGGGAACCAAAAAAGTTCAGAAAACCTCGGAAAAAAGGATGAGGGGGCAGAGAAAAACCGAGGAGGACGCACTCACCCTCCTGCGGCTGCGGCTTGGTCTCATCACCTGGCAGCCTCCAGGATCCATGAGCGATCAAGCCCCCCTCGACCAGATCCTCCAGATCCTCTTGCTGAATCGTGGATCGAATCCAATCGCCCTGGATCTAGCCGGGCGGCAGGCCGGATCTCGACGACGATCCACCCCGACTCGTCTTCTTGCCCTTCACCGCCGCCGTCGCTTTCTTCGCACGCTCCAGGGCCGCCGTCTTCTCCTTCCCCATCGCGGCAGGTTGCGCTCGGACGGGGCGGCGGCGTCGAAGGTGGCGGCGAACCTGGTGGTGAAACAGGAGAAGAAGAAGGAGATGGAGAGCACAGTGCCAGACTCATCGGCCCCGACGCCTTATATGGGCCTGCTCCTGAGTGGCTGACTTGTGGGCCCAGGCAATCCAGTCAAATCCCGCAACAGTCGCGCGCTGGATACGTGGCGAAAAAGGTGGCACGGGGATCGAGGCGTCCTTGCCTAACCCGCTCCGTTTACTGCGGTACTCTCCGTCCCGCGCGCTTCTCCAAATTTCGAATCCCATGAGATCCGGAAGCAGCAGTGTGACCAATCGCGCTGAGGATTTTATACCATACCAACACTTAGAGCTTATCAGCAAAAATCACTCGACAACCTCTGAATGGACCCAGGCGACTGAAAATGAAGTTGAAGTTTTTACAAAGATCACCGGCCCAGTTAAAATGCCTCTGAAGCATATAAATCGTGTCGGAACCATCTTCAACCACTTCTCCACTCGGACCCAGATCCATTCGGGGGCTAATGACGAAGACATGTACCTAGGGTAGGGTAATAGGCCTGACCTAGACACCCTTCCCCGAGGACACTGCTCTAAGGCCAAGGACATTCAAAGGATAACATCATCTACCGACTGAAATCACCACAGGGTGCAACCCACTCGACCAACAGTTCACTCGGATAACCCAATTCCATTCGACCGGGGTGTACTCACTCGACCACATGAGAAACCACTCGGAAGACAGAAGATCTAAGGTCACTCAGGATGGCAATGGTCAGGCATTCACTCTGTAGTCTTAATGATCATTTATTTGCCTTTATTGCTGGCGTTATCAGTAACATCCTGTCTTTATGGACATTGAACCCCTTGTAACATGGGACGGCTGGGGTCCTGGCGCACTCTATATAAGCCACCCCCTCCACTGGCACAAGGGTTCACACCCCCTGTAACTTCACGCATAATTCAATCGACCGAGCCTCCGGGCACCGAGACGTAGGGCTGTTACTTCCTCCGAGAAGGGCCCGAACTCGTAAATCTTGCGTGCACAACCTCATCGTAGCTAGGATCTTGCCTCCTCATACCTACCCCCTATTCTACTGTCAGACTTAGAACCACGACAGAACCCTCTCTGGCTTCCCCGTCAACCACCATCCCAAGAGGTGCTTCTCCGGCAAGGGCCTTCACCGATGAGGCTGTCTCCACATAACCAACCTTGACAGGTGAGGACGTCATCGACCGTGCGCCGGCAACCAAGGCTGCCGGGGAAGGAAATGTCCCTCCTCAAAAAATGCCCGCGGGTAATCCTCTTGCTTTCAAATCATCACTCACAGAACATTTGTTTTCTCGAACTTGACTTTGAAATCTTGATTTTCATTTTGCTCTTGCCTTAATCCATAGTTTTGTCTCTCGAAAAAGGCGAAATTCTTGTGGAAATAACCAATATAGCAAAGGATGCTACCGAGGAGGCCACCAAAATTGTTGCCGAGGAAAGTCACGAGCAAGTTGCCGGGGATATCAGAGAGATCCCCGAGGAACCCGAGAAGTCTCCTAGCAATACGTCTGGTTTCGCCAGGATGGATGCGGAGAAGGCGCTCGTCAATACTGACACAACGAACCCCATCAGCTGTCCACTGGCAACAGCATTGCAGATCCCATTGAGCAGCTTGGCATTGATCACCCCTCAACATGGGTGTGGAGCCCCCAGTTCATCTGGCTTGGCGGGGCCAGACTTTGATGAAGAGATAGCCCGGAATTTGCTCGCACTGACTCAAAGAGCCACCGAGGGCAATGACACTGCCGACAGTGCTGAAGATCTTGCCTTCCTGAGGGCCATGGCCACCGGGTTCAAAGGTGTTCAAGAGAGATACAGCAGAAAGTGGAGCAAGGTCCACGAGGAGCGCAAATCAGCTGATCTGGTCGACCAGAAATTAAGGGACAAGGCCATCGAGCTGCGTGGGTGGTACAGTGATCAGGCCCGCAACCTCCTGTGGCGAGAGGAAAAACTTACTACCACCAAAGAGAAGGCAGCAGCCCGTGACAACAAGTTGACGGAGCGCAAGGCGATGCTCAACACCCGAGAGAAAGATCATGCAGCGCGGGAAGAGGCCCTTGCTACTACTCTCCGCGATAAGGATGATGCAATCAAGGAACTCGTCAAGCAGCAGACCAAAGTGCTAGAGGACGAACACAACAAAGTTGTTGAAATCCAGCCTTCGGAAAGTGCTGCCAAGCTTATGGAAGTTGTTGACGAAGTTGCTACTGCCGCCACCGCCAAAACAGACCTCGTAGCCAGGTGGCCAAATTGAACGAGGAGCTTGCCGGCAACAGCAAGGATATCGGAATCCTCAAGGACGAAGCGCAGAAGACAGCCCTCACTCTAGAGGGGCTGCAGACGCAGCTCTCATCTAAGAATCAAGATCTGGAAGCCGCTGCTGATGAAGCTAAGGACCTGAAGGCCAACACCTTGGAAACAAGCCTTGAGTCCGCCAGGGAATGGGAAAATTTGTTGACGGAAAAGCTTGCCGCGGAATAGACTCTCCGGAAAGATGCTGAGTTCAAGCTCACTAAATAGGGCAAGTTGTATTCTCTCTGGTGGAAGAAGCTTGTTGATATAGCAGAACGTCTTTCCTCCCAACTTGCAGATATGAGCATAAAAAGATGGAGCTTCACCATCAATGAGTACGAAGCCGCCATTGTCAGGTGGACGCATTTCTTCGAGGGCCTCACTGAAGGACTGAAGACATCTCAGGATGACAGGGCCGTCTCATTTGCCAACGAGTCCCGACAATTAGCATGCAGTGTTCTCTACATGGCATTGCTCAATCTTGATCATCGCAACCCCAACATCGACTTCTCTTATGCCTTCAAGAAGCTGCCAAAGAATACTGACATCACGGCCGCCGACAGAGTGCTCAAAGTTCCCAGGATCCAGGGTGATCACTGGGATTGAACTTGCCGCTCTACTTGTTGTTGTGCTGTCATGTAAAGATACGTTTGATCTTGTGTTAGGCTCGCATTTTTTTTATGATGCGGTGAAACTCGTACTTATGGATGAATGCACGCTATCCCCCTCATTTTCCTTTGCATTTGTATGATTCGATCTCATTCCCTACGCGTATCAGAAACTTGCCGGTGCCACACTTGCCCCGGGTGCTTTGAGGAACGGGTCCTTAGCAGCCTGCCGATAATGTTGTCACCAATAAGTTTTTCCCTTAGCATTCTCAATGCGGCCACTTAAATTGTTGAGGGGACTCGAAACAAAGTAAGGGCGTGAATGATCACGACAAGGTTCCTTCACATGTAGGTTTTTCATACAAACACATGGCTATTCGAGGGAAATTGTAAATGTAACAAGGAAATTGTTTCGAAGTTTTTCAACTTAGCTTTTCCTTGTGATGTCTCTCTCGTCGTACGAAATGACCACTTGAACGCGCCTTCTTAAATGGCAATCCCATCGTCACTCCCCTCGGAAGACTTGCACGCGAGGGACCCTTCTGTTCTTTAAGAAAAGAAAGAATGGGAAAGAGTAATTTGGGAACCTTGGCAGTTCATTAGGTATTTCACACAAACTAAAACATAAAACACACATATGATATGTATTTTAAAGAACAGAATTACAGTTCTCCACATTTCTCTCGAACAGCCAGGGTTAGCCTGCTGGGAAACTGACCAATGGACTTGCCATGGCCCACGGGTGGGAACTAGTCATCCGCCCTCACAGGGCGGACACCCGCCAGCACCGGGCACGTGTTCGTCAACATTAAGTCCGCCGCACACATCAGATCAATGGTGCACTTCCCGATGTTTTTCCATGAGAATGTGAGGATCTTCCATCCGCCTATCACTCGTCTGACTCTGCAAACCTGATCAGACTTTGGATAGTGGTTATCCACTCATCCATCTTGTCTGTGGTTCGAGGGAAGTTCAACAGCATCTGGGCTCGTGCCATTGCTTCTGCCGCTATTGCTGGCATGGCATGGGACGAAGAACGCGACGTCGCTCTACTCCTTGCTGAGCCAGTAGGAGCATCGTTGTTATATTGTCGTCGTGGGCCAAGCACAAGTGCAGTTTGGTGTGGTGGAAGTTGCGCCTATGGATCTTGGTCTTGATCAACAGGGGTCTTGCTGTGCGGGCGTTGTCGTCCATGACTGACAGCACCGCTCAGAGTCTTGTCGCACCCATCCTGTGCAGGACGAGGCGTATGTCTTGGCGCCGTGCCCCTGGCCGCTGCAGCCAGTGGATCTTGATCCGCACTGGAGTGAGCGCCATTGCTGTGCTGGATACGCTCACCGGTGCGGCGAGGAGGCAGAAGCTGGTTGTTCGCGCTGCCCACTCCGTTGTGGCCATGCTCATCGGCACCTCCGATGACTCCATCTCCAGCTCCAACCACAGTGGGCACAGCGATCGCGCTGCATGCGCCGGCCGTGCCAACCATTGTATTCGCCCTGCCCATCGAGGCGGCAGTGCCCGCGACGCCTGCAGACGCGTGTGAAGGAGCCTTGGAGGTGGAAGGATTCGCCGCCGCGTTGCCCTTCTTCTTGGGAGCCATCGGCGATGAAGAAGACGATGAAGTCAAAGAAACTAACGCGCTAACTGTTGTTTCAGGTTCTCGCAAGTGAAACCCCTACCTGGCGGGCCAAAGATGTCGGGGTACAACCATCTATGGGGCTATCCAGCCCCTTATGGTTCAGCTAGGGGATTTCGCAGGCACAAAGAGCAGAAACAACAAAGAGCACAAGGGATTTTTACCTAGGTTCGGGCCACCCGGAGGTGTAAAACCCTACTCCTGCCTTGGATGTATTGATGTGTGGGAGCACAAGTAGAAGGAGCGCTCTATCCCGGCAAGGGTGCAAGGGGAGAGCAGCTACGCATGCAAGTGTGCGAGGAGTAGAATCCTTGTTAAGGTTGCCTTGGCCCTCATTTTATAGCTTAAGGGGTTACCACAATGGCAAAACAGTCATTACAAAGTAATTAGATAGCAAACAGTGTTATCATACCTAACTCTGCCGTGTTAGGCCAAAAGCAATAAATGCACTGTTAGGTGTCGTGTGGAGGAGGAGCCTCGGCAAGGTTTCTGCACTGCTCGCCTACCTACCTCCTACCAGCATGACACGCCTTCTGGACGGGTGTCAATAAAGGTAATTCTTGCCCTAGCGAGCTGACACATGCCCGATAAGTCTCACCAAACCGCCCGTGAGATCGACACCTCATCGATTAGTGACTAGCTACTTGATGAGGTGGAGCGCCAGCGTTTTAGTAAGGGCTTGCCGGCATTCATCTTGCTGGGTCTTCGCCTTGGACTCGACCTTGCCAGCTCTGCTTTGCCAGCAAGGAATTCTTTTGAGAGCTCATTGCTCTGTATTGGTCTTCTTGATGCGCTCTTTGTCTTGGGCCTTGAATCTCATCAACAGTAATCCCCGGCAGGTTCTGGCCAACGAGGTAGCTGCCACTGTGTGTACATAAGTTAGGGTGTATAGAACACCTCTGTTTGTATACACCGACAAACACCTAGATGATATGCTAGATGAACTTTGCGGAGCCACCATATTCTCTGAAATTGAACTTAAAAGTGGCTATTACCAAATACGCATTCAAGAAGGTGATGAGTGGAAAATGACATTTAAAACTAAATTTGATTTATATGACTGGTTGGTTATCCCAATGGGTTTATCCGAAGCGCCTAGTACCTTCATGCGTGTCATGCATTATGTTCTTCACAAGTACATTGGCATATGTGTTGTGGTTTATTTTAAAGACATCCTTGTTTTTAGCAAGACTCTACAGGATCATGTGAAACACCTTAGAGATGTACTCCAAGTCCTTAGGAATGAACGCCTTTTTGCTAATATGGAGAAATGTAAATTTGGTGTTGACAAGCTTGTTTTCTTGGGATTTGCTGTTTCCTCTAAGGGAGTTGAAGTTGATGAGTCTAAAATTGCCGCTACTGAAACTTGGCCACAACCAGCCAACTTGCAACAAGTGCGTAGCTTCCTTGGTCTAGCCGCGTTTTACCGTAGATTTGTGAAGGATTTTAGCACCATTGCTTTGCCATTACATGCTTTGAGTAAGAAAAATGCACCCTTCATTTGGGGACCTTCACAGGCTACCACATTTGATGAACTTCAGAATATGCTTACACATGCTCCATTGCTTGCTTTGCCCAATTTCATAAGACTATTGAAGTGCATTGTGACACTAGTGGTAACGGCATAGGAGGTGTGTTAATGCAAGAGAAGTGCCCAATTGCTTACTTTAGTGAAAAACTCTCCGGAGCGCAACTTAACTATCCCATATATGAAAAAGAGTTGTATGCTTTGGTTTGAGTGTTGCATGTTTGGGAGCATTATCTCGGACCACATGAATTTGTTCTTCATACCGACCATGAAACTCTAAAGTACCATAAAGGTCAAACCAAGTCAAATAAATGACATGCTAAATGGAGTGAATTCATTAAGACTTTTCCTTATCTTATCAAATACATCAAGGGTAAAGAAAATGTAGTCGCAGATGCTCTTTCTCGCAAATGCTTGCTTGTAACTTAACTTGAATTGAATGTTATTGGCTTTGAGCACATTAAAGACTTATATGCGCATGATGCTTTCTTTGCAATTCCTTATGACGAATACTTGATGCATACATCTTGGGAACGATATTATGAGAGCTAACAAGATTTGTAACCCCGAGTCTTCCCTTCGTTTGTTACTTTTGCAAGAAGCTCACAAAGGAGGACTTATGGGCCACTTCGGACGTGACAAGACATTGGCCACGCTCTCCAAGAACTACTATTGCCCCAAGATGTTTCGTGACGTCTCCCGCTACATCAACCGGTGCATCACATGCCGCAAAGCTAAGTCACACGCTCAATCTCATGGATTATATATGCCACTTCCTATTCCGCACAATCCATGGGAAGACATTAGTATGGATTTTGTGCTTGGCTTGCCTAGAACTCATAATGAAAAGGATTCGATATTTGTTGTTGTGGACCGATTCTCTAAAATGGCACTTTTCATTCCTTGCAACAAGATAGATGATGCTTCACATGTTGCCAATTTGTTTTGTAGGGAAATATTGCGCCTACATGGAGTGCCCAAGACGATTGTGTCGGACCGCGATGTCAAGTTCCTTAGCTACTTTTGGAAGACTCTTTGCGCCATGCTCGGAATCAAGCTACTATTCTCTACGGCATACCATCCACAAACCGACGGCCAAACGGTGGTCACCAACGGGACCCTCTCCACTCTCCTTCGCATGTTGATCAAGAAGAACATCAAGGAGTGGCAGGAATGCTTGCCCATCGTCGAGTACGCCTACAATCGAGCAAGACACTCTACTACCGGCAAGTCCCCCTTTGAGGTCGTCTAGGGCTTCAACCCATTGTCCCCATTGGACATTCTACCTCTACCTCTTCAAGAGCGCACCAACATGGACGCGAGTGAGCAAGCAAGTTATCTCAAGAAGGTGCTTGAAGACACAAGACGTACCATCGAGAAGCAAGTGCACCGCATCGCGACCAAGCGCAACGTCAACAAGCACCCCATGGTGTTCAACCCCAGAGATCTTATGTGGCTGCTCCTTCGGAAAGACCGCTTCCCTAATGAACGCAAGTCCAAGCTTCTACCTCGAGCCGATAGTCCTATCAAGGTGCTCGCACGCTACAACAATAATGCCTACAAGATCGACCTACCAGGTGACAAGTACAATGTGAGCGACATCTTCAATGTCACCGACCTATCTCCCTTCCATGGTGATGAGGCTTTCGATCCGAGGTCGGATCTTTCCCAAGGGGGGAGATGATGCGGAGCATCCTATGGTCATCCCCATGGACCTACATCCGTCCCCCCAAATGCCAAGTCGACCGATGACACGTTCAAGAGAAAGGGCTATCGAGACCGAGGTGGCATTTCTCCTTTCGGAACTTCCTCTCGAATCACATGAGACATGGCTACTACCTCCAACGAAAACACTATGCATACTCAGGTACATCGGAGACATCCATAGAGATGCTAAGGATCAAGTCTAAGCAACGAAGGAAGAAGAGCGCAAAGACGAAGGAGGGAAAGGCCAAGGCAGCACCTGCCCCGATGATCCGGACGGTGGCCCGGACGATCCGGATAGCGCCCGGACGATCTGGACCCCCATTCGGACGATCCGGACAGCACCCGGACGATCCGGCTACGGCACCCGAAGACACCCGAAAGTGAACCATGAAGCAGGACGATCTGGACCGAGCCCCGGATCATCCGGACCCAGCCGGACGACCGGACCACCTCCCGGACATCCGGGCCACCCTAGGCCTCCACAACACATCCGGATCGACCGGACAATCTCTCAGATCATCCGTACACCTAACGCGTGGGTCGTCCGGGTCCCCAGCCGGATCATCTGGACCCCCACCTGCATGCGCGACTTGGGTCGAGGCCCATGTACCCATTCATCCCCAACTCACCTAGTACTATATATAGACTACCTCCTACTCTATTCTAGGGTTAGCAAAGTGTTGGCTCATAGACTAGAGAGCTTTGCTCCTTGTATCCGCTTGCTAGAGACCCCGCTCCCATGGAGATCAAGACCTCCATGTGAGAAGATCCTACGGGATTCAAGATCCCCATGTGGGAAGATCCACATCCGGATTCAAGACCTCATCTCCTCACAGATTTGGGAAGAACTACCATTTCTATCCTCTATGTTGACTTTGGATCGTGTTTCCCCCATCTATGATATGTGGATTTAGACCATGTGTGACCGGATCGCATTGATTTGAGTGTTTCCTCTCGTGTTCTTCGTGGGAATCCCCTCCAAACGTTAAAGATCGGCCGATTAGGGTTCCACGCTACACTAGGGATACTAACCTAGTCCGACCCATGTTCCACGGAGTGGGTTGATCGGCCCGCATTCTTCCTGGGATAGACTCTGGAGGCCACACGCAGGAGGACTAGTTCAGATGCAATCTGCTGAAGACTTGTCATGTACTCCAAGATCTTAGATTATATATGCCACTTCCTCCCAAGGGTGAAAGAGAACAGTGCAGCCGGCAGTGGATTGCCTCCCTCGCCGAAGGCGACAGAGTGAACGCTGCACCTCCTCCCCTTCCCGATCCGACAGGATTCGGACGACTCCTTGATCAGCTGTGAGGTGGGGGAGAGAGAGGCAACGCAATCTTGTTTAGATCTGATGAAGAGGGTGCGAGATTGTGAATAGAGCAAATCCTAGCGAAGGACCGCTGAGCCTGCAGCGTGTATATATATGTAGTGCAGCAAGAGTGTGAAGAGTGCAAACCCTAGCAAACAAGAGGCTATATATACAATGGAGTAAAAAAATCTATCTATAGAGTGGACACTGTCATCTTGCGTCTGTACTGATGTTAAAAAAACACGCCCTTCTTCCAGGTTGCACTTTTTATCGCTCCCGTCCCGTGTGGTCCCCGACCCTCCATTATTAAGTGAACAAATTAAAGGATCAAATTATTACGTACGTAAGCTGCCTCTTCGTGTACAAATGCGCTCCATCGTGTACTCGCGGGTATGTTGGATGCAGAGTGAGTGCGTGTACATTTCTTCTTGTACGTAGTAGTACTCCATTTATCTCACTTCATATTGTTTCCAACTCCTATGATATTCATATCCTAGGAACAAAATGAGGCGGTACTAAGTTTGTGTGTGTGTAGGGAGAATGAGACATCGATGATGTGTACGAGTAGTCGCGAGAATCGTCACTAAGTGTGTGTGTGCGCACACACAGATAGACATGCATATCCGTGTTTACGTAAAATTCTTAGTACTTTCATCTCCATCTCCATCTCCATCTCCAATCATACTTGTCCAACTGGCACATTATTTATGTTATTAATTACGTCGTATGTCCAGCACCTCTCGTTTGTGGCCATCCGGACTGCTGCCACGCCCGCTCCTGACCGCCCTGGCCAACCCGAACCCTCATCATCACCAACGCGCGCTTCCCGGCCGAAACGGTCAGTGCCGCATTCATGCCCAGCCAGAGCGAACGCGACCTCTCACTAGCGCCGGCATTGAAGCGGCGCGCCGGCCGAGAGAGCGCCGCCCGCGCCGCTTCCCGGTGCACGCGACTGCTCCGTGTTCAAATGTCACCACGGCCGGCCACAACACGCATGTAAAAAAGTTCTTGTGAGTCCGTGCTACAGCTAGCTGTCCTCCCCCTCCTCGGTTATCTCTTCCAGTTGTGCTAGTACTCCATGGCGCGATCCATCAACAAGCAGGCGGGAAAGTTTGACTATACTCGGTTTGGCGTGAGTGGCATGCCGAGCGACGGAGCGTGTGGGTAGAGGAGGGTGAGACACGAACACGACATACGTGATTTAAACGTTGGTTTTGCTCGATGGCGCGATCCAACAAAACAAAATGTTGGTTTCCAAAAGAATACTGTACTGCATGAGGGAGAAGCGGATTCAACGAAGAGTGATGGTTTGCTTCTTCCGTCCAACTAACTGCCGGGTCTATGTGATTTGACGGCTCATTGGTCACTATTACTAGAAAGAATTCCTTATCTAACACTATCTTAAATTATGTTTCTCTATTTGGCACTGAAAAACTTTTTCTTCCCTATCTAACATCGATTCTAAATTTTATGCCTTTTTTGACACTTTTATCGATTTGGGCCTTAACAGTGTTAAATGACACCTGAAATGACCATTTTCCCCTCATATGGTATGTGACCAAAGTTTATGCATGGATATTATTAGTTCATGCATGCGCCTGGCATGGCATCGGCCAGTATGAATAAACACGGACAAGATACTAGATAGAGTGCATATTTGCAGAGAGGAGAGTGATTGGACTTTCTTGCTTGAAGTACGTATGATGTGGCGTTGCACGCACACACACATACTTAAAACAGAGTTAGTTTTCCTTCAGCGCGTCCCGAGCCAGCGTCACGCACTCATGCATGTCCTCGCCACAACAGCAAGCAAGGCAGCACCCGTCGCGGACGTGCCGGCTGGGCGTCTGGCTGTGTCGCGCCAAAAGAAGCCCCAGCGGAGGAGGCTTCGCAGTGCCAGATCGATTCCTCCTCGCCAGAGCACTTGCACATGCCCCTACACAAGAGCTAACTGAAGCAGAGATTGATTTTCTTTGCAAGTTGGCTCACGCACCTAGGAACCTAACCGGCCGCGGCCGGATAAACACATACAACTAGTCAGCTACTTAGCCGCATACAACAAACCAAGCCGGCTGGACATGTCCTTTTTTCATTGTTAGTATCTATTAAAATTTTGTCACGCACCATATGGGGGGCAAAAAAGTCTTTTCATGTGTCATTTAAGATCGTTAAGGCTTAAAATGGACAAGAGTGTTATAAAAGGAATAAAATTTAGACTAGGTGTTACATAGGGAAGAAAATAATTTTAGGTGTCAAATAAGGTAACAAGATTTAAGCCAGTGTCAAATAAGGAATTTGCGGCGGTAGAGCGTCGTAGAGCGTCTGCACTCTTATTTATTTATTTATTCTGTGATAAAACTAACTTTCTCCACTCTTACACCCGAGGAGTATGAAACATGGTAGCCCAGTGACTACATGGCCCACCTCCCACTATCACCTTATTCCTTGGATATCATGCGACACCGTCGGTCCTGTTTTCTTTGCGTATAACAAACACACTGTGGTATAGTAGTACTACGTAGCTGCCCGCATGGCAAGAAAAAATTACTATACACCAGAGTGTATAGACTATTTTGGCCCCAGATTTGCTATGGAGGAAATGCTGGGTAGTTACGCGCATGCAAAGTACTCCATTCTGGCGAACAATTACTCCTCTCTCCATCTCTCTGGATGCAGGCTCACTAGATCTATCTGCATGCTTCTCTCTCTCTCCGGTTCTGCACATGCGAAGCGACTCTCTCTCTCTCTCTCCAGCTTTGCATGCATGCGACGCGACTCTCTCTCTCTCCCTCTGTGCAAGCATGCCTTAAGCTATTGGCACACTATATACTAGTATAGATGCATGATACTAGTCTATGATACTACTCCCCACTATGAGTAGCCTTATACGCATACAAAAAAGGACCAGAGGGAGTACGAAGCTTTCAGATTTTGTTTCATGTATGTATCCTGACTCCAAGGTTGCCCCGTTACAACATTCCATCAAATACGAAGGAAAACTAACACACAAGCTGATGCATCTCAATGATTCACAGATCATAGCCAATATTTACTTCACAACTAAAGACAAAAGTTGCGAAAGTGTGTAAAAAAACTATCGATGGAGTCTCTAGGCCTTAAACCCTGAACCCTAAACAGGATTTAATTTCCTGGCTAGGTAGAACCTATCAAAGGAAAGAAGCCTGGCACCCTCGGATCATACGATTCTTTTGTGTAGTTCTACTAAAATCGAGCTGAGCATCCCTGTTGGCAAAGATATTGAAGAAGTGTGATTAGAATAATAGTAGTGGCACTAGTTCATGAGATGGAGCTACGTGGAGAAAGATCCACATGGAGATGGAGCTACGTGAGGAGCTCCGGCAGTGGAGCAAGCCGGCTCCAAAAGGAATTTGTACTACCTGGGACGTCGGGGTGTAGCTAGAAGGCTGGTGGGAGGCGGCATCATCCCATACCACGGGGACCCCCGATCGGGATGCACCGACAGTGGGCTTTCTCCCTCGCCACTGCTGACCGCGTCTACGCAGAACATCCTCCCCTTCCCTCGGCGGCGGGATCAAGCCGGTTATATGACCAGTGGTGTGGCCACCATCGTTCTATGCGAGCCCAAGCAAGCAGGCTTGTAGCTTAGGCTCCTACTGGTGTATATATAGTACGTGGACCAGTTTTCCTTTTCTCTCCATATAAACCTTTTTTATATTGCGTACGTGTCATTGAAGAGTGAAATGATGGTTGCTTCGTCCGAGCAACTTACTGTGTGATTTGACTGCTCATTTAGTCATATTACCGCTGCCCTTGCACATACTCCCCCTACGTGTATGAGCGTTCCTGATTCTCACTTGTACTTATCTTTATTTTTTTGCATGACATGTGGACCCGGATGATGGATGTCCCACATGACATGATGGCATTGCAGAGTATTAATATCGGCAATAATGCATGCGTGAACAACGAATGAGCAAACCTTGCATGCGACGTTTGGACAAAGCTTTGAGGTATGAACATGTGAATGTGAGGGACTACAACCTCGTGCACGCATGCAACAGTCACACGTACACATGCACACAAAAACGCGTGTGATGCCCTAATGCATACATGGCTGAGCACATGACGAAAGACACACGCTCACGGTCAAGTGCTCAACCTACTCCTGCATGCACACAAGTACTCAGCCAGGGTGAGCTAGTGACCGTATAAACACCGGAAAATGTATTATACAACGAGCGTATTATGAAGTCCACCGATTGTATTTTTACAAATATACAGAGACCGCAACTGTATTTATCTCATTTCAAATTAAGCCATATTAACCGGAAAAGGAGGCAGTATGGACTAGCATTACTTTGTTGTGTCCAGTCAACTTGCAGAACGAGGAGAAGCTTGCAGGACGAGGAGAAGCTTGCGGGACAAGGAGAAACTTTTGACTAATGCAAGCTCTCCCTCGCTTAGGCGGTGGACGTGCAATAGTTAATTCGGCGTCAGATTGCCAGAAGCATACACTGTAGTACCATCATTGTTCGACTTCCCGAAGACGCGAAGAGCCAAGCGCAAGGTTTACTAGTACTACTACTATACAGGTACTACGAGTATTACGTACTACTAGTACTAGTACTATATAGGTACTACAAGAACCGCATGGTGGAGCGTCTGCACTCTTATTTTATTTTAATCTGTGATAAAGCAATCTTCAACACAATTGCTTCTCTTCGAGGGTTCTCGCATGTGATAATGGAAGTTGATCGCATGGAGTTGGTGATACTTTGGAACAGTCGCCACAATTCTCGCTTAATTCTAGCTCCTATACTGTTAGAAATATGAGAGCTCAGTAATAATTTCTCTTCTTTTGTTATTCAGCATGTAAACAGGTTAGGAAACCTTCCGGCGCATCTTTGTGCGAAGCGTGCATGCACTTTGAATGTGACCAAGTAGCTTCCTAATCTACCTCCGTCCTAGTTTATTGGTCCCCTTTCTAATTTTTGCTAAAGTTTGACAAAAGATTTAACTGACAAAATGTTAGTACATGTCAACAAAAATTATATCCTTGGATTCGAATTTGAACAATTTATGGTCAAAATTGGGCACAGATTACAATGAGGACTAATAAACCAGGACGGAGGTAGTAGTGACCAGTCTGTTGGCTGATTGTCCTAAGAATGCTTTTATATGAATAAAGCTCTCTCATTTACCCGCCAAAAAGTTAAACCATATTAACCGGAAAGGAGATAGTACGGACTAGCACTACTTTGTTGTGTCCCGTCAAATCGCAGAACAAGGAGAAGCTTGTAGGACGAGGTGAAGCTTGCTTATTTACAGTACTACGCCCTCTCCGTCTACCACAAGCGCGGTGGCTCGCAGGACGAGGAGAAGTTTTTGACTAATGCAAACCTCTCCCTCGCTCAGGCGGTGGACGTGGTGCAGCAATTCATTCAGTGTCAGATTGCCAGAGGCATACACAGTAGTACCATCATTGTTCGACTTCCTGAAGAGGCGAAGAGCCAAAGCGCAAGGTTTAGTAGTACGAGTAGTACTGTACTACTTACTAGTATTATCCAGGGGGAGCGTCCGCACTCTTGTTTTATTTTAATCTGTGATAAAGTACACATGTATTCCGGAGAAGTGCGGAAAACGGCAGCCCAATGAAGTGGTACTACTATTCAAAAATCATCAAACATGTAATGATGACATCGATCAAGCATGCTCTAATATTTCTTGGCCTACATGCGACACCTAGCCCGTCTGTGGTCTCGCTCCTCGTATTTCTCAAGGAGCGGCAGGTTGGCCATTTTACCGTCAATTTAGATCGGTTTGCTCACACTTCGGTCCCACATGTCAGTGATAATCCAAGAGGAAGCGCGTTTACCGACATGCCATACGTGCACTTGGTTAGTAGGAGCGGATTCAAAGAAGAGTGTATTGATGGTTGCTTCGTCCGAGCAACTTGCTGTTGCTTCGTCCGAGCAACTTACTGTGGGAAAGGTGGGGCTTATGATTTAACTGCTCATTACTACTGCTCACTATTGGTGCGGCGCGATGACAGGGCTGAGTGTCCCATGTGGTTGTGCACTATTTGGTGCATGGCACATGGACCCGGATGCTGAATGGCTTTTGGCGATGTTATCAAGCTTCCAGCATTTGTTTACATAAATGACGTACACATAATTTTCTAGCAACATGAAATTGTACAATGCTTTCAAGCTTTCGGCTTTTGTTTCATGAGTCTTGCCAGCTGGAAGGTTGTCTCGTTACAACATCATCAAATAGAAAGGAAACTAACATCCATGCTCTTGCGCAAAAAATAAAAATTAACTTCCTTGCTAATGCATCTCAATGATTAGCAGATCAGAGCTAATATTTACATCTCAACTGAAGACAAAGTTGTGAGAAGGTGTTATAAGGCAAAAAATAAAATTGATGCATGCTTTCATTTGCAGCAACTTTCTCGCAGCCCTGTCTAAATTAGCAAGACATGTTGGGAAAAAAATTAGCCGGCAGGAGCATGGAACATTCTGATCATTTTGTGCAGATCCACTAAAATAGAGCTGAGCGTCCCTGTTCCAAATATATTGAGTAAGTGTGATTACAATAGTAGAGGACTCCATCGCAAAAAATAACAACAATAGAGGACTGTTGATGAAACAATAAACACACAAATAGAAGTCGGTCACATTTGCAGTCTCTCTTAAGACTAACTAGTTGGAGAAGATTAGCCTCGGAGTTGGATGAGGAGGATAGAGAAAAACCAATCTCCCTTGTGCAGTCCCACTGAAATGTAGAAACGTTGCCCGTGTGACATTTCAGCAAAACTGCACAAAACACTCTTAAGAAAAAACTGATTTGTGCAGTTCACCAAAAGGACGCAATAGCAAAGAGGTGAAATGGATAGCCCTATTTGCAAAAGAGGTAGAAAGGAAACAATTACTGGCCAATAACAGTTGAAGACACATACGCCGACAAAAAAGAAGCATATTCCTTGTCCTAAGGTAAGATAGCAGCACGGTTGTTTATCTAAAAAGGGTGTGAGGACGAGATTGCAACATGGAAAGTAGGCCGGCCGAGCTACGTTTTGGGCAAAGAACTTGGGAAGATCCGCATGCAAGATTTGCCACATGCAGCGACATGGGAAGATGCCAAGATAGGCTGTGGAGCAAGGCCAGAGGGGTGGAAGATGTACTTGGGGGTAGTCAGGATGTAACTAGGCCAGCCGGATCTGCCCTACCACGCCGGAGCTTGGTCAGAAAGAACGGCGGGTACCGCAGATCGGGACATGCTGCCTCGACGCCATCGAACGAAGCAACGATGCACGTCCTCCCTTTCCGCCGGCGGACGGGATCGGGCCAGATTCTGTGACCAGCGGTGAGAGAGAGAGAGACCACCGCCGTCTTGTGTGGGAGAGTGTGAAGATAGACCAACCCCAACAGGCAAGCTCCATTGTATATAGTGGAGCGGATTACCTTTTTCTTCATAACAATTGTTTTATATTCTGTACGTGCCATTGAGCAATATAACTTTATTTAAAAATAACGCACCAACGCGTCAAGTCCTTTTTTATTGAGATAGCTTACCAGGCTTGCTGCCTGGTACCAACGCGTCAAGTCGAACTTTGTTTCGTGCATGCGTGGTAGAGGACCCTCCTTCAAAATAAACAACCGCTACACAAGTCAAATTAGCACATGGGCTGCCTTTTTGTACAAAAATGAGCTCCACTGTGTACCCGCGGGTTGTGGCTGGGAACGAGACATGAGTACGTGCATCGTGCGCGCACCTCTCCTCTTCGTGTACGTACCCCACCTATGTGGGTGTGTGTGAGAGAGATGGTCTGTAGGTTCGTGAGTGTTTTTTTGGGGTGGGGGAGGGGGTGCGTGAGAGATAGACAGGGAATATGCGTCGATGATATCTCAAACAAAAAATGTAACTTATGCAACATGAGTGAAACAGAGGCGTAGATATATCATATCTAGAGGGGGCGATCCACTAGAAGAGAGTGGAGGGATCATCGGCGTGAGATATCGATAGAATCAAAGAGAGGGATGAAGTGCATGGGTGCGCGAATGATAAAGAAAGCCAACGAGATTCTTTGTGTCCACGTCAACGATATAAGGCGGCTAGCCTACTAGAACGTTAGAGGGAAGAGCTACAGTTTGTCTGTGTGGCATGGATACCTACCTATAATGTTCGACTATCGGTGTGTGTGTGTGAGAGAAAGAAGGGTGGGGGGCAGAGACCTGACTATAGAAAGGTAGATCGACTGGTATATGTGCGGAGAAGGAGAGAGACCCAACTATGTATTGATGGAGATCGATCGACATCCATGCATATGTGTAGGAGAGGAACAAGGTTGGGAGAGAGATAGAGCTAGTGCCGAAGGGTTGGTGGTGGAGTTGCTTCTCGAAGAGGGTGGGAGAGGCCTACTAAACAAACCGAGGGGCCTGCAATAACAATAAGAGAGGGGATGTGTGTGTGTGTGCAAGTGCGTGTGAGAGACAGGTCGGGAGGCATGCATGCATGGATGATGAAGGCGGACGATATGTCTATGGTAAGCAGGCCTAGCTAGATAGGTAAATCAGTTGATGTGTGTCGGAGAAAGTGAGAGACATAACTAGTGAGGTACATCGGCCGGTGAGTGGGGAAAAAGAGTTATTGTCGACCTAGCTATATGTAGGGAGATCGATAGGTATACATGCATGTGTTAGAGGCAAATAAGGCCCGGAGAGATGGACAGAGAGAGAGGTATGCAGCTAGAAGGTGGCCGGTGTGAGAGGCCTACTATGTTGAGAGGGGAAGGAGTGTGCGAGTGCGAAGTCGATGAAAAGAGGGACGAGAGTGTGCATTTGTGTGGGACCGTATTAGACACATGGAGGCATGGACGCTAAGAAGAGGAGAGGGAAAACATGTGTTTGTGGTAGCAGACCTGCTAGAGAGGTATAACGATCGGTGTGTGTGCCGAAAAGAAGGGGATGGGGAGACCTGCAGACACCATGGGAGAACGACCTAAAGAAAAATAACAAACATGCACGACAGAGAGGATGCTGAGGGAGGGTGACGGCGAGGCAGGCGTGTACATGCACGAGAGAAAGTTAGTTCTAGCTACAAAGAGAAGAGGATTGTATGGTTGTAAAAGAGTAGCACAGATCATGATTTTTATAAAAGTGGATTCGAATATTTGAATAAGAGATCATAGTGTTTTAAACCCAGACATGCATGAATATAACAGTGATACGCATGGTGTGGTTACATAATATTTTTTTTTGAATTTGTGATAATGTGTGGCTTTTATAGCTCACGGCTAAATACTTGTCATAACATTGGGGGCAGAGCACCATACATTGTGTGATAACAAAGTATACATATGAAACATGGTTTAGATTATGAAGATCTAGCTAGCACTTCAAATGTAGTATTATATGGAATCGACATCAAGTGGATTCAAAATTTTGATTTTGAGTTCATATAGCATACATAGTTCATATCTAAATTTACAATAACCACGTGTTGTGTTGTTAAGATAATATACAGATGATGGTTTAACATGGCAACAATCATGATTGTAGATCCTTATTGAAATAGAGAAACAAATTCAAATTTAATTCGAATTGCAGCGGCAGTATATACATTTCGAATGCCCTAATTGTTCATATGAGTAGGTTACACGCATTATACAGTCAGCAAAAACATTTAATTGGACATAACATGGATTCAAGGTTTTGAATAGCATTTGTAATAATCCTTACAATGAAACGGGACAATTCTCTCTTTGTGCGGTGTGAATTATTTGTTTTTTTTTGTTTTTCTCGTTGAGGGAAGTGCGATTTGATTTGGTACAGTAGTACATGTTATGCTTGTCCCGAAATTTCAACCTGCGCCTTGTTATCCCGAAAATTCAGATATCGCTTTTTGTCTCTTTGTGCTCCGAAAACTCGCTCCCTGCGCCTTGCTATCCCAAAATTACAATGCGCGTGAAAATTCCCTCCTGCTGCCAAATCCCGACATGCGAAATCCCCGTTCCAACCCTGAGCCGAAAGGACCACTAGTTTAAATCGGTGGGGGTACTTTTGTAATACACCCTACATTTCGGACAAGCGCGTCCCTAAGTCATGGTTCCCCCTCCCATCACCTCCTTTTCACCATTAGAAAACCCAGGCCGCCATAACCTTTCTGCTCCAGCCGCGAAACCCCGCCCTCCGTCCGTCCGCCACCCTACCGCTGCCCAGCCAGAGCCTCTTCCCCGATGACGTCGTCCACCACAACAGCTCGACGTCCGTCATCCACCTCCCCGGATGAGGATCCGTCATTGATCTCGTCGTCCCGCCGGTTCAGCCGCCCCATCCTCCACCTCCAAGGAGCTGCTCTAACAATCGCCTTGTCTATCGTGGCTGATCCTTCCCCACAGCGCCACCTTAACCTGCTCCACCGGAACCTCAGCATCCTCACCGACTCCTCAGAAGAAGTCGAGGCCTACTCAGCGCCACCAAAGAGGTTGTATACTCATCGCATCGCACCTTCTCCTTAACTCGACCTCCCGATGCCGACGGTGCTCGATCCCACACCCCCATGGAACGGCTACCTCGAAGCCGGCGCCGTCGGCGACATCTCCATGGCGGCTCTCCCCCAGTGCGAGGCTCCCTCGGCGGCTGCGGCCATACCAACCGGATCTGCTGCTGATGCTCTGGCTCTCGGTCGCTCGCACTGCTACTGCTGCTCCGGCTCTCGCTCGCTCCCGCTGCTGCTGCTGCTGCTCCAGCTCTCGCTTGCTCGCGCTGCTGCTGCTGCTTCGGCTCTCGCTCGCTCGCGCTGCTACTGCTGCTCCGGCTCTCGCTAGCTGATGCTGCTGCTCTGGCTCTCGCTCGCTCGTGCTGCTGCTCTGCTCTTCCCCTCGCTCATGCTGCTGCTCTGTTCTTGCTCTCGCTCGCGCTGCTGATGCTAGTACACGGGCTGCTGTAGCTACACGACTTGCTGCTCTGCCTCTAGTTCGCGCTGCTCCTCCAGGCGCTGCTGCTCCGGCTGCTATCTGCTACTGTGTTCCCTGTCAATCGCCTGCTGATTTAGATCACTGTTTCTCTACTACTAGTGCTCGAGCGGCCTAAACTACATGCGAAGTGCCTCTCTGCTACCAGTGTGTCCAGTTTCGACAGTAACATTCAGATACCACAGTAAATTTCAGTTTCGACAGTTAAGTTCAGAGTCAACAATTTTTACCTCATCTGTTGTAGTCAGGTGTTTTTTGGTGATGTAAATTTTACATCTATCACTTTTTGGTAATGTATTTTACATCATCTATTGGAGATGCTATTAGGATCTCACTTGAGATTAACGATGTCTGTCTTGTACTGCTTCAGCCTCGACATCTTACGGCTCGCCGGAGTTGCTCCAACGACGGAACCATCCATCACAACAGAGTAGTACCCTCGACGCCGTGTACAGACGCCTCAGATCTTCCTCCACACCTCCGACAGCCACCTTTGCCGCAACTTATTCAGCGACCAACCCAATGATGCTGAGGTCGACATGGCTACGGCAAAGAGGTTGTACACTTGTCGCATCACTTATTACTCTACATCCATGTCGATCCGTTAGGGCTATTTTGGTTCAAAGGAAAAAGTGAAGGAAAAACATAGCAATAGGAAATTTTCCTATGGCACTCTACTATTCAATTATTCCTGCATTTCGTTGAAAGGAATGGAGCAAAACATCCACCTGGACCTACTTTTCAAAATCCTATGCATGAAAACAAGACTAAGTGCATTAGTGGCAGAATAACATTCTAACTGTACACACATTCATATGGTTTCACTTTAATTTGGCCATGTTTCTTTGCATTCCTCTACTCTTCCAATTCATGTGAACCAAACACCCAAGTTGACAGAAATCCTATGTTTACAAATGCGCTGTTTCCCACGTGCATTCCTATCCTATTCCGGTGTTTTTCATATCCCTGCATTTTTAGAATCCTACAAGCCAAAGGAGCCCTTACAGAATTACTTCAGTCACAGATAGGTGTCAAAGAAAACTTTGTGTGGTTTGTCCTGCTCCTGCCGCGACGTCGTCCACCTCACCTAAGCTGCTCCATCGACAGAAGCATCCACCATACCAGACATCACGACTCTTGACCGTCTTTCGCCGCCTCAGATCTCCTTCCCGCTGCTGGCACACACCGCAACTGCATCACCATCATCGACTTAGCAGATGAACCTGAGGAGTACACGGGTCCACAAGAGAGGTCACACTCTTTTGTTTCTGCTTATGTTATGCATTGCTTAATATTACCTGCTACTTTATCGTCCTGTTCACCTCTTAGACTCCAAGTCAGGTCCAAATTAATGTTCAAACTTGAGTTTTAAAATGCTTGTGGGCACATATCGAGGCAGCAATGAATAGTATCTTTGTCTATTATTTGGTTCACCTAGGGTATGCCTATGTTGTTTATCTTGGGTGGCAACAAACAGTAAAGCAATCATCATCTGTCTTTTTATTAAATTAAATCTATCATCAGCCTGCTATCATTATTTTTGGATCTATCCACTGGTTGTTACCATCACTCTAGATTTCTGCATGCTCTCCTTACATAATCTCACTATATTTTTTTTGTATGCATGTCAGTATTGTACACAGTCATGCTGTACATGTAGAGAAAAAGACGAGAGTTTCGCGCGGCAATACAATGTCATCCAGACATCGCTCCATGGTGGGTGCAACAGCAAACCCTCCCCCCCTCCAGATTGTAATCCAGAGGAAGATATCTGTTCTGAGGCGGATTCAGACGGAGCAGACCACTCCTATTTACCCCCCGAGGTGTTTGCTCTAAGTTGGCATGATGATGTTGGTCATATCATGCATATGTTGCCTTGCAGTGCCTACTTTGGACATCATATATGTCATCTGCTTAGTTTAGACATGTTCTGTAATGCCACCTGTTTAGTTTCTATATCATATATGTGAATTATGCAATCTCATCTCTTTTAGCCAGCCATAATATATGTGAAATATGCAATGCCATCCTCTTTAACCAGGCATCATATATTTGAATGATATCTTGCCAATCCTTTTCTTCATTACATTTCCATTTGTCGACAATGTTTGTACATTCAACTACTCTACCTTGGAATCAGCCATTTGAGTGGGTGATGGAAAAATCTGGAGTGAAAACAAGGTCTTCAGAGCAGACAGTGCTAACTGTCGAAGCAGATCTCTTACTGGGTCCCGATAGCTCCTCAGAGATGGATTCAGAGACAGATGACCAGTCCTATTCCCCCACCGAGGTGTATGCTCTAACTTGGCACGGTTATACTGCTCATATCATGCATATGGTGTCTTGCATTGCATAGTTTAGACATCATATACACAATATTCAACACCATGTTCTTAGTTCAGACATCATATATGCGAATGCCCTCTGCTTAGTATATAAATCACATATGTGAATTATGTCATGCGATCCTGATTACTTAGATAACATGTATGTGAATTATGTCATGCAAACCTGTTTACTAAAGACATCATATAATTATCTCATGCCATCCTGTTTAGTTAGTCATCATACCTTTGAATTATGTCATGCTATGCTATCCAGTTTACATAGACATCATATATGTGAAATTATGTCATGCTATCCTTTTTAGTTAAACAATATACATGTGAACTATTTCATGCCCTCTTTTTTCCACACTATCTATTGCATGTGTCTCTCATACAAGGTCTGTACATTCAACTACGTTTCTTGTTTATCAGCCATTTGAATTGGAGCGGTTGATGGCAGTATCTAGCGGAGTAAAAACACGGTCTTCAAATAAAACAATGCTACCTCTTGGTGGAAATAGCACCCCGGTTGTACATGCACAAGAACCAGCCCTACCACACATAACCCAGACTCTCGCAGATTGTACCCCTACTGCGATGGATAGAGAACCAGCTTCACCCAATCTAACCCCAACCCCAGTAGATTGTAACCCAGTTCCAGTTGACACAGCACCATCTCCACCACAGAGCTCCCAAACAAGAGCAGTTAGTAAGGCAGCTCCAGTGCCCAAAGCGCCAGTACTACCACGACGAACCCCAACTCCACCAGTTAGTACACCTATTCCTGTGGACGAAGCACAACCAGCCATTCATAGTTTAGCATCTATCGCATTTGATGTTGTTAAATCCTATGTGCGTATCTTCCCATCATGGAAATATTATACTTAAGATGAAGGAAAATGCCAGTTGTAGGTGTTCGTCCAGGAGTTATGTGTAAGTAATGTTATTCATGACAATTACTTTGCTTTGTCCCATACATTCTACCTCTATGCTGGTTATAATACGTCAAATGTTTCCATTTTTCTCTATAGAGAAGGACCGATTTGGAAACTCAGGATGAGGTAACCTGTGCTAATACCTCTGCTATCTTCAAGAATGCTTGGTGGCAGTATCGGAATTACCTGAAGAAAACGTACTTCACTGGCAAAGAAACTCATCAAATTTCCTTATGTTCTCCTGAGACACATTTACGGGACGATGACTGGGAACGCCTTGTTCTGTACTGGTCTCGAACCAAGAATGTGGTAAGGTCTATGAGCTCATTTTTTATTTTTAAGTACTATATCCTCCCTCTTGCTGTACTCTGTTCGTGTAGAACAAGTGCTTAAACCTGAAGAACAACTGTTCTCATTTAAGATTCCGTTGCTATGGTGCATACTGCTTTGCTCTTGTATTACTGTATTTACTCATACAATTTTTTTTTTAAATTGAAGGATCCAATCGAAACTCCAATGGCACAACAGGTATGTTTAAGCATGTTTCTTTAACAGGTTTGCTCTTCTAAATTGCTCTGTTGATTTCAATTTCAATTGTGTATACAGTTGACTTCTCTTATCATGCACATTAATAGCATCACAATAGAGCCAATAGTGTTGTTGTACATGTATACCCATGGTACCCATCTGAAATCTTGTTGTGCTGTGTAGTTTCCCACACTTGTATTGTTTCAATGCTGCTTTGTCTTGAACTGATATGATTTGAACCGTGTCTCTATTTTGATTTGGCAAGACAACGCAGTGACCATAGGACATAGATATATGTTTGTTTGATGCTGTTACTATGTACTACTTGGCAATAGAAGACTTGGTAGTTTAATCCTGTCCACCATACTACTGAACTGGTTCACCGAAATGATTTTCATATACTACATGCTAAACCTATTATGTGTCTGCTTGTTTCTTCTTTTTGAATGCTGACAGAATATTGGGGTAGAGTACCTTATTAAGCAATGGTAAAGGAAGTAATGCAGATAAGGTTCAGGATAGTGAGACATCCTTGTTGGTCTCCATAAAAGCTGATAAAACAGCTAAGGAAAACTATCTTGAAGACAGTGAGACAACCCCAAAGTCCTGTCTTGGTGTAGTGTTCGAGTTACTGGCCACTACCGCTGGCACAAGCTCTTCGAACTCACTGTCTGAATCAGTTTGGTTTCTTGAGTCTCAACTACAAGCTGAAAGACATTGATCAGCTGTGCTGCGACAAGAAGCCGAAGGACTGCGGAAGACCCTGGAGAATTCAGATGCATACTTTCTGGTGCAACAGCAAGCGTTGGGGGATTTTAGCGCCAAACAGGAGAAAGCTAATAAGCTTGCTAGGCTTATTGCCAGCATGGTGGATACCCAGGATAACATTTCTTGAGCTCTTCTGATGTTGTTTCAGTTATGGACTTGTTTTGCTGCCGCGTTTATTTGCACTGGTGGCCAATTTAGATGGCCAGTGTATGTAATTTGCTGCTTTGTTCCCTATATTTGCACTGTTGGTGAACTTTGATGCCCAGTTGATGTAATATATGTAATAGCCGTAATAGCCTAGCGTTAGTTGCTTGCTTATTTATGTCCTTATTTTCTTGTTTAGTTGTTTGCTTTTTGTCACTTCAGTTCTTTTTCCGCGTTTTTCTAGTGGCCACAACCACAATAACCATGGGCAACATGCGGACTGTTGTAACCATGGTCCTGCTACCTGCTGTAGTGACCATGGGCCTCCTATGGGCCGTGGGATCCATGGGCCTTCTACGGGCCGTAGGGTCCTTGGGCCTTCTATGGGTCGTATAATCAATGGGCCTTGTACGGGCCGTATTATCGATTTGCCAAACATGGGCCGTACTATTCTTGTACCAAAAATGGTCCGCAAAATGGGCCGTAAACGGGCTAGAGTCGAAATCATCTGTTTATGGCCCGACTGTAATAGGCCGTTAATAGGCCGATATGTATAACGGGATTAATTCTATCGACACGCATCATGGGTCATTAATGGGCCGTATTTAATGACGCTATGAAAACAGCCCAACTGGTGAACGGGCCACAAACGGGCCGACTGTAACCACGGGCTGAATTCGGCCCACAAGCGGAACAGGCCAGTAACAGACCGTAAGTAACCGAATGCTGGAAATGAGCCCAAGAACAAATGGACCCTTAGAAGGCTGAAAGTTAACACAGGCTGCAAATGGCCCAACGGAATAATGGGCCGTTAATGTGTTTAAAGTGGTGCACTATTCCTTCTAGGCCAGTTTCACCACGGGTCTTTAATGGGCCTAGATTTACAAAGGGCCTCGCACGAGCCAGAAGGCGGCATGGGCCATACATGCGTCGGAAGTTACAACGGGCTAGAATCATATTGGACGGCCCAGATCACGCTACTGGGCCCAATTCGGATATGCCATAACGGGCCATGAGTTAGCGGGCTGTAAATGGGCTACATGCGAACAGGCCGTTAATAGGCTTTCCGGGGGCCGGCCCGCTACCTTTTGACCAAGCCAAATAGGACGACCTTTTCACCTGAATGGGCCTCCGTTGGGTCGTGCCATGTGTCGACGTATCATAGGCGCCTCATGTCCAATGAGTGGATGACATCTGTCCCAACGCAGAGCCGACACGTGGAATCATCCGGCGAATGACAATTTTACACGTGGAAAATTCCCATTGGTCCGGGCAGCTAACGGGTTATCGGATTCAAACCGGAACCCGATAGCTTAACGGCGACCCGTTACGGTGGATGCCACGTGTCAGTTACCCTTGGTGAAAACACTTCCATGACGCGCCATTTATCGTCATGGAAGCGGACACTTCCGTGATGATATTTTTGGTATTGTCATGGAACACTTCTACGGCAGCACATGTATGACTATCTTGATTCTGTCATAAAATTGTCATGGATGTACATGCATGACAGAAAACGTGACCTACTGTGACAAACACGTATCATCACGGAAGTGTTTTTTTTGTAGTGCACCACTGCGTCGTGGCCAGAAGCTTTGCAGGCGAAGACCACCTTTCGTCAGGATAAGATGTACTTCTTGTCCCCGTTCAAAATTGGCCACTGTGGGATCCCTTCCCGCCTAAGCTGTGAGGGAAGAGGACCAAGGCCGCTATAAATAGAGGCTAGCATCCACCATAGAGATGGACCGGATCCATTCACCGCACTCGAGCCCTCGCGAGGCAGCTCGCCCTCTGTACTAGTTCATACCCAACCTCCTCGTGAGGCCAATCCAACAAAAGCAGGAGTAGGGTTTTACACCGCAAGGTGGCCCGAACCTGGGTAAATCATTGTGCTCTCTCCTCCCATTCGATCCCGGTGCTCAATAAGCCCGATCTTAGTCTTCGGCAAGCGGAGCGCATCGAAGAAGCGATTCCTCGCACACGCCCCAGTGTTAGAACCTCGTTGGGTCTACGGAGCCCTGAATCTGACATTTGGCGCGCCAGGTAGGGGCGTGTCAAGGTCCTTGCTTCTTCATCAGCCGCGCTCCACCTTCGCTCCGCCGCGCTCATGTCTGAAGCTCCCCGAGCTTGCGCCGAGCGTTGGGTCACTCACGCCGCCCACGCGGCGCCCCTCGGCCGCGGAGCTCGTCATCACCCTATACTCCTCGTGGCTGACGCTAGCCTTTGCAGCCCACTCCTGCGCGGCGTCGCAACCGCGCGACCATGCGGTCCTCTAGCTACGCCACGGTGTCATTCCCTTGTGCTCATCATGGACTGACAAACGCGCGAGCCACACTCTTCATGGCGCGCGAGTTGTTGCGCTGCCGACTTGCAGAAGGCAACCATGACGCCTTGCTTGGCCGGGTTGCCAAGCTGCTTGATGCCGCTTGCGGGGGCGCGGAGCCTCTTCGCCTTCTGCCTGTGTCGCGGGCCCCGCCAGGAATTGACGCCTGCTCCTGCTGCATCTGCTCATCCTTCGGGAGGGCCCTGCGGCGGTGGTATTGCAAGCGAGATTGCCACCCTGGCTCAGGAGGTGCGCCCCCACAGTGTGACCAGGATGGACGGCACCTCCAGAGGCCACTACGGAGGGCCACCCCCGGCTGGCGTGACCAGGCAACGATGATGACGGTCAGCAGAACGGAAGAATCGGGGGCTGGCTTCGGGACGATGGCCCCCGGTGCCTCCATGCTACCGTCGACAGGCTCGCTATATGAGCAGAGGCGGGACCTGCACGCGCTTACCTAGCTGGCCTGGACATCAAGATCGTCAAGGCCACGCGAGACCGGGTCCTCGCGAGCAAGCCCGGCACCCAGTCGGCACCATCAACAACAGCGACCCCCGGTTGCTACCCATATCTTTAGAACATATCGCGCTAACCTTGGATGGCAGGTAGATCGTGCTCCGGTGGTGTGCCCGCGGATGCCGGCCCAACCTTTGGCAGGTGGGGTGCGCCAGGGTGCCGCGTGGGGGCTGACTCCATGCACGGCAGGGAAGCCCAGTGCAAGGGCCTCCCTCGCCCCGCGACGCTCGTGGCGCTACCACCGCGGTGGCGCCCGCCTCCAGACCCGCGTGGTCGGGCACCCCGTCCAGAAGTGGGTCCTTCCCGGGGAGGGCATCGGTGAGTTCTCCCCTGTCAGGAGGGCCCGTCCAGACATGCGCACATCGCCAGGCCGCCGCCACATGCCTGGGGACAAGGGACGGGGTCCCCGCCCAAGGAGACATGGAGCATCTCTGTTCTTTCTACCGTGACACTCTCACATAATAATGAGTGGGGCTGTACACGCCCCGGAGTCCCCGGTGCGCCGCCCCTCGGCCCTGCGGGGGCTCCCGCCCACGCTCTAGTGGAAGCCCCATGCTCCACGCTGGCGGATGACACTGTCCACCAATGACTATGCCCACGCCCAGTGGAAGCACTGAGCTCCGCCCTGGTGAGAAGACTAGTATAGGCGCCGGACGTCGTGGTCTTTTTGGCTCTCTTCTGTAATCGAACTTTCCATTTCTTGAATGAAGTTTGAAGTTTTCGTGTCTTTATTCGAAAAAGGGGTGGGAATTTTTCTCCGCGCAGCATTTCTTTTTCTTCTTTTATTCATGTTTTTGGAGGCATAGCGGCTGCCTGCTGCTCCCTCCCAAGCGCCCCGCGAGTGGGGGCTGGGCAGGGCATGTGCCGAAGCGAGCCCGGCGGCGCCTAGGATCCAGCCGTCGTGGCCCGCCCGTGCGCACACCTCGCCAAAGCTTTGGCGTCTGACTCCTCGCGCAACGGTCTCGAACGAGCCGCAGGCGCGCACTGTGCCAGGTCCCTCACCTCGCCTCAGGAGCGCTCTGGCCAGGCCTCAGGGGCGCCCAGCCCCTGGCCTGGTCTCAGGAACGCCCGGTCCCTCACCTCGCCTCAGGAGCGCTCTGGCCCGGCCTTAGGGCACCTAGCTCCTGGCCTGGTCTCAGGAACGTCCGGTCCCTAACCTCACCTCAGGAGCACTCTGGCCCGGACTCAGGGGCACCCCGCCCTTGTCCTGGCCTCAGGGGCGTCTGGCCATGGGCCCTTTGCAGGCCCCTCGGGGGCTCCGAGAGCTAAAAGCTCCGGAGAAGCATGCCCCCATGGCGCGGGGGCTCATCGAATGCCACTAGTACGCAAAGCTAAGTCATCCGAACCATGCCAGCCGGGAATCCTTCGGCTCACGACAGCGCAATGCTAGAACATGAGCGGGGAACATAACATTACATCATACACATAAAGGAGTTTTTTCCAAAAGTGCTTTCACACCCCCATGGGGTCATGTTCAAAATCTTGACAGGCAAATAGGAAGGAGCAATCTAGGGAGACGCATCATCATCCTCACTGCTACCGTGTCGTCGTCACCACTACTACCAGCCGTGCGCTCCTCGGCTCTGAATTGGCCCTCGCGGTCACCGGTAGTGAGCACCGCGATCAAATCGTCGACGTGGTCCTCCACCCAGTACACCAGGTGATACGTCTCCAACGTATCTATAATTTCTTGTTCCATGTTGTTATATTATCATTCTTGGATGTTTTACAATCATTTTATTGCAACATTATATCATTTTTTGGGACTAACCTATTGACATAGTGCCCAGTGCCAGTTGCTGTTTTTTGCTTGTTTTTTACTTCGCAGAAAATCAATATCAAATGGAGTCCAAACGCAGCAAAACTTTTTGGTGATTTTTTCTGGACCAGAAGACATCCAGTGGGCCAAAGAAGTACCAGAGGGGAGGCCCAAGGTGAGCACAAAACACCTGGGTGCGCGAGGAGGCCCAGGCGCGCCCACGTGGGTTGTGCCCACCTCGGTGACCTCCCGCACTGCCTCTTCGCCCTATACATTCCAAATATTCCAAAAACCCTAGGGGAGTCGATAGATTGGGAGTTCCGCCGCCGCAGGCCTCTGTAACCACGAAAAACCAATCTAGACCCGTTGCGGCACCCTGCCGGAGGGGGAGATCATCACCGGTGGCAATCTTTTTCATCCCGGCAGCCACCATGATGAGGAGGGAGTAGTCCACCCTCGGGGCTGACGGTTTGTACCAGTAGCTATGTGTCTAATCTCTCTCTCTTTTGTTCTTGAGATGGCATGATCTTGATGTATCGGGCTTTGTTAATATAGTTGGATCATATGGTGTTTTCCCCTCTCTATCTTGTTGTGATGAATTGTGTTTTCCCTTTGAGATTTCTTATTGGATTGAATACTTTTATGGATTTGAGAACACTTGATTTATGTCTTGCTATGAATACCCGTGGTGACAATGGGGTATCATATTGATTCACTTGATGTGCGTTTTGGCACTCAACTTGTGGATTCCCGTGGTGACATTGGGGTAATCTTTGCATAGGGGTTGATGCACGTTCTTGTCTTTGTTTCTCCGGTAGAAATCTTGGGGCACACATTGAGGTTCTTTGTGTTTGATTGAGTATAATGAATCTGAAATTGTTTGATGCATATTGTATAATCATCTCACAGATACTCGCGGTGACATAGGAGTATCTAGGTGACATTGGAGTTGGTTGAAGTGTATCATAAGGTGTTATTTTAGTATGAACTCTTGAATAGATAGATTGGAAAGGATAGCTTGGTGTTATTTTAGTACGAACTCTTGTATAGATCGATCAGAAAGAATAGCTTTGAGGTGGTTTCGTACCCTACAAACAATTTCTTCTATGTTCTTTGCAAGATAAGAACTTTGGAGTGATTCTTCATCGCACGTTGAGGGATGGTTATATGATCCAGTTATATTAGCATTGTTGAGAGATTGCACTAGTGAAAGTACGAACCCTAGGCCTTGTTTCTAAGCATTGCAATACCGTTTGTGCTCACTTTTATCACTTGCTACCTTGCTGTTTTTATTTATTCAGATTATAAAAATATATTTCTACCATCCATATTACACTTTTATTACCATCTATTCACCGAACTAGTGCACCTATATAATTTACCATTGTATTGGGTGTGTTGGGGACATAAGAGATTTCTTGTATTTGGTTGCAGGGTTGTTTGAGAGAGACCACCTTCATCCTACGCCTCCCACGGATTGATAAACCTTAGGTCATCCACTTGAGGGAAAATTGCTACTGTCCTACAAAACTCTGCGCTTGGAGGCCCAACACGAGTATACAAGAAGAAAGGTTGCGTAGTAGACATCAAGCTCTTTTCTGGCACCGTTGCCGGAGAGGTGAGTGCATGAAGGTATATCTTTAGATCTTGCAATTGAATCTTTTAGTTTCTGGTTTTATCACTAGTTTGGTTCATAAAAAGAAAACTACAAAAATGGAATTGAGGTTGCATCATATTATTCATCTTTATCATGTCTTTCTTGAAAATGATGGGAAGGAAAATTGTGCTCAATTGATAGAAGAAGAATTCAATAAAATGTTTGGCATAAATGATGAGCATGATTGCAATGTTGTTAGTATGAATTCTATGAACATCCAAAATACTAATGATGATTGCACTAGCCATGATAAAAATGTTTCTTATAAGCATGTCAATTTTTGTGGAGTGGAAAGACGTTGTGAAGACATGCCTTATAGGGATGATAGATTTTGTACGAAGCATAAACATGATAGAACCATTTATTTGCTCAAAGTGATAGATGAATTTGCTACAAAATTGTGTTCTCCTTGTCCTATTACTTGTGAACTTTGTAATAAGGTTGGTCATCTTAATTTCCAATGCAAAATTTTTCATGACTGAATCATGGCCAAATATTGTAATGACTTGATCACACTTGAACTTTATAATGAGCTTTGTCTATTTTTGGGGAGTGAATAATTGACACATAAAAATAGTTGGTTCAAGGTATTCATTCTCACGGACAACATTGAAACTAATCTAAAAAATATCTATATGTTTTGCATGGTAAATTGCAATGAGAATTCTTATATTGCCAACTATAGAAAGATGGGAAAACCGATAGAATATAAAAGGAATACTAATGAAAGGGTAAAGATTTCCACTTTCCCTCCTATTGTCTCTCATGATGAAATAGGTGACGAGGAGGAGCTCCCTATTCAACCAATCTCATCAATAATAAGCTCGAAAAAAATTGATTAAACCCACACATGATGTGGTGAAGAAGAAGAAAAGAAGAAAGAATAGAGGTAAAAAGGTATCTCTCCCAAATGATGTTGCCCCTATTATTGTTGTGCCTCATGAGAATGAATCAAAAATAATTGTGGAAGATGATACACTTGATGATGATTTTGTTATGCCTATTGCTTGTTGTGATGACTATGATTGGGAAGATAATGATACTTCTTATAATCTTGAAAATCTTTTTGGCACCAACTTTGGAAATTATGATAGTAATTGTTATACTATTGGTGCTATTCATACTATTAATGATGAGAGTGATTATTCTTATGATATGCCAAGCCACAAGCTTGGGGATGCTATGCTTAATGAAGATGATCTATTTAGTTCCCCTACTTTGAATGATCAAATTTGTTATGATGGTTGCATGCCTCCTATTTATGATGATTGCAATATTTATGAAAGTGGGTTTGGAAGAGTGTCAACTTTAGATAATATTTATCCCACTATTTTGGATGGTTTTGAATCTTAGTATAATGATAAAAGTGGATTTGTAGAGGTCATGACTTTATTTAGTAATGATTCCACTATTTCGGAAGAGGTTTCAATTGACTATGATGAGAACAAAGTTGCTACTTATGATGATTATTGTGATGATACCTATGTTATAAAAAAGTAGTGATAATTATTGTCATAATTTTGATTATCCTTTTACTTAACATTACTCTTTTAATGTGGAAAGTTTTTATACTATTCGAGTTTTATATGATACTCCCACTTTTATGAATGAGAAGAAATTTGCTTATGTGGAGAGTAATAAAAATTCTATGCTTGTGGATCATGAAAGGAATGCTTTGTGTGATGGTTATATTGATGAATCCATTTATGATTCTACTGAAAATTATTATGAGATAGGAACTTATGATTCATAATGCTCCCATTATGTTTCAATTCTTTACTTCTACGTAAGCATCATTGGAATCATCATGCCTAGCTAGAGGCATAAAACGATAGAGCTTGTTGGGAGGCAACCCAATAATTTTTGTTTTCCTTTATTTTTGCTTCTGTTTGATAATAAATACATCATTAACCTTCTTTTGTGATGGTGTTTTATTGTTTTAAATTAGTGTTTGTGCCAAGCAAGACCTTGGGAATGATGTGGGAGAGAAGTTGACTTGATCCAGTAAAAAACAGAAACTTATGCGTCCAGTAGACAAATTGCCAAAAATTGCTGGAAGGTGTTTTTTGATTGATTCTTTTTGGAATGGATTTGTATACATATTTTTCACGTTGTCCTATTGTTTCGGAATTTTTAGAGATCCAGAAATTTCGTGGTGCCCAGATTACTACAGACTATTCTGTTTTTGACAGATTCTGTTTTCATTGTGTTATGTGCTTGTTTTGATGAATCTATGGATTTTATCGGGGGGTATAAGCCATGGTGAAGTTAGAATACAGTAGATATAATGCAATAATAAAATATGAATGGGTTTGGAACAGTACATGAAGTGTGATTTTGTTTTATTATACTAACGGATCTCACAAAGGTTTTGTTGAGCTTTGTGTGATTGAAGTTTTCATGTTTTGGGTGAGATCACAATGGATGAAGGAATAAGGAGTAGCAAGAGCCTAATCTTGGGGATGCCATGGCACCCCAAGTCAGAACCTAAAGGACCACCAAGAGCCTAAGCTTGGGGATGCCCCGAGTGGCATCCCCTCTTTCTTCCAACAACCATCGGTATCCTCACTTGGAGCTATATTTCTATTCGTCACATGATATGTGTTTTGCTTGGAGCGTCATTTTTATTTTGTTAGGACTTCATTTCTGTTTTTTATACTAAGGTTTTGTATCTTTTATTTCAATAAAAATGTCAAGTATGACCTTTACCATGCTTGATTTGCAAGTTCATGAGTGGCTGTTTCAAAACAGAAAGTTTATCGCTATTGCAAAAATTCCCTAGAAAAGTTAGAATGTGATAAAAGCTTGAAATTTTGAAAAAATAAGCCATGATAAATTCTCTACAGTGTGGTAAATTTTTAGAATTTTTTGAGTTAGGTAAGTATGGATCCTTCTTCATCCTTTACAGACTATCCTGTTTAGACTGATTGCTGTTATGTTCGCATTGTTTGCATATGTTGGCGTGTTCAATGATTCTGTTTGAGGATAGAGTATTAAATATGCAGAGGCATTTAGTATGCAATGTTAAATTATAATTTTAGTGATTTTCTACAGTAGATAATGATAAGGTTTTGAGTTGATTTATACTAACTTATCTCACAAGTTCTTGTTGAGTTTTGTGTGGATGAAGTTTTTGAGATTTAGGAAACAGTGATATAAAAGGAATTAAGGAGACACAAAAGCTCAAGCTTGGGGATGCCAAAGGCATCCTAAATTAATATTTCAACAAGTCTCAAGCATCTAAGCTTGGGGATGCCCCGGTAGGCATCCCACCTTTCTTCATCAACAATTATCGGTTAGTATCGGTTGAGCCTAAGTTTTTGCTTCTTCGCATGATATGTGCTATTCTAGAAATGTCATTTTATTTTGTTTTGCTTGCTGTTTGAATAAAATATATATATCTGAAAGTTTTTAAATGGGAGAGATCCCTCACATAGCTACCTATTTACTTAACTACTCGTTTGAACATCACTTATATCTTTTTGGAGTAGTTTGTCATTTACTCTTGTGCTTCACTTATGTCCTATGAGTAAATTGTTGAAGGATTTGAATATCATGAAGTTGGAAATTATATGTTGAAATTATGCCTAGTAGTAGCTTCACATCGGGTTTAGAAAGTGAAATCTTTTGAAGCTTGACAATCACAATATTGGTCATACTAGCAATTCATGATTGATTAGTATAAGGAAGAGAACTTTCACATGCAAATATATTATCTTGGACATCTTCTATGATTGTGAATACTCATTAATTATTTTCAAACATGAGCAACTTAGTTGAAGTTGGACAAGGAAGACAATGTAATAAGTTATGGTTGTGTATATTTGCACAGAAGTTATATTGTCATGGATCCTCCAACATGTGGTGTTTGCCTAGGATCTTTTGCTAGCCAAAAATTCATACTAAGTAGAGATACTAGTGCGTCCAAAAACCCTTGAACCCAGTTTCTTGCCATGAGTGTCCACCATACCTACCTATGGATTGAATAAGATCCCTCAAGTAAGTTGTCATCGGTGCATAAAGCAATAAAAATTGCTCCTAAATATGTTTGATCTTTTATTGTAAGGGAAAATTGAGCGTTGTACGAACTTGTGATGGCAAAGTAATAAAAGCGACAGACTGCATAATAAAGGTTGCTATCATAAGGGGCAATATAATGTGACGTTCCTTTGCATTAAGAGTTTGGGCATCCAAAAATAAAAAGCACATGACAACCTCTGCTTCCCACTGCGAAGGTCCTATCTTTTACTTGTCAATATTATTTTTCTGCAAGAGCCAACAGTATGCATTCTCATTTCAACCTCAATTATTCTCTAGTTGGCAATCATCATGTGGTGGGGAAAGATCTAGGCACATATGACTAGTCAAATATATTTGATCATGAATTATTATTGTTGACAATTATCTCTATGATAAATGAGTTGGGAGGCAAAATATTAAGCCCGTATCTTTCTCTGTGTTCGATGGATGCCATTTTTTCTAGGAATATTCTTTGAGTACTAGCAATCATGGAAGACTATATGATGATTGAGTATGTGGAGCTCTTACTTACACTCTGTTGAATAAGTTGAATTGCAATTGTTTGGTGACTAAGAATATAGGTTGTTGAGTTTCAAGAGAATTCATTGTTTGAACCATATAAAGTCCAAATGTCCATGATACAATTGAAAAGAATATGTGATGAACATGTTAGGCAACATTCCACATCAAAAATTCATTTTATCATTTACCTACTCGAGGACGAGCAGGAATTTAGCTTGGGGATGCTGATACGTCTCCAACGTATCTATAATTTTTTATTGTTCCATGCTGTTATATTATCATTCTTGGATGTTTTACAATCATTTTATAGCAACTTTATATCATTTTTTGGGACAAACCTATTGACATAGTGCCCAGTGCCAGTTGTTGTTTTTTGCTTGTTTTTTACTTCGCAGAAAATCAAAATCAAATGGAGTCCAAATGTAGCGAAACTTTTTGGTGATTTTTTCTAGACCAGAAGACATCCAGTGGGCCAAAGAAGTACCACAGGGGAGGCCCGAGGTGAGCACAAGACACTTGGGCGCGCTAGGAGGCCTAGTTTGGTTGTGCCCACCTCGGTGACCTCCCGCACCGCCTCTTCTCCCTATAAATTCCCAAATTTTCCAAAAACCCTAGGGGAGTCGATAGATCGGGAGTTACGCCACCGCAGGCCTCTGTATCCACGAAAAACAAATCTAGATCCGTTCCGGCACCCTTCCGGAGGGGTAGATCATCACTGGAGGCCATCTTCATCATCCTGGCGGCCACCATGATGAGGAGGGAGTAGTCCACCCTCGGGGCTGACGGTTTGTACCAGTAGCTATGTGTCTAATCTCTCTCTCTCATGTTCTTGAGATGGCACGATCTTGATGTATCGCGGGCTTTGTTAATATAGTTGGATCATATGGTGTTTTCCCCTCTCTATCTTGTTGTGATGAATTGAGTTTTCCCTTTGAGATTTCTTATCGGATTGAATACTTTTACGGATTTGAGAACACTTGATGTATGTCTTGCTATGAATATCCGTGGTGACAATGGGGTATCATATTGATTCACTTGATGTGCGTTTTGGCACTCAACTCACGGATCCCCGAGGTGACATTGGGGTAATCTATGCATAGGGGTTGATGCACGTTCTTGTCTTTCTTTCTCCGGTAGAAATCTTGGGGCACTCTTTGAGGTTCTTTGTGTTGGATTGAGTATTATGAATCTGAAATTGTTTGATGCATATCGTATAATCATCTCACGGATACTCGCGGTGACATTGGAGTATCTAGGTGACATTAGAGTTGGTTGATGTGTATCATATGGTGTTATTTTAGTACGAACTCTTGAATAGATAGATCCGAAAGGATAGCTTGGTTTTATTTTAGTACGAACTCTTGGATAGATCGATCGGAAAGAATAGCTTTGAGGTGGTTTCGTACCCTACAAACAATTTCTTCTATGTTCTCCGCTAGAAAAGAACTTTGGAGTGATTCTTCATCGCACGTTGAGGGATGGTTATATGATCCAGTTATATTAGCATTGTTGAGAGATTGCACTAGTGAAAGTACGAACCCTAGGCCTTGTTTCTAAGAATTGCAATACCGTTTGTGCTCATTGTTATCACTTGCTACCTTGCTGTTTTTATTTATTCAGATTATAAAAATATATTTCTACCATCCATATTACACTTTTATTACCATCTCTTCGCCGAACTAGTGCACCTATACAATTTACCATTGTATTGGGTGTGTTGGGGACACAAGAGATTTCTTTTATTTGGTTGCAGGGTTGTTTGAGAGAGACCACCTTCATCCTTTGCCTCCCATGGATTGATAAACCTTAGGTCATCCACTTGAGGGAAAATTGCTACTGTCCTACAAAACTCTGCGCTTGGAGGCCCAACACGAGTTTACAAGAAGAAAGGTTGCGTAGTAGACATCACCAGGGTGCCTCGAATCACCCTGGGCACAGGGGCTATCAAGGCCCCGATCGAAGTGAGGATCCAAGACAAGGAGGTGGCTGAAGATACGGGTCGATCCCCATGCCAGGAGGGCGCGACTCTTCTCCTCGATCAGCTGGCGCGTCGCCTCCGCGCCCCCCTCAAGGCGCTCCAAGACCCTGGTGAAGAAGGCAAGGTAGCTGACATCGTCGGCCACGATCGGGCTGGAGACGTTCTCGCCGACGACACAGTCCAAGGCGCGAAGTGCCCGGTGCTCAAGATCCTAGAACATCTTGGAGCGAGTGTGCTGCAGCCCCAGAGCCCGGTTCTTCTCGTCCTCCGTCCGCTCCGTGAGGGAGGCAACATCCTTTACCTGCTGGTAAAGGGAGGACAGTTCAGACTCGGCCGCGGCCTGGGCGTCCAGCGCCACCTTCTGGTGCCGCTCTGCTGCAGCCAGCTTCTCCTTCGGGTCATCGATCTCGCTTGTCAGCTCGCCGCGTCGCGCACAGAAGCGAGATTCTTGAAGGTGTAGCCTCCTGCGATATTCTTCGGTAAGGGCTTGCTGGACCGCCGCGACCTCCTCGTCGATCTCCGCCTGGACCCCCACCTCCTGAGAGGCCAAGGCGTCTTCAGTGGCCACCACTTGGCCCTCGATGGCGTCCAGCCGCTTGCGCTCCAAGTTCTGCTCCACCGCCTCCTCAAGCGCGTGATGTTTCGCCTCGCGCTCATGGGGCCCTCCCGCTAGGGCGACCAAGACGTCCTTGCGCGCCTGAATCCGACGCTCGAGAGCGGCATTCGCAGCAAGGAGATCCTGCTCGCGGGCCTCCGCGGCCTTGGCCTCTTCAAAGGCACGGTCACGGGCTTCTCTGGTCGCGGTGGAAGACGCATCGTCCTTCGAGCGGGTGGCTTCGTGCTGAAGGCGGCTAAGGTTGGTGGCCACTTCGAGCCGGTGCCACTCCTGCGTCAAGTGCTGGCACTCAGCCCCATGGTGGGCGTCCACGTCTTCAAGCCCAGCCTCAAGATGGTCTAATGCGCCCCTCGCCTCCCGAAGGAGACTGCGCCGATCTGCGCAGCGGTCGCGCATGGGGCTCAGTGTTCGGCCCGGGGGCTGCTTCGTCCCCCCCAGCTGCGGTGGTGGCTCGCGGGGACCGTGTGGAACTGGACAGATGCCCGGGGTCAGCAAATCCGGCGCCCACCTCCGAGGCCGGGGGCTCGGTCCGGTGTGAGCCTGATGTCAGGCTGCTAGTCGGCCTGGGGTGGGCCCAAGTGCCGCCATATGACATGGGAGCAAGCTGCGGTGCCATCCATGTGAGCGTAACATCGCCGTTACCAGAAGACGCCAGGGCCTCGGGGTCGCGAACCCCCAGAGGCCGCCTCGAGAGGGACCGAGCCCCTCCGGCGGGCACAAGTGTGGTGGGAGAGCGCACCGGCACTCCGGAGGGTGATGATGGAGTCGCCCCGGCCTCCTCGCCTGGTGGGAGCCTGAGAATAGAGAGCTCAGGAGGGCTTGAAGGGCAAGAATCAAGGAAGACTTACTCATCCATGGGTTTCCACCTCCTCTTCTTTAGAACCCACGAGTCAGGGCTGCTGCAGCCCCTGCGCTTCCCCCTCCTCTGAGGAGTGCAGAGGCAGGTGGCCGGGGCATTGGTGTCCGGCGCGAGGCCCCTCGTGCAGGAGGCCACGGTTGCACCCTCAGGAGAGGCGTCGCTCCCGAAGACAGGAGCCGCGGAGTCACACCGCTGAAGGGCGGGCGCCTCGGCTCGCTACCCCTCGGCCGCCACAGGACTCCCGGCATTGGGCGCCACCAAGAGGGGATTGTCGCGAGGCCCCGCGTGGCCCTTGGGGAGCAAGCCCCATTCATCGAAGCGCGGCATGGCCTTGGCAAACAGGACCCCGTTCGTGTAATCGTACAAAGGGTGTCCGCCCTAAGGAAGCACGGAAACCTCCCCGTCGGTCAGGAGGCGGAGCACCCCGCGCAGTGCGCTGGGAGGAAGGGAAGGCTTCCGGAGTCTCATTGGGTCCTCGCAACCCGTGAAGTCCCACATCGGGCGAGAGTGGCGGTGGAGGGGAGCGATCCGGCAGAGGATGAACTCCCTCACCACCATCGTCATCGTCACCCCTGCCTTCTTCAGGTTAGCCAGCCTGGTCATGAATCATGCGAGCCGCGGATCGGCGAGCATCGCATGCCCCCAGCCTGAGCTGGGTTCAGCTGGCGCCGTGGGGATCTGGAGCAGGGGGCTGCGTACGGTGGCATCCACGTACACCCATCGCTTGCGGAATCCCCCCGCGTCCGGGAGGGTTATGGTATCGATGCCCGTGCGTGTCGTCGTGTCCACCGCCCGGAGTGACACGCACCTCGAACACTGCTCCTGAGTGACCAGCTCGAGGGAGAAGAAGTGGCAGAGCAGAGCCACGAATGGGGCGATGCCCACGAAGGCCTCGCAAAAGAACGCAAAGGCGGAGAGGAGGAGGATGGACGCAGGATCAAAGTGCCAAGCATGGACCATTGAAGAAGTCTGAGAATGGCGGCCACAAGCCAGAGAAGAGGGCGTGGAGGTGAAGAGGGATATCGGTGGAGGACAACTCTACCGAAGCCCGAGCGGCAGGCCAAATCCTTGTCGCCTTCCACTCATTGGAGTCGGCGGAGGTCACATGCCGGACCTTGTCTAGCCCTTCGAGATTGACCATGGTGGAATGGCCCAGCACGGGCTCCGATCCCGCTCGAGGCGTCGTCGCCGCTGAGGCCCTCCCTCTCTTCTTCTTGGAGGCCATGGCGGCAGGGCAGATGAAAGCCGGCGCACGATTCGGCAAGCGGAGCACAGGCTTACGGGGGAAGGAAGGAGTAGGAGGAGGGCGCGCGATGGGACTATGATGGTTCCGCAGCGCGCGCCCGGCTTTTTGTCAGCAAGGAAAGTTGCCAAGGCAACATGGGGAAGTGGAGGCACCAGCAACCCGTCATGCACCACGCGTCAAGCCTGACCCGCAGTCTATTAGGGCCTGCGGTGTTTCTCCCTCCACTCCTCGCCTTCGCTTTGAAGCTAGGCCGGGCATGCCTTGGGCACGGGGGCTACTATCGGCGTCCTGGGAACCAGGGTACCCAGACTTGCCTGCCTGCAGCCCAACGCGTGGCCCCACGATGGCCCAGCAGGGCCCAGGCTCAAGATTATGCGAGAAGAGCCCTCGTGAGGGGTCCCTGTCCTCACGAGGTGAGCTGCGCCAAGACCCCCTGGAGAGCGGCTCCTCAGGACAGCCTCCCGAGGAGCGGAGATTCCTAGGCAAATGCCCTCCTCATGACGGCGAGGTGACGCAAGCCATGACGACCGAGGCCAGGCGGGTGCGAGCGGGCGCAGAGGGCGCAGTTTCCTCTTTGTTGCTAGAAGGACAAGGCCAGGCGCGTGTTCCCGAGGAAGGAGCTAAAGGTTTCCCTTCCGGTGCAACGAGACCAAGACCACCAGCTCGCCAGGACGGACGACATCGCTGAGCCCACCACTTCGTCGTGGCCAGAAGCTTTGCAGGCGAAGACCACCTTTCGTCAGGATAAGATGTACTTCTTGTACCCATTCAAAATTGGCCATTGTGGGATCCCTTCCCGCCTAAGCTATGAGGGAAGAGGACCAAGGCTGCTATAAATAGAGGCTAGCATCCACCATAGAGACGGACCGGATCCATTCACCACACTCGAGCCCTCGCGAGGCAGCTCACCCTATGTACAAGTTCATACCCAACCTCCTCGTGAGGTCAATCCACCAAAAGCAGGAGTAGGGTTTTACACCGCAAGGTGGCCCGAACCTGGGTAAATCCTTGTGCTCTCTCCTCCGATTCGATCCTGGCGCTCAATAAGCCCAATCTCAGGCTTCGGCGAGCGGAGCGCATCGAAGAAGCGATTCCTCACACACGCCCAGTGTTCAAACCTCGTTGGGTCTGCGGAGCCCTGAATCTGACAAACCTGGGTGGAGCTTTCCGCATGATGACATGGCACTTCTCCAGCATCACTGGGTCAACCAATGGGTACTCCAGGGTGCCCTTCAATCCATCTACACCCATGGTGTATTGAAATCTTGGTCTTGAAGTCTCGAAATCTTGATCACAGTTTTATAATACACTCATAACTCCCTTGTATCCACTCAACCAATCCCCGTCTACTAGGGCATAGCAAAATAATAATTTCATCGTTTCTAGGGCATTGGTAACAGGGGTGTGGGGTTTTCCTACCTCATGATACTACTCAAGAACAAGTTCAATACTACCTACTTGATGCATGGCGGAAAGTTTAACCTAATGCAAATAAAATCATGGGTATTGTAAAAACAAGATCAAAGTGACTTGACTTGAAGGTGTCCTTGAAGCAAACAAGATGTACATAATCAATCACTCATACAAGGGAATCAACAAGTAATTTAACATGCATGACATGAAGAAAACCAAAAGTAAAATTCAACATAAACACAAAGATCAATTCAAAGTAATCTCTAGAAAACACTTTGGAAAACTTCAATAGTTGTAAAACAAAATAGAAATAGTTTTCTGTAGTAAATCAATCCTTAACAGAAAGAAAAATAAAGTTTTATTAATCAAATAGAAAGAATTTTACTGAAAGTTTTATTAGCAAAAATAATCAATTTAATTGCTATTATAAAACTCTAGTTATGATCTATACAAGTTTTAACACAAAACAGTATCAAAATAATTTCAATTAATAACAAAAATTGTCTACTATTGTCCAACAGAAACATATTATAATTTGTCAAAAGTGACAAAAATAAATACTTAAAAACAAATAAAAACAAAAAGTTTATGAATAAAACAAATCTATAGTCAAAAATTACTGTTTTAGATTCAAATAAATATTAAACTAACCAAAGATAATTTAATGGAACGCTACTGGATAGGCAAAAGGTCTAGTGACAAGTTTCAAAGACAATTACTCAAAAACCTATTTTTAAATAAAAGATATAAGCAATTTGGTGTTTGCATCAATTTTGTTCAAATTCAAATTTTAAATCTTCAAACATGAAAAACTTATGAAATCCTATGTGTTGTTATAATTGGGAGCACACGATGGTGAACTCCTACCAACCTCCTCCCTAGGGGCATGAGGGAGTACTTTGCTTCGAGGGCTAATAGGCTTTGCAATAAGTATATGAGTTCTTTATGACTAATGTGAGTCCATGGATTATACGCACTCCTATCTTTCCGTAGTTTGCTAGCCTCTCCGTGTCGTGGGTGGACACGATCACCTTTGGGGCCACGGGCCCCTTTCGTGGTTCGTCAGGGGCGGTCACGTTGCACAAAGAGCAGAGGCCATGGAGACAGCGCGGCGGCGATGGCACTAGCCTTTTTTACAGAGGTCCGGGATACCGTGGGGGGTAAAACCCTACTCCTGCTTTGGTGGATTGATTAGAGGAACAAGAAGGCGCGGAGCGCTCGAGCCCGATAAGATCGCCTTGGGGTGAGTAGCTACACACGCGTACAAGTGTGTGAGGGTCCAAATCCTTATCTAGGTTGCCTGGGGCCTTCTTTTATAGTTCAAGGGGCTGCCACAGTGGCAAACAGACACTATTCCATCGATTGGACGGCTATAGTGTTATCATACCTAACTCTTGCAGTTAGGACAAAGTGCATTAAATGCACTACTAAGTGTCACGCTGAGGACGGCACCCGGCAAGCCTGCCGTGCCGCTTAATCACCTTTTGCTTATCTGCATGACACACTGCTGGACGGGTGTCAGTTGAGGATAAACTATCTTCTGAATGCTGCCACGTGCTTAATGGACGCCACTTAACCACTTGGGGGCTCGATACCTCACTGATGGCTGACCTGTGTTGGGGTGCGGTGGAGCAGTGGCGTGGTGGTGCCCTGGCGAGGAAACTTTCCCTTGGCGGGCCCGGCAAACCCTGCCGGGGAGGTCTGGGGCTCGCCCTTGGGACGGCTTCAACCTGGCCAGGCTCTCCTGCCTGGCGAGG
The DNA here is from genome assembly GCA_011799875.1 of Thinopyrum elongatum. NCBI lineage: Eukaryota > Viridiplantae > Streptophyta > Magnoliopsida > Poales > Poaceae > Thinopyrum > Thinopyrum elongatum. The sequence continues at coordinate 132,295,220 of CM022299.1, forward strand.
GAGGCCATTCCAAAGGTGATATCTTGTTCGTCTTGGTAGTCTTGGTCTTCTTGATCTGCTCTCCAAGGAGAGTGGCTTCTCTGCTTCTAGTCTTGGACTTGGTGTAGTTGGGTTCGCTCCTACTGCCTATGCATAAGTGAAGGGGCACTAGGAACCCAAGTTCTAGTGCACTGACAGGAGCTCTCGGGTCTAGCCCACACGCGCTTATTAAGCGTCGTTGGGTCAGGCCCAAAATTTATGCACAGGTGCGCAATATTAGGAAGTAACTGCCAAACTTTTAAGTCCGCGCCTTCCTACCATTACCTGTAGTTTCTGCCACGCACGGCACATGCATTGCGGGAGGTTGGTGATGGGCGCACATCGCTTGGGAACGTGGGTGGTGGCAGAAACCGCAGTGCCTTGGATTGGAGCAGCGGGGCGGTTACCTGTTCGCCCGTGACCGTGGGGAGTGGGATTGGTGGAGATAGGCGGCCGTCTCATGGTGATGAAGAGCCAGCTCTAGCTTTCCCCTCCTATAAATTGGGGGTAACGGCGAGCGATGCTCATCCATCTTTCTCCTCCCAATCCTTAAGGCCTTGATAAACTAGCTCTTCCTTCTCTGCTTCGGGGCCGACCCCTCTCGACCCTGATTGCCAGAGGAAAGGGGCAGGCACACACTTCAGCAGCCGTGAGATCTTCTTCTCGCGGCCGCATCCAGCCCCCAGCCCAAGCTGATGATCCTGAGCCGAGCGCTTGTGGGAGAGGTGCTGGACGAGGCCGTGGACGACGCGATGGGCACGCAAGGGGCGGCCAAAGTGGCGCGTCTCCTGCTGCGGCACCCGTTGCTCCAGTCGTGCCGGCGGGCCACACCGGCGACACCGCATTGGAGTTCATCGTCGGGCTGCGCGGGCCCCCGCGTAGCCATCTTCGGCTCCCTACCCCATTTGCTAGGGTGATGGAGGTCGATCGTCCGCCAGGGCTGAGGTTGCATATGAGGGGCTGCTGTAATGGCAGCATGTGGGCAGATGTCGAGTACCCCGCGCCTCGTGATATGCTCCTCCGCCGTGGTTGGAAAACCTTCACTCGTGCTCACAGGTTGGCGGCGGGACATGTCCTCCATTTTAAGTTAATGGAGGCCAATCTGCTCTCCATCAAGGTCTTCAGGCGTTCGGGTACTCGCTTAGGGTGTTGCGCGGAGAGCTCGACTGATGATGAAAGTTCCTCCTCGGGCAGCAGCGACGAGGAGGAGACCGATGGAGAGGACGACGGCAGCGAGTCTTCAGTCGTTAAGCGCAAAGGCTACGACACAGACTCAAGCTGAACGACGGTCGCACCGTCACCGTTAGCCAGGTGCCCACGGCACCACCATCTACACCTGGGTCTTCTTCCCTGACAAGGCTATTTGTCGGGGAGTTGGGTGTGGCTGGCTCCACCTCCCTCAGCTGGACCTAGGCAGATGCTAAGGGAGAAAGTCCAATAAAGATTTATGAGGGCTCGGGCTTCGTCCTTCCTGTCGGTAGGCAGCGTCCTTCTGATCCTCCAGGAGGCGCGTCCGGTGCGGATGCTAAGGGAGAAAGTCCAACAAAGATTTATGTAAGAAATGTTTTCTAATGTAGCTTTATCCGTTTTGTATTAAAAATGAATGAATGAATGCTGTTTCTCCCTTTAAGGATTGCCTCTTCCTTTTCTCCCTTGAGTTATGTTTCCCTTTGCCGTGCAAAAAATAAACTTGGCGGGCTGCTGTTAGCTGCGAGCGCCAAAGGGAGCGACCCTTGGTACCAGTAGCTAACGCCTTTCCCGGCAAGGACCCCTTGCCGATATCGTCGCGGCCCCCAAGGATCATAGAGCAGCTACGACTCAGCAACTAGGGGGCAGCTCGTCCCGACAGGGATCTTTGTTGCACAAAGGAATTTACTACGCAAGCCCAAGGGAGTAAAAAGGATCCTCTCGAGGGATAAAAACGGACGCGGTGACCAAGGGAGTGGATATTGACTTATCCTTTCCCCTTTTCGCGTGTGATGAACGCCCTCCACCCTCATTCCTCTTCCTTCTCTTCTTCGCTTTCTTGGTAGCCAAGCACCCCTGGTTCAGAGAAAAGTCTCTGTTCTCCATGAGGGAAGGAGGAAGAGTGAAACAACATGGGCCCGGAGGCTTCTCTTCTACTCTAATAAATTCTAAAAGCTGAAAGGCAACTGAGTGCAATATACACATGCATAAGAACATGCAAACTGATAATATGATGCAATGCCTAGCTTTATTGATGCGTGCACAGGGTCTGCGCCTGGCTTTGTACAAAGGGTTACATGCTACATCGGCAAAGCTTGTACAAAAGGTGGTTGCCGGGGGCTGAGCCCGGCAACCGCGCCTTACGGGTAAAACTTGCGAAGATGCTCAATGTTCCATGAGTTTTGTATTTTCATACCATCTTTGGTCTCCAGACCGACTGCGCCAGGTCTTGGACTTGTACCACCCGGTAAGGGCCTTCCCACTTCGGCGTCAACTTGTTGGTACCCTTGGCGGACTGAACTCGCCTAAGGACAAGGTCGCCTTCCTCAAGGCTTCGGGCATGGACCTTGCAGCTATGGTAGCGGCGGAAGGCTTGCTGGTAGCGTGCAGCACGCACAGCAGCCCGGAGACAATCTTCCTCAAGGAGCACGGCATCGTCATGCCGCAGCTGCTCTTGCCCTTCTTCGTCGTAGGCAAGTACTCGAGGTGACCCATACATGAGTTCCGTGGGGAGCACTGCTTCTACGCCGTACACCAGGGAGAAGGGAGTCTGGCCGGTAGCTTGATTTGGTGTCGTTCTGAGGGACCAAAGAACCACCGGCAGTTCATCAATCCAACGTTTGTCGCACTTGTGCAACTTGTCAAAAGTTCTCGTCTTGAGCCCACGCAGCACTTCGGCATTCATCCTTTCAGCCTGCCCATTGCTCCCTGGATGAGCAATGGATGCAAAAGTGACCTTGCTTCCAAGGCTACGGATGTACTGCATAAAGGCGTGGCTCATGAATTGGGTGCTGTTATCTGTGATCACTTTGTTGGGCACTCCGAAATGGCATACCAATCCTTTGAAGAAGTTGATAGCTGACTACGCGGCCACCTTCCCCACTGGCTCTACTTTAGGCCACTTTGTAAACTTGTCGATTGCCACGTACAAGAATTCAAAGCCCCCGGCAGCGCGGGGAAAGGGGCCCAAGATGTTGAACCCCCAGACCAAGAATGGCCAGGACAAAGGGTTCGTTTGAAGAGCTTGAGATGGTTGATGAATGTTCTTGGAGTGGAACTGGCAGGCTTCACACTTGGTGACGACCTCAGTTGCATCCTGGAGGGCACTAGGCCAATAGAATCCTTGCCGGAATGCCTTTCCGGCAAGGTCCCTAGACCCAATGTGGGATCCACATACGCCTCCGTGTATATCTGCCAACAACTTTAGTCCATCTTCTCGGCAAATGCACTTCAACCTCACACCATTTGGTCTTCTTCTGTATAGAGTGTCATCGACAAACTGATACACATACCAGACTGGCGGGCTACTTTTTTAGCTTCTTCTTGTTCCTCGGGAAGTTCTCCTGTTTGGAGAAAGTGGACTATCTGCTGTGCCCAAATTGGAGCCTGTGGCTTGACAACAAGGACTAAAGGCGTTTCTTCACTCATGGGAGCGCTTGCTTCAACCACTGGACCCTCTGGTCATGTAGGAGTGTGCTGCTCACCAATCGGAGTGAACTGGCTCCCGGCAGCTTTTCCATCAGCGGTACCAGCGAGTCCCGCTGGGAAATGCTTGCCGGAATTCAATTTTCTTCTTTTCTTGGCCATTGTTGAAGGGGAAACTGATGGTTGAGTCAGGTGAAGAATAAAAGTTCCTGGTTCCACAGGGAGCTTTTGCGCTGCACACTTTGATAGGTCATCAGCAATGCTGTTTTCCGCACGTGGTACGTGCTCTGTTTGCAACCCATCAAAGTGCTCCTCCAACTTCCTCACTTCCTCCACATACGCCTCCATCAATAGACTCTGGCAATCCTTGTTAACCTATTTCACCATGAGCTGCAAGTCTCCATGAATGATCAGCTTCTTGATTCCCAGTTCCACGGCAATCCTGAGCCCGGCAAGAAGCCCTTCATACTCAGCAGTGTTATTGGTAGCCCTTTCCCGGGGAAAGTGCATCTGGACCACATACTTGAGATGCTCTCCGATGGGTGCGACGAATAGCACGCCAGCCCCCGCACCATGTAGCGAGAAAGCACCGTCAAAGTACATAATCCAGTCCTTAGGGGTTTCTTTGCCGTGGAGAACTTTTTCTGAAACTTTTTCATCCGGAGTGGGTGTCCATTCTGCAATGAACTCCGCCAGTGCTCTGCTCTGGATGGTTGAGGTGCTCTCATATTTCAGGCCAAAGCTTGACAACTCTAGGGCCCACTCAACTATCCTGCCGGTGGCTTCTGGGTTTCTCAGAATTCGTTGCAGTGGGAAACGGGTGACAACTGTAATCTCATGGGCTTGAAAGTAGTGGCGAAGCTTCCTTGAGGCCTTGACAAGGCCAAAGATCAGCTTCTGCACTCCAGAATACCTCGATCTGGCCCCTTGCAGGAGGGAGCTGATGAAGTATACTTGCCTTTGCACCATTTTCTTCCTTGCCGCTGCACTGGAGCTGCCTTTGTCCACATGCACTATCTCTCCTGGATTCGTGCTGGGTCCAACCGCGGGCTCTACGGTTCCACTCTCGGAGGGGTCAGCAGCTGCCATTGCATCTTCGTCCACTTCTCGTTGCGCCACCAATGCTGCACTAACCACTTCATTCGTTGCGGCTAAGTATAGCAACAACGGTTCTTGTGGTTTAGGAGCAACCAGGGTGAGAACAGAGGAAAGGTAAGCTTTCAAATCTTGCAGCACTGCCTCCGCCTCCAAGGTCCACCTTACCGGGCCAGCCTTTTTCAAGATTTTGAAAAATGGCAAGGCACGCTCGGCAGACTTGGAGATGAACCTACTCAACGCGGCAACACATCCAGCTAGGCGTCATACATCCTTGATAGTCTTGGGCGCCTGTATTTGCTCGATGGCCTTGATCTTGTCGGGGTTTGCTTCTATCCCCCGTAGGGATACAAAGAAACCAAGGAGCTTGCCGGATGGTACACCAAACACACACTTCTCAGGGTTGAGCTTCTGGTTGATCTTGCGTAGATTCACAAAGGTCTCTTCCAGGTCCTGAATGAGTGTCGATTTATTCTTGGTTTTCACCACAATATCATCCATATATGCTTCTATTTTTTCTGTGCAGCTGTGGTTCTAAACCAATCTAAACGACCCTTGTAAAGGTAGATCCTGCGCTCTTTAACCCGAAAGGCATACGTACAAAGCAGTACGCGCCACATGGTGTTATGAACGAGGTCTTCTCTTCGTCTTCCTTGGCCATGAAGATCTGATGGTATCCAGAGTATGCATCCAAAAAGGAAAGCAAGTCACAACCAGAAGTGGAATCAACAATCTGATCAATGCGCGTTAAGGGGAAAGGATCCTTAGGGCAGGCCTTGTTGAGGTCAGTGAAATCAATGCACAGCCTCCATTTCCCATTTGCTTTGCGTACAACTACTTGGTTTGCTAACCAAATTGGGTGCAATACTCCCCTGACCAAGCTAGCTGATTCCAATTTTTTGATCTCCTCGGCAATGAACTGCTGCCGCTCCAAAGCCTGCTTCCTAACTTTCTGCTTGACGGGCTGAGCGTGGGGACAAACAACAATGTGGTGCTCAATTACCTCCCTGGGAACGCCGGGGATGTCAGATGGTCACCATGCAAACACATCTAAATTCGCCCGCAGGAAGGCAATGAGCGCGCTTTCCTATTTGTCATCGAGGGTGGAGCTGATGGTGAACGTACCGTCAATGCCATCCTTTCCCGCTGGGACTTTCTTGACGGCAGGCGAAGTGGCTTTGGATCTCTTGCTAGCGGAACTCTCCGGCATGTCATCAACAGGCGCAGCACTCTCCGAAGAGGCGCGCTTCTCGGAGGCCTTGCCGGTATCCTTGCTAGCCTTCTTCTTTTTCTCTGCTTCCTTGGCAGGGGTTGAGGCTTCCATAGCCTCGGCTGCTACCGCATCCTGGTACATCTCGTCCACATATATGACTGCATCTTTCTTGTTTGAAGGGATGGAGATGATGCCCATTGGCCCTGGCATCTTCAAGGTGTTGTAGGCATAATGGGATGCCGCCATGAATTTTGCCAAGGCAGGGCGTCCAAGAACTCTATTGTAAGGCAAGGGCAGTTCAACGACATCGAACACAATCTTTTCTGTCCGATAATTTAGTTCCCCACCAAATGTCACAGGTAATGTGATCTTCTCTTTGGGACGGCTCCTGCCGGGGTTGATTCCTTGGAACATGCCCATCGACTGGAGCTCCTCACCGGGGATCTACAACCTTTCGACCAATTTGGGGGAACCAAATTCAGACCAGCCCCACCGTCAACTAACATCTTTGTCACCTGGAGGTTGCGGATTGTTGGTGAGACCAACAACGGCAAACACCCAACCGCAGTGGTGCGGTCGGGGTGGTCCTCGGCGTCAAAGATGATAGGCGTGCGGGACCATTTGAGTGGCTTTTGAGCACCGGCAGCTGGTTCCATGGCATTAACTTCAAGCGCCCACTGCTTGAGTTGGCAGTGAGAGGAGTGCAGAGACGCACCTCCATCAATGCACATGGCTTCCGTCGCCTTCTGGAATTCCCGTTCGCTTGTTTCATCATCATCCTCTTCATCACTCTCGTCGTCTCCTTCTCTCTTCTCGCGGCCTCTGGCAGGTTTTTCCTTTTGCTGTGGAGTCTTGCCGCGGCGGCCTCCTCGGCCACCACGGCCCTTCCTGCCAGCACCTTCCTGGCCTCTTTCTTTGTCGCGTTTCTCGTATTCTGCTTTCTGCTTCTCCACAAGTTGCTCGACCTGGAGGCACTCTTGGAGATCATGGCCTTTGGTGCGATGGATCTTGCAGTATGACCCGTCAGACTTCCCAGTTTTCTCGGCCGTCGCGGCCTCCCAGCAATCAGCGCACACAACAGCTCCCTTGCCGGGGGGCCTCGGTCTTGGCTTTCTTGCCGGCACCGAGATCACCTGAACTCTCGACGGCCATCATTGCCTTTCCCTTGCGTTTCCTGTTGCGCCTCCGGCCTTTCCTCCACGGGGTGGCAGCGTCGTTGTCGTCATCCGAGTCGACTTCGACGCCAACCTCCTCCCCGGGAAGTCGCCTTCCTTCTTCAGCTCGAGCGCACTTATCTGCCATCGTGTACAGCTCGTTGATGGTCTTGGGTAGCTTGCCATTCATCTTGGCCCTCATCCTCCGATTGCGCACGTTCGAATGGAACGCGGCAATCACGGCTGCTGAATGTATCTCAGGAATGTTGCGGTGCACCCGACTAAACCGCTGAATATACTTACACAAGTCTTCTCCCTCTTTCTATGGAGGTGCTTGCAGATCACTGGGCCTCCCGGGTTCTTGGGATCCGCCAGTAAAGGCGCCCACGAACTCGTTGCATAGGTCAGCCCAATATGAAATAGAGTTCTCTGGTAGGTGCATCAGCCATGACCACACGTTTGGCTTGGGAGCCAAAGGGAAGTAGTTGGCGAGCACCTTCTCATCTCTGCCTCCAGCAGCTTGGACAGCGATCGTGTAGATGCCCAAAAACTCTGTCGGGTTCAATTTTCCGTCGTACTTCTCAGGAAGCTCAGGCTTGAAGGCACGAGAAGACGGCCAATGGACCTGCCGGAGCTTGCGAGTGAAGGCAGGGCATCCAACCTCGTAAGGTAGATACCGGCCGACACTGGGCGCAGGTTCGTCGATGTCTGGGCCACCGCACCTGCCAGACTGATGGCGTGTTTCCCGTCACCGCTCAATGGTGACTCGAGCATCCTCTTTACGCCTTTCTTCCAATATGCACCATTGATCTGGGCAATTCTACGGATCTAAGGAGGCAGTCGACACGTCGCCAAGGTCGTTGCCATGCTGGGCCTGCCACCAGGACAGGGGTCGCGGAGGAGACTGCACCATAGGCACGGTCTTCTCTGCGTGGCCCGCGCCGCGGGCTGCAGCGGTATCTTGCTGGCGCTGCAACGGTCCTGCCTGCTGGGATTTGTTTGCTTCGACAAATGTGATCAAGATCTGGATGGTGGCTCCCCACTCATCCGTCTTATCGGCCGCTGGAGGGAAGTTCAACAGTAGCTTGGCCCATGCCATCACCTCCGTGACTGTGGTTGGCATGGGCTGCGAGGCAGATCATGACATCGCCCGACTCCTGGCAGAACCAGCAGGGGCGTCGCCACGTCCCGGCCGTCACTGAATGACCGCCATAGCAGTCTGTTGTGGAGGAGGATGGTCTCGTGAGTTGGCGACGCCGCCCGGCACCTCGTCGCGCTCGCCTTGTGCGGGACGGGGCATACGTCTCGTGGCCGCGCCCATGGTAGGCGCAACCAAGGGATCATGGCTCGCGCCAGAGTGGACGCGGCTGTTGCGGCTGCGCTCGCCGGTGCGATGGGGAAGTTGGTGTTGAGCGTTTTCGTCGCCGACGTTGCCATTGCGTCTCCCTCGATGCCCACCTCGCCCGCGGTCGCCGGGGCGTCCAAGGTGCCCGCGGCGGCGTGCAACGGGCCCTTCAAAGTGGACGATGTTGATGAAGATGAAGATTGACGCACTGCACACGGCTTCAGGTTCGCACAAGCGAGGTGTTCCCCTACCCGGCGCGCCAAAGATGTCGTGGGTGGACACAATCACCTATGGGGCCACGGGCCCCTTTCGTGGTTCGGCAAGGGCAGTCACGTAGCACAAAGAGCAGTGGCTATGGAGACAGCGCGGCGACGATGGCACTAGCCTTTTTTACCCAGGTTCGGGCCGTCGTGGGGCGTAAAACCCTACTCCTGCTTTGGTGGATTGATCAGAGGAACAAGAAGGCGCTGAGCGCTCGAGCCCGGCAAGATCGCCTTGGGGTGAGCAGCTACGCGCGCGTACAAGTGTGTGAGGGTCTGAATCCTTATCTAGGTTGCCTGGGGCCTCCTTTTATAGTTCAAGGGGCTGCCACAGTGGCAAATAGACAATATTCCATCGATTGGACGGCTACAGTGTTATCATACCTAACTCTGGCAGTTAGGACAAAGTGCATTAAATGCACTGCTACGTGTCATGCTGAGGACGGCACCCGGCAAGCCTGCCATGCCGCTTAATCACCTTTTGCTTATCTGCGTGACACGCTGCTGGACGGGTGTCAGTTGAGGATAAACTGTCTTCTGAATGCTGCCACGCGCTACGGACGCCACTTAACCACTTGGGGGCTCGACACCTCATTGATGGCTAACCTGTGTTGGGGTGTGGTGGAGCGGTGTTGTGGTGGTGCCCTGGCGGGAAAACTTTCCCTTGGCAGGCCCGGCAAACCCTACCGGGGAGGTCTTGGGCTCGCCCTTGGGACGGCTTCGACCTGGCCAGGCTCTCCTCCCTAGCGAGGGAGGCCATTCCAAAGGTGATATCTTGTTCGTCTTGGTAGTCTTGGTCTTCTTGATCCGCTCTCCAAGGAGAGTGGCTTCTCTGCTTCTAGTCTTGGACTTGGTGTAGTTGGGTTCGCTACTACTCCTTGTGCATAAGTGAAGGGGCACTAGGCGCCCAAGTTCTAGTGCACCGACACTCCGGTACCATGCAATTCCCTTTCACACCTTGAGAGTTGGCGCAAACTTAGCCGGTGCATCCAAACCGCGTGGTATGATACGCTCTATCACACATAAGCCTCCTTTACCTTCCTCAAAACAGCCACCATACCTACCTATCGTGGCATTTCCATAGCCATTTCGAGATATATTGCCAGGCAACTTCCACCGTTCCATTTATATGACATACACCTTCGTTGTCATATTACTTTGCATTATCATACAGATGACATAGTATTTGTGGCTCATCCACCATTCATCATTATTATACATGTTATGCTAGATCATTGCACATCCTGGTACACTGCCAAAGGCATACATATAGATTCATATTGTTCTAGTATCGAGTTGTAAGTAAATAGAAGTGTGATGATCATCATTATTAGAGCATTGTCCCAGTTAGGATAGAATGATGGAGACTATGATTCCCCCACAAGTCAGGATGAGAAACCGGATGAAAAAAAAGAGCCCAAAAAATGAGAGAAAAAGAGAGAAGGGGCAATGCTATTATCCTTTTCCACACTTGTGCTTCAAAGTAGCCCCATGTTCTTCATATAGAGAGTCTCTTATGTAGTCACTTCAATAAACTAGTGGGAATTTTTCATTATAGAACTTGGCTTGTATATTTCGATGATGGGCTTCCTCAAATGCCCGAGGTCTTCATGAGCAAGCGAGTTGGATGCACACCCACTTAGTTTTAGTTGATCTTTCATACACTTATAGCTCTAGTGCATTCATTGCATGGCAATCCCTACTCCTTGCATCGATATCGATTAATGGGCATCTCCATAGCCCGTTGATCCGCCGAGTTGATGCGAGACTTTCTTCCTTTTTGACTTCTCCTATTGATCCCTACCACTGCATTTTATTCCACCAGTGTTATGTCCATGGCTCATCCTCATGTATTGCATGAAGACAAAAATGCTGAAGCGCGTTAGAAACATGATCCAATTGCTTGGTTTAACACCGAGGTGCTCATGATTTATTTTTATGTGGTGAAGGCGGAGTCGTTCCATGTTAACACGATAACATGAGGGGGGATAACATTCGCTAAGGATCGTATATTTTAAAAAAAGTAATGGTAATGTTTCTTATGTTCATGGATATTATTATGTTGATGTTATTACTTCATCGTTTCTCAATATTTATACCGTCAAAGAGATTACATGATAAACATGTTAGGTAGCATTCCATATCTAAAATTCTGTTTTTATTATTTACCTACTCGAGGACGAGCAGGAATTAAGCTTGGGGATTCTTGATACGTCTCCAACGTATCTATAATTTTTTATTGTTCCATGCTATTATATTATCAATCTTGGATGCTTTATATGCTGTTTTATATCATTTTTTGGGACTAACCCATTAACCTAGTGCCCAGTGCTAGTTGTTCTTTTTTGCTTGTTTTTGGGTCTCTAGAAAATCATTATCAAACGGAGTCCAAATTGAGAGAAATCTTTGGATTATTTTTGCTGGACCGGAAGGGACCCTAGAAGGCTCGGGAAAACACCTAAAGAGCTATGGGTGAGCGACAGGCTAAGGGGGCGCGCCCAGGGGGGTAAGCGTGCCCCCACCCCCCGCCGAGCTTCTGGTCCCCCGGTGGCACCTCTTGACCTAATTCCGCTTCTATAAATTCCCAAATATTCCCAAACCAACAGAGAGCCACCCGAAACACTTTTGCCACCGCCGCAAGCTTCTGTTCTTCCTTGATCCCATCTGGAGGCCTTTTCCGGTACTCTGCCGGAGGGCGAATCGATCATGGAGGGCTTCTACATTATCCTTGCTGCCTTCCGGTGATGTGTGAGTAGTTTACCACAGACCTACGGGTCCATAGAATGTAGCTAGATGGCTTTCTTCTCTCTCTTTGATCGTCAATACCATGTTCTCCTCGATGTTTTTGGAGTTCTATCCGATGTAATCTTCTTTTGCGGTGTGTTTGTTGGGTTCTGATGAATTGTGGGTTTATCATATGAATATTCCTCGGTGTGAAAATCGCCAGACCTCAGGGTAGGGGGTCCCGAGCTGTGGATCTAGGAATGATGGTAACATGAACAAGGGAGATGATGTTTTACCCAGGTTCGGGCCCTCTTGATGGAGGTAAAACACTATGTCCTGCTCTTGTTTATATGGATGGAGAGTATCAAGTACAGAGTTGATCTACCTCAAGATCGTAAGATGTGTTCTACCTCTAGGGCTTGGTTAATGTGATTGTGTTAGGATCCCCTCTACAGGCTAAACCCTCCGGTTATATACACGCCAGGTAGGGGGGCTAGGGCTACAAGGGCGGTATCTAGGCATGGAGGCGGCCGGAGAGATCTTGGAGTACATGACAAGTCTTCAGCAGATTGCATCTGAACTAGTCCTCCTACGTGTGGCCTCCAGAGTCTATCCCAGGAAGAATGCGGGCCGATCAACCCACTCCGTGGAACATGGGTCGGACTAGGTTAGTATCCCTAGTGTAGCGTGGAACCCTAATCGGCCGATCTTTAACGTTTGGAGGGGATTCCCACGAAGAACACGAGAGGAAACACTCAAATCAATGCGATCCGGTCACACATGGTCTAAATCCACATATCATAGATGGGGGAAACACGATCCAAAGTCAACATAGAGGATAGAAACGGTAGTTCTTCCCAAATCCGTGAGGAGATGAGGTCTTGAATCCGGATGTGGATCTTCCCACATGGGGATCTTGAATCCCGTAGGATCTTCTCACATGGAGGTCTTGATCTCCATGGGAGCGGGGTCTCTAGCAAGAGGATACAAGGAGCAAAGCTCTCTAGTCTATGAGCCAACACTTTGCTAACCCTAGAATAGAGTAGGAGGTAGTCTATATATAGTACTAGGTGTGTTGGGGATGAATGGGTACATGGGCCTCGACCCAAGTCGCGCATGCAGGCGGGGGTCCAGATGATCCGGCTGGGGACCCGGGTGACCCACGCGTTAGGTGTACGGATGATCTGAGAGATTGTCCGGTCGATCCGGATGTGTCATGGAGGCCTGGGGTGGCCCGGATGTCCGGGAGGTGGTCCGGTCGTCCGGCTGGGTCCGGATGATCCGGGGCTCGGTCCAGATCGTCCTGCTTCATGGTTCACTTTCGGGTGTCTTCGGGTGCCGTAGCCGGATCGTCCGGGTGCTGTCCGGATCGTCCGAATGGGGGTCCAGATCATCCGGGCGCTATCCGGATCGTCCGGGCGACCGTCCGGATCATCCGGGCAGGTGCTGCCTTGGCCTTTCCCTCCTTCGTCTTTGCGCTCTTCTTCCTTCGTTACTTAGACTTGATCCTTAGCATCTCTATGGATGTCTCCGATGTACCTGAGTATGCATAGTGTTTTCGTTGGAGGTAGTAGCCATGTCTCATGTGATTCGAGAGGAAGTTCCGAAAGGAGAAATGTCACCTCGGTCTCGATAGCCCTTTCTCTTGAACGTGTCATCGGTCGACTTGGCATTTGGGGGGACGGATGTAGGTCCATGGGGATGACCATAGGATGCTCCGCATCATCTCCCCCCTTGGGAAAGATCCGACCTCGGATCGAAAGCCTCATCACCATGGAAGGGAGATAGGTCGGTGACATTGAAGATGTCGCTCACATTGTACTTGTCACCTGGTAGGTCGATCTTGTAGGCATTGTTGTTGTAGCGTGCGAGCACCTTGAAAGGACTGTCGGCTCGAGGTAGAAGCTTGGACTTGTGTTCATTAGGGAAGTGGTCTTTTCGAAGGAGTAGCCACATAAGATCTCCGGGGTTGAACACCATGGGGTGCTTGTTGACGTTGCGCTTGGTCGCGATGCGGTGCACTTGCTTCTCGATGGTACGTCTTGTGTCTTCAAGCGCCTCCTTGAGATAACTTGCTTGCAAACTCGCGTCCATGTTGGTGCGCTCTTGAAGAGGTAGAGGTAGAATGTCCAATGGGGACAATGGGTTGAAGCCCTAGACGACCTCAAAGGGGGACTTGCCGGTAGTAGAGTGTCTTGCTCGATTGTAGGCGTACTCGACGATGGGTAAGCATTCCTGCCACTCCTTGATGTTCTTCTTGATCAACATGTGAAGGAGAGTGGAGAGGGTCCCGTTGGTGACCACCGTTCGGCCGTTGGTTTGTGGATGGTATGCCGTAGAGAATAGTAGCTTGATTCCGAGCATGGCGCAAAGAGTCTTCCAAAAGTAGCTAAGGAACTTCAAGTTGCGGTCCGACACAATCGTCTTGGGCACTCCATGTAGGCGCAATATTTGCCTACAAAACAAATTGGCAACATGTGAAGCATCGTCTATCTTGTTGCAAGGAATGAAAAGTGCCATTTTAGAGAATCGGTCCACAACAACAAATACCGAATCCTTTTCATTATGAGTTCTAGGCAAGCCAAGCACAAAATTCATACTAATGTCTTCCCATGGATTGTGCGGAATGAAAAGTGCGCACCCAGTACCTATGCGGGAGGGCCTCCGACCCCTTCTTCCTCGCTGCCGTACATAGTGTGGGCAGATCCAGCCTCCCGCCGCACGCCTAGCCACATCACGACGACCCTAAGGTATAACTTTCTTTGAAACCACCATTGCTCTAGCTGCATTCGGATCTTTTTCGTGTGTGCTCCGTCGAATCTAGGTCTTGGTTCAAAGAGGAAAGAAGGGTGGGGTGGGGTGGAGCATGAATCTAGGACGTGGCTCAATGAGGAAAGGAGGGAGGGAAAGTAGTATCGACTAGCTATCCAACCGCTCTGTTGGTCGAAAAGGAAAAAAGGGGGTAACCTAGTACACACATCTGCAAGGAACTGATCTCTTTGTTGAACAAGGAAATAAACTAGGGGGTTAGGGAGGTTGTGTAGGACTAGATTTGCTGCCCTCGCATAGGAAAAAGGATCAAAGAGAACAAATATGGGACCAACACAGATATGCTGCTTGTCAACATACTCTGCATCACCCATTTATACGTGTGGAGGCACATGGTGCTGGCATATCCCATGTTCCATACAACTATTTTGCTGTTGTAAATCTAAGAATGCCGCTGGAAAATTGAAGCAATGCCACTGTTAAAAGTAAATTACATTTATAACGAATGTTATTTTAAGAGAATTTCTCTGTTAATACGAATCAATGCAACCGTTTTAGAAATGCTACTGTCCTATACTTTGTTTTCCATCAAGATAAGGTAGATGCTTCTTTTTGTGGCCGCATGTTTCATCCTTCTTTATTGGCCAGTAATTGTTTCCTTTTTTGCCTCAGTTAAAACAGGGATATCTATTCAACTTGTTGGTATTGCGACATTTTGCTTTGCTACGCGAAACACTTTTGTTTTAAGAGTGTTTTGTGCAGTTCAACTTGAATGTCACACCGGCGACTTTGCTTGATTTAGTTGAACTACACAAAACGAGATTGGATTTCCTATTCGTGTTGGCAGATTCGTAGTTGATCTTGACCGCGTCATGAAAGGTTAGTACCGGCCTTCATCCACATGATCCTGTAGTGTGCTTTGAGATCCTGTGTGCTACTTGTATTGGTACTGTTTTAAATAAATGTTGAATTGAAGCTATTGAACTGCTGTCTTTTACCATTAAGTGAGCAAAAATTGTTCCAACCCAAACATGATGCTTGTTTCTTTGTTACAACAAAACTGCGCATCACCCCCTTTATAAGTCGATGGAAGCACATGGTGCTATTGGGCCCACTCTCCCCCTGCAACTGTTTATGCTTTTTTGTTAATCTAATGCCACTGGTAAAATTAAGCAATGCCACTCTTAGAATAACTATTGAATCTTAGTTCAAAACTGCAACCCTTGTTAGGGATCGGCAGGAGTACATGTTTAACAAATGTATTGTTGAGATAATCTCTCTGTTATTATATATTAGTCATAGTGTTTTAGAAATTGTACTATCCTACTTTGTGGTTCTTTCTACATGTTTAACCAAGGTATCGTTAAGATAATGTCTCAGAGAATATGAATGATTCACACTGTTTTAGAATTGCTACTGTCCTGCTTTGTTTCCCATTAATATAAGGTAGATGTTTTTTCTTTTGGGCCTATAAGTCATCAACCATTATTGCTCAGTAATTGTTTCCTTTATACCTATTTGTGCATACAGGGATATCAAAACTTCTGCTCGATTCTTTTTTGACTTTGATTTTAGTTGAACTGCACAAAAGTAGCCAATGTGTTTAAGGCAAACTGTGGCATTATTGGGTCCAGTGGATCTTTCCACTTTGCAGAAAGAAGCTGTCACTGTTTGTGCTACATTACAGAAGGTATGATCGAGAAGCTTTAGAGAGTATTAGTAGATAAGGCTGCAGTTACCTCTTTTTGCTGCAAAGTTTGCAACCCAATACAACAGCAACATGGTTAGGAAGCCTTGTTGTACCCAAATGATGAAATATGCTGGCTGCCAACAGTGACACAGGCGGACGCGGCTGTAACAAACGAGGTCAGTGTCATCCTTCATCCACATGATGGTGCTTTGTTATGTTGTGCTACTTATATTATGGTACTGTCTTCAATAAATGTTTAATTGATGCTATTGTATTGTTGTCTTTTCCTGTTAAGATAATGAAGATCGTTATATTTGTGAGTGTATGTTCAATCAACTAGTACCACTAATATATTCATCACACTTTCTCTCTATTTATGCAGACAGGGATGCTCATCTTGATTTCAGTGGAACTCCACAAAATGATAAGCTGGTTAATCCAGGCATTAGATATTTTGAATGGGAAAAGCTTGTCAAAGTTTAATCATTGATGTTAGCAAGAAGACATCCGTTTGATATTTTCGAATAGGAAAACCTTGTCAAATTTTTCTCATTGATGTTAGCCAGAAGACATGCATTTGATATTTTGGAATGTGATGCCCTTTTCCATGAACAGCGTCGATCATTTTTTCCTATTCGTGTGTTCAGTTCAGAAGTAAATATTGGCTCTGATGAGATGCATAATCATGAATGTTAACTTACGTATGGTATTTTAAGAGTTTGTTCTGAATGTTGTCTATGAAATGCCAGGCCTTGTAAGTTTGTTTGGAAAGTTGAGCTTGGAATGCTGTGGCACGCGGCATCACAAGCTTCGTATTGTTTTGCATGTTGATCTGATGCCAGTGATTTGCATGTTAAGAAGATCATCCTCTTCTGTTGTTTCTGAGCTTAAGAACTTCATCGTCTTAGGTTTCATTCATAGCCTATACGACAACTAGTTCGGGTAGGCTAGCTAGAGTTGAAACAATATGATCTTCCGACCAACTCATCATCTTACCGTTGCATGCCGGCTCAGTCTCTCGAAGGTGTTCATAGGGGTGGGTGTTCGTGTGTGCGTTCATAGGGATGAGTGTATGCGCGTATGTATGAGCTCTTGCGTCTGTACTGTGTTCAAAAAATCTTACCGTTTCATGCCTAACCTATGTTATAAAATATAAATGTACAGAATAACTTAAATTCTCCGCCCTTGCAGTCGTAAGAGCATCTACCGCCTCCTTTTCTTTTTAGAAACTAGAGCATCAGCCGGACGCCCGTAACCCGCCTCAAACAACAGGGCGACGGCCCGGTCATGAAATTCGACCCAGACGGGCTCCCGAAACGGGTGTCAAACGCCCGGGCCGACCGGCACCCCTCATATAAAGCCCAAATACGCCATGGCCGAGAAGATAACCACCTACGCTATGCTCATGCCAGAGTATTGATACCAGATCGAGCAGGAGATCATGGCGAGGCGCGCCGCCTGCATCGCTGCAGGGCTGCCTCCGGACTCGCCGGACAGAGGAGGAGGTGGAGCTGGCCGAGGAGGAGGAGGGAGAGGAGCAGCAGCCTGCTCCGATGGATTTAAGATTTCTAGTATGAGGTATCCGGATGCAGATGAGCAAAATTGAGGCTTCACCGGTTAGTATCCAGCTGTAGATGCAGTAAGCTGCTACACAACATAGGTTTTCCGTTCTAATCCTGTCTTTTTCTTTTTCTTTTTTCCGATTAATCCCATCTTCTTCATTGGCGAGCTCGCTGAGGTCAGCGACCAGGACCAGACGTTGGACGAGGCTTCCAACTAGGAGCCGGCGCCACCGCCTGCGCCGGTTCATGCCGTCTTCATCATAGAGCATGTGCGGCCGCACTTCGACGCCGTAATGGCAGAAGAGCTACCAGCGCCACCGGTCTCGGCATTCCGGCAAGCACAGGAGGAGCAGTGCTACAACCTCCATCTCCTAAACGAGCGTCGGCACGCAGAGGAACAAATCATCGGCTAACACGCGAACGACAATGCCGTCGTGGACATGCTGGGCGATCATCCTGGCTTCCTGGATGAGCAGCGGGCGCTGTATCAGACCATCCGTATGGCCCGCGAGGCCATCTCCGTCGTCCTTCGAGTTGTTGCGCTTGCCGTGGCGTCGGCGTCTCGCGTTGTCAACATGGTCAACGAACATGAGGAATCAGGGGATGACTTTACGTGGAGAGGATGACAGTACGGACCCACCAGGGCCATAGCCATACATACGCAAGTGTCTCCTTATTACAACTATATATAAAAAAACAGTTTGTCTAATCTACAACTACATGTTTTCTAAGGATGTCACATCTAAGCTCCCACAAATAACGCAGCAATAAGGAACAAAAAAACTGGGGCAAAAGAAAATAGACCACAAACATAGTGGACATCAGGTTAGATGTGACATAACTGTGTCACATCTAGATGTGTCCTAGTCAGACCCAAAATAAATTGTTTCCTCCTGGTTTCTTGACATCACGGCCCCACACAATTATCAACATATATAGTTAATAAACGAGAGAATTGCACAACGAGCGGCCGACAGCTGGGACCCAGCAGCTCGAGCAGTACTTGTTTTTTGAGGTGTGAGCAGAGTTTTTCTTGAGCGATGTTTTTGTTGTTCAGAGGAGCAGCGGGCTGTGGCCCGTCTATCCCAGGCTATTATTTTATGTCCACCAAATATCCAGCCCAGATGTTAATTTTTCAAGGTGAAAATGGCTTGCCCAGGCCCATCTATACTTTTTTTAGGAATACCCAACCCAGGCCAACTTGTTATTCTCCGGCCCGCTGGGCTGGAAATCTTTCCTACGAGGGATGCATTAGGCTTGCCAAGAAAATGGGTTTAAAAAATAAAAAATGGGTTGTAATTATAAATAATGTAATTAGTTTCAGTATTATATTTTTGTGGTTTTTTTATGGAGCCTCGTCAGAGGGCGGGGAGCTCCCGCATTGCATTTTTTTTGGATTTTTAAAATATTAATTTCATTAATTGTTGCGCACAAAGTTCCATTGAATTTTTACCTAATATAACTTACCACGTCTGGCTGGGGTGTGGCGGCCTCCACGGGGTCCTCTTCATCACGAGGCAGGTTCGATCGGCTTCAGTAAGCAGCAGTAGCGATCGATCGATCAGGTTTATTTAGCAGTGAAGGAGTCGGTCGTGTTTAGTTAGCAGCGAAGGAGTCGATCGATGGGCTTCAGTATGTAGCAGTGCGATCGCTCTGGTTCAGTAAGTGAACGCCTCGCTCGGGTTCAGTTATAGCGAACACGGCTCGCACCACGTGCGCGTACGAGAGAGAAACGCGCAAACCTCCGTGCATCGCTCCGCCCCGACCACCCACCGTAACAGGGAACTCCCCGAAATGTTCCTTGCCCTCGCTTCTACCATGATTTTTTCGGTCATGGACAGCCCAAAGAATGTCATGCAGGTGCGTCTCCGGCCCACCCAGGACGAAAAGCCCATTTTCTGTCATGATTTTTTGTCATAGAAGTAGGAGCCCACCACATCTATGATGATACTGGGTTTTGTCACAATTATCGTCATAGAAGTGTCATAAGCATGACAGAAAAAAATTAGTTCGGGCCAAAATGCCATGGATGTGTCTTTTTTTTGTAGTGGTGGGCTCGGCGATGACGTCCGTTCTGCCGAGCTGCTGGTCTTGGTCTCGTTGCACCAGAAGGGAAACCTTTAGCTCCTTCCTCGGGAACACGCGCCTGGCCTTGTCCTTCTAGCACCAAAGAGGAAACTGCGCCCGCTGGCGCCCGCCTCGCCTCGGTCGTCATGGCTTGCATCACCTCGCCCTCACGAGGAGGGCATTTGCCTAGGAATCTCTGCTCCTCGGGAGGCCGTCCTCAGGAGCCGCTCTCCAGGGGGTCTTGGCGCAGCTCACCTTGCGAGGACAGGGGCCCCTTGCGAGGGCTCTTCTCGCATAATCTTGAGCCTGGGCCCTGCTGGGCCGTCGTGGGGTCACGCGTTGGGCCGCAGGCAGGCAAGTCTGGGTACCCTGGTTCCCAAACGCCGACAAGGTTCAAAGAGACGGATGGATACTTCAAGACCAGAAGCTTACCTACGCAGCCACAAGTCAATATGGGCTCTGGCTTTGTCGATCCTAGTAGTGACTCTTGCTGGACCAGTACTACGAGATGTTGATGAACGATAGGGTTGGATGGGCACTGGCAGTAGTTAGGGAAACTCTTTGAAAGACCATGTTTCGGTCATCCTGTTCTCAAACACCAGAAAGTGCGAGGACGACAAAGGAGGGATCGAATCTTGTTGGTAAAGTGCACAAAACTCTACAGAGTGTAAACCTAAGCGATTAACCGTGTCCCCGGTTACAGACAACTTGAGCCTCTGGAATTGGAACTATCAGTAACTCTCAACACAATTACTACAAATGAATTGGGTTTAATTATGACTTGGGTTATGAGGATTTGGTTGGTGGAACCATCTCATTAATAACTTTAATTTGTAGTAATTAATTTGATTCCTTTGATGTAGGGGAAAACTAGCTTTAATGCAAAAACTTAAACTTAGAGCCCCACGGCCATATTGCATATAGTGATAGCATATTATTCTGTTCTCTGTGTGACTTTGCCGGCATATTCAAAATGCTAACCTATACCGCTGCAACTTATCATGTTGCTAAGGTATTTTCTGATGAGGATTAAGGCTTACGTTCTACGCTCGGTGTGGCCCTTGGAGTCGGATGGACTCATCTGCATTCGGCGCTTTCGCATTAGTTTTATCTTTTGAGTTGGCCTTCAGCCAATTTGTTATTATTATAATAAAGACTTGATATGAGATTTTCGATGTAATAATAAAGCCTATGATTGAACTTTCATACATACATTGATGTACTGCATGTGCTAGCATGATCCAGGGATAGCACAGATACACAGAGACTTGACCGTTTCGGGTCGGGTCGCTACAATACCCCCCTTGGATACCTATCATATTAGGACCAAATTCATAACATGTGCATATTGCCATTGCTATTTATTAGACTCTCAAAACGATATAAGTGAAGCATGAGGGTGCAACTATTTCTTTAAAATATAATCATCGCCGTGCTCTAAAAGATATAAGTGAAGCACTAGAGCAACTGCCTCGCTCAAAAGATATAAGTGAAGCACATAGAGTATTCTAACAAATCATGAATAAATGCGTGTCCATCTCAAAAGATGTGTCCAGAAAATGATGATTGTGGCAAACTAGAAATCAAATGAAGCAAATACTACTATAGTTCAAGATGCTCCAAGAAGAATTCATATCATGTGATGAATAAAAATATAGCCCCAAGTAACATACAGATAGATTGTAGACGAAAGAGGGGATGCCTTCCGGAGCATCCACAAGCTTAGATGCTTGGGTCTCCTTGAATATTACCTTGGGGTTCCTTCCCCAAGCTTAGGGTCTTGCCGCTCCTTATTCCTTCATCCATCATGATCTCACCCAAAACTTGAAAACTTCAGCACACAAAACTAAACAGAAACCTCGTGAGATCCGTTAGTATAATTAGCAAATATGCCCGTCCATTGCAACGGGAAAAACAAACCTTTGCACGCTACAAATGACCCATCTGTATGTTCACTCTCTTCGTCACCTTCGTCGATGGTAGTCAAGTTCTCCACCTATTTAACATGAATGTGATGAATCTCGAGGCGATGATCTTGGTCATCATATAACACGTCACTTTCACCAGCATGTAATTCAGAGTACTTGTAATGATGATGGGCACCATCCCTGTCTCATCTACACTTGGTGCATGCACCATCCCCACACTCTTGCCGTCTAGTCCAAGACTCATCCGTGTCGTCACTCCTCCTCGGGGGTAACAAGCTCTTTCTGCACATGCTCATAATTTTTTGTTATATAGACGGGTATCACCAACATCTCATCTGCATCTGGTAAATGCATCATCCCTCGCAAAAAATGAATTTGTAAAGAGTAATATTGCAATAAAAAATCCCCTGCCAGTCATTCTATACTACTTTTTTGTATTTACTTATTCTTAGATATTATCTTCCTTGTATCCGGCTCACTACCAAGACATGAGTTTCAAAGTAGTTTTCTTATCAAGTTTCTTGAGTATAACCTCCATACATTTGGAATGAGCATAAAGGTACTCAAACTCCTCTTATATGACATCTTCAAAATCCAACAAAGTAGCATTGATCTAAGGATGCCGTACATTTTTAGTACGTCAAAAAATAATTGTCAACAATATATAGTTTGTATAACCGTAATGGATGTGTCATGCATTAAATGATCAAAATAAGGGAAGCATATAATGATCCCAATAATAATCTAGTACTCTAAGAGGTACTGTGCAACATCATCATCAACTTCTTTTCGGTTTACATGCCACCTACAAAATCACTATAGAACAGGAGAAATGCCTTGCTAGAAAACTACTAGGTTATTCTAAATCATAAGGCTGGTTCTTTATTTGCTCACCATCTGAAGAAGTATATATCAAATATAACCAGCAATCTGTAAAAAGTAGACATTAGTCACTGCTAATAGAACTAAGAAGACAACTATGATACACATCATATATCTAGTTGTCTATGTACAACCCAATTTGAAATATTCAAAGATTTTGAAATTTAAACAGTTTGACCGCTGATCATGTCAACTAATAGATCCACAGAAATAAAATTAGCTATCAGACCAAAATCTTAAAGGGCATATCTTTGAAAAGAAAATACCTTAAATAGTATACAACACAAACAGGATCATGAAATAAAATAATAAGTTTTTTTGAGACAAAAAATAAAAAAATAAGGTCCATCAGCTACTGTAACTCATCCAATGCCTTCTACCTATTTTTTCCTGTAAAGAGAAAGATGGGCAGCTCCAAGCCCCGCACCGCCCAGTCACCAGCTCACACCCGTGGCCCAAAGCCCACCTTAGCCCTCCATAACCCTAGCCAGCTTCCCCCGATCTCACCTCTCTCCCTCGTACTATTTAGCGCCGCCAGCGACACACACACACACAGTCGTGCGCACACACATCGCACCAGGGAAAGGAGCTCCTCGCGTCCCATCCCCATGGTCGCGCCTCCCACCGACGCTGATGCTTTGTCCCCGCCGAGCGAGGACATCCGGCCGCACCTCCGCCGCCCTTGTCCACTTCCCCGTCGGCCATCTCGTCAAACGCACCGCCTGCGCGCGTCCTCTTCTGCACCTCCATCGGCCCTCCTCGGCAACGAGGAGCTCGTTGCCGCCTCCAACTGCGCCACTCCTCTACTTCCACGTCCGCATGCCTCGGCTCCTCCTCTGCTTCAGCCGTCCCCTCGAGCTCACCTCTCTGCACCTCTCTGCACCACCCCGAGCCTCCTCTTCCATGGCCATCGGGTACCTCCTGCCCGCATCCTTGAGCAGCACCACAGGACCACCACGTTGCCTCCCCCATCGTGGCCAGCCTTGGCCCCCTGCAAGATTGCACCCTGCCCGATCGTGGAGTTCTTCCACCATTGCTACCCGATAGAGCAACACCACCATTGGGTCAAGTTTCGGAAGCCAAGCCTGACTGCCTTGTAGAAGGGAGGTGACGTGCTTCTGCAGGCCTGCAGCTTCTCCTCATTGTGGCCGATGGAGTCTAGCTTCTCCTGGTCGTTGTGGACGTCGGGAAGCATCATGTGGTAGTGGGCAAGCTCAACCAGTGGCCGGCGGACTCGACGGTGAGGACGCCGGCATTCTAGGAGTGCCTGTGCACTAATATAGCGGTGGCGCACCAGATACAGGTGCGTCATTAATGTCCTCATTACTAATGGCGCACCAGACACACGGTGCGTCATTACTAGCAAATTTTATTTTATTTTATTTTTTCAAAACTATTAATGGCGCACCAGGCCACGATGCGTCATTACTAGTTTTAACTAGTAATGGCTCACCACACACTTCATGCGTCACTACTAACAATTTTTTTTACTTTTTTTTTCAAACCTAGTAATGGCGCACCTGGGTACAGTGCGCCATAATGGCGCACTATCCACTGGTGCGTCACTTCTAAACATTTTATTTTTATTTTTTTTGCAAAACTAGTAATGGCGCACCATGTAACAGGTGCGTCATTAGTAATCAGGGTTACTAATGGCGCACCTGTTACGTGGTGCGCCATTACTAACTTTCTGAGTCTTACAATTTATTCACCAAATGCACACACATACACACACACACACACACCCCCGTGGACCGCCTTTTCAGTTTAAAAAAAAATAAAAGAAAATGATAGAAATGTCAAAAAAATAAAAAAAATAAGATTCCCATGTGATATGTGGTCTAGTTGTTAGCAAAATTTACAAACATGAATTTTCGACTTTTTTGCAAAATCTCTCGAGAATTTGTAAAATGGGCATAACTTTTGCATACGAACTCCGATGAAAACGTTTTTTATATGAAAAATCATCTACTCGAAAAGTTACATCCGAATTTAACAGGGAAACTACGTCAAACATTTTCAGAATCCCCAAAAACCTAACAGAACGAAAGATACGGAGCTTTTAAGATCTAGAGGGGAAGAAATGAAAAAAAATTCAAACTTACTAGTGGCGCACCATTTGCTAGGTGCGCCACTAGTAACAGAAAAAAAAAATTTGGTTTCGAATTTTTTTTTTGTATTTTTTTTTCAAAATATGATACGTAATATGACCGGGAAGTTTGAAATATTTTTTCAAAATTTCGTCACACTAATGAACATGAACAAAGTCCTAGACATCAACAAGGTTTAATAGGATTGATATCATAGATATATTAACAAGTGCTTGTTAAGTGAGGTCATGCTGGGGTTGGATAGAACTGCGAAGTTAAGCGTGCTCGGGCTGGAGTAGTGTGAGGATGGGTGATCTTCCGGGAAGTTTGACCACTTAGTGCAATTTGACTTGAGATTAAGCATATTGACCCGAGATATTGACCCGAGATTAAGCCATAGTGACCCGAGACTAAGAAAAAAACAAAAAAAAAATTTGAAAAAAATTTGTTAGTAACGGCGCACTTCTATGTGGTGCGTCATTACTATCTGACTTAGTAATGGTGCACCACATAGAAGTGCGCCATTAGTAACCCAGAGCACAAGGTAAATATGGCCCCCTGGGAGGCATACTAATAGCGCACCAGGGGACATACTAATGGCGCACTTCTTGGTGCGCCACTACTGTCTGGTATACTAATGGCGCACCAGGGGTGCGCCATTAGTATTAGTTACTAATGGCGTGATGATAATGGCACACCTGTAGTGCGTCATTAATGGCCAAAACAGGTGCGCCACTAGTAGGCCTTTTCCTAGTAGTGGTTGATGGATTCCTGCAGCCGATCAGAAGTGTTTCCGTCGCTCAAGAGGCAAGCGAGGGCAGAGCGATCATCCTCCCTCTCCCTTCAATTTGCATCGCAAGGTGACCAGGAGGAGGGCGGTCACGCATGAGTAGATAAATCTGGAGCAGATTGTTTGTTGGGTTCCCAATCGTGTTCGTGTGGGAGACGGAGGCTACGGAGGCTGCGTCCTGTGGGAGACCGAGGACTGTGTGGGCTGTTTTTTTCTTTGCGTGGGAAGACGACCAATGAAGCGGAGGTGTCCTATAGTTAGAAAATAACATGATGTATAGAGAATGGATCGCGATTGTCTTTTCGGAGACAGATCCATCCATCGATATGTGCGCCTTTTGTGGCAACGGAACAGATCAATCAATCTTTTGTATGAGAAATCTTGGCCGTCAACCTTGAAAGTCAAATGGATCTAGAAGGGTGACGTATGAAGAACTATGAAAGGCTTCATCCTTTATTATTAGGTAAAGATAAGCAAATCATAAACTTTAGGTACTGTTATGAACCCATTCATATTTTATTATTCCATAATACCTACTATATTCTAACTTCTCCATGACTTATAACCCCCCGATATAATCCATAGCATCATTGAAATAAGTAAACTATGCAACGAAAACATAAACTGTCTAAAACAGAACATTCTGTAAGGATTTGAAAAATTACCATACTTCTGCAACTCTAAAAATTCTAAAAACTTAGGAAAACGTTGGAAATTTGTATATCAATCATGTGTAAACATTTCAGCAAATTATCATGTTCCAGTAAATTATAGAATTTTCTGCACTGGACATAAAACTTTTTGTTATTCACAGAATTAAGTCAACTATCAACCACCTCACCCCAAAGGATTTACTTGGCAGAAACACTAACTAAAACACAACCATAGCTGTAGCATAATTGTGTGAACACTCACAAACAGAATGAAAAACAAAAAAATTAAGATAACTATTGGGTTGCCTCCCAACAAGCTCTTTCTTTTTAGCCATTAAGATAGGCTTGAGATTGTATTGATGCTCACAAGAAAGATAATAATTGAAACACAAAGACAGCATCATAAAATATGTAACTATCACCCTTAAGTCTAACATACTTCCTATGCATAAGCATTTTATAGAAGGACAAATTATCAAGACAAGCAATATCTAGCATATGCAAGGAAGAAGAAAGAAACAAAAGCAATCTCAACATGAAGAGAGGTAATTTAGTAACATGAAGATAACTACAACCATATTTTCCTCTCTCATAAAAATTACATGTAGGATCATAATCAAACTCAACAATATAGCTATCATATAAAATATTCTTTCTATGATCCACATACATAAAGTTTTTGTACTCTTCCAAAATAGTGGGATTAACATCAACGAAAGTCATGACCTCTCCAAACCCACTTTTAATGTTATTACAAACGTATTCATCAAGAGGCTTAAATAAATGTTCAAGATCATAAGAAGCATTATCACCCCAATCATGATCATTGCAATAAGTAGTGGAGATAACAAAATTATCATTCCAAAGCTTGTAGCTTTTCATATCATTAGCACAATTGACGTTGGTATAATCTATACCTATACTAATTCTAGACTCCCTAAAAATTCCTACATTAATTAGAAATTAGGAGCAGTTGATACAGTGGGGCAGAGTTATTATCGTATAGATCTAACTACTAACCATCATATTGTCCTAGCCAATCAGACTCCGATCCCTCTCTCTCCAGCATAACATGGTTTCCTCTTATTATTATTCGCTACCCACAAAGAAAAAACTCCAATCACAGCTTTTCCTTGATTTGATGGCGGAGAGTAGAATCGGCGACAAATCAGGCCTGCCAAATCCTCCTACAATTGATTTATGTTATGCAAGGCAAGATTGACCGTAAAATCTCCAATCACACCTTTTCCTCGATCTGATGGTGGCGAGTTGAATCGGCGGTGAATCAAGCCTCCTGAATCCTCCTATGATCGACTCCTGTTATGCAAGGCAAGATTGATTATTGGCCTCTCCGAGTGTTTTGATTTTTTCCGAGAAAAATCCAAATTGAGAAGAACACCATCGATCTATTTATCTCATCAGCTGCCTCCGACTTTCAATCGACAAAGAATTAGGCCTCCCGGATCCTCATATGATTGATTCCTGTCATGCAAGGCAAGGGGATCGTTGGCCTCTCCGTGTGTTTTAATTTTGTTCGGGAAAAACCCAGATTGAGAAGAACAAACTCGACCTATTATCCCATCGGCTGCCTCCAACTGTTCGGCAACACCCGACGATGAATTGCAAAGGCGGACGGCCATACAGTTCCAATGATTGGTATTTTTCCTTTATACACGTCCCCGCTGGCCCTCCTGTTTCACCTCTTCTGCAATGATGATATATATGCCCAGCCATCACTAGTGTCATCCACATGTAACTGCTGAGTATGCTTGTAGTCATGCCAGACCTCAGACAAAGTTGTCACGGTTGCAGATTGGGAGTGAGATTAGAAGCGCGGGCACAAAATTTCGGGCATGGACGGCCATAAGGCACACACGATGCATGAGAAGTAATTTCTTATACCAATCCATGCCGCAGTTCCGGCCATTGTGAGATGAAGGCTTAGGCTCACAAGGAAGCAATATAACCAGTAGCACGGCTGCATGGGCACCTTGCCCATGATGAAAACCTGGGATAGCTTGAGACATCCTGTCGCACACTATGTTTCTTTGGCGAGGGCACAACCCACTTCCATCCAACTCTATAGGCAATGCAAATCATGATCATTGTACATACATGTGGAGGTATGAATCATCTGATAGGCACAAATAATGATACTTATAATGTACAGGAATTATCATTGTGCAATACCGGCACAACGTCAGGTGCATATATATTTTTTAATCGCATACATATACCTATTTTAATCCCAGGTGTATACCTATTTTTAATTGCAGCGCCCATGAATGAACTGAAGCATGTGTCAGTTTCTCTAGGGGGTTACAAGATAGCTTGAAGACAAATACATCCATCCCAAGCCTTCTCCTGATGGTGGTCGGCCTTGCTCTAGATGCTGCTAGATCAATCATTGATTAAAATAGCGGGCAAAAGGAAACAGGGGCAGGATTTTTTGCAGTGAAAGTTAAGCCTAAACTGGAGCTATGTATGGTGATCGCCCGCAATCTCCCGCGATTTCCGCCAGCATGCAGATCACCCGACATTTTTTAGGCAGAAACTTTTGTGTGATAGCGGCTAAATCGCCTATGATTTTGATCAGTAAGATCGATAGAGTCGATGTTGGTTACTATCCTATTCAGTTCTGCCATAATACAACCATAACAAATGATAGAAAGATTCTATTTCTCCATCGTAATGAAAAGCATGATTTTCACTTGACCAGGTCCACAATGAGCCTTTTTGTCATCTTCGTGTCTTTTTCTCTCTCTCTTTTTACCATGCAGCAAGTGCTAACTCTACTGTTGCTTTCATCCCTACAAGTCAAATAAACGGTTGGTGCTTCATTTCTCTAAACCCAACTGTTGTAGTAGAATGATTATCCCAACAAGAGAGCCTACATTTTCGCATCAATTTATATACTTCAAAGTTCATTTGTTGATTCAGACAGTGTTTAGCTTCATGCTATTAAGATAAGGTTTCAGTCGGTCTTACATTGTTAGATCCATTTATACACCAAAGCTGAAAGCTTAAGATTTAAAGGTGCATTCTGACCTTATTAGGATCCCTGTTCTTTCCTAAACCACGAGTCAGAAACCAAACCCTAGGGTCTCCAAATTCAGGGTTCATTTGTACCTACATTCAGATATATTTTAAGGTAATCATAAATTAGTCAAAATTAGGTTATTTGAGCATAGCGGGTTATGATCTGACAACCATTTAGAAACTGTTATTCCCTATTCTAGGCCATATCATTTTTGTAAAGGTATAGTGCATAAGCTAAAACTTCTACACCAACTGATACTTACCAAATATTTATGCATATCCTTTCAGGAAAAAAACTTCTTTCCCTAGAACCTTGGATTTTTCATCTAATATTTATACAAATTGTTATTGTATCCACTAAGTACTGTTAGAAGTTAGAGTAGTGTCTTCCAGGTAATATAAGCATCATTGTATTTATGCTTTGAGTATAAATTTCACCTATAGGCCCACTTACCATTTGTTTCGTTGTTTTGGTTCATATAATGCTTCATGGAAAATGTAAACTTCCTTTGCACAATTAAACTCAACTGTCTACTGATGGTGATTTCACGTATATTTTTAGTATTTCTTCCATGATCAACGAGATCAGATTTAGGAGCTTCCTACTATATATGTGAGGCCAATAGATAATGTCAAAACGATCTACAAATTAACTGAATTCAAAAGTAGGTTACCGCACCAAATTGCAGGGTAAATCGAGAAAAACTAGCACGTACATGATGTTAATTTTGCTCTATATTGTGTTATTTTGGTTCAGAGTAAATATCCTTGCATGATGTACAAGTTTCATTGGAATGGTGCAGTCGTCAAAATTATGTTTTGTTATATGATGCAGGATTCAGCAGCACCAACCTAGATTTGGAGTGGTTAATGGCTGTCAAACATGGCCAACCTGTTACATGGCATTCTCTGAATGTGAGTGTGCATCCGTTATTGCACAATCACTTCTTTATATGCAGTACCACTTAGCATTGTTTCTTTGTAATTGTAATACTTAGCATTGTTGTATCAGTACCTATCACGGTTGGGGATGCTACTTCTTGAGCTTGCGTTGGTTTTTTCCTTGAAGAGGAAAGGGTGATGCAGCAAAGTAGAGATAAGTATTTCCCTCAGTTTGTTGAGAACCAAGGTATCTATCCTGTCGGACGGACACAGACAAGTCTCTAATGATAGGACCTGCACAAACTAACAAATATTTGCACCCAATGCGATAGAAGGGTTGTCAATCCCTTCACGGTTATTTGCAAGACTGAGATTTGATAGAGATAAATAAATAAAAGTAGAGATAATTTTTTTTTGTGTTCTTGTTTTTATAGATCTAATGCAAAAGGTAAACTAAATTGTAAAGCAAATAGTAATATATATCTGAAAGCAATTGAACATATAAACTCTGCTAGACTACCCGCCAGTCTAGTGGCATCGCTCGCGCCGGCCCTTTTTAACCGCAAGATGAATTCACTACAGTTCTTTTTTGGCTGCTGACAGCTGGTCCACCGTCAACTTTTTTTCACATTCAGAGTAGCTTCACGTGAGGATGACAAGTGGGGTCATGAGTCTGTGGGGCCAGCAAGCAGAGGGTGGGTTTATTTGGAGGCTACGTGAATGATTGGCACACAATGAGCTGTTTGGGATTGGGCAAGGGTGACTTGAGGGGATGGATTTCTGCTTTTGTACTCGGACAATCTCTACCCTACTGCCTAGGTGGTCCCGGTTTGCCGTTTGAGCCCACCCTTCAGTTGATTGGGTAGATGGGCTGGACAAATGAGCGGCGTGGAGAGCCATGACCAATTCTCACCAGACCGATCCTTTACCGTCCTTGAGCCCCACGCCACTTTTCCCCCTCCGCGCCGTCCGGCCTCCCCTGCTCCGAGCTCCTCCTTCCCTGCGCCCATCCTCACGACCAGCCGCCTCACCGGCGAACAGACAAGCCGCCGACCTCGCTGACCTCTCCTCGCGCCTAGCCATCTCTCTCCATTCTCTTTCCCTCCTCCTGTCGTTCTCTCTCTTTGCTGCTTATCTCTTTCTGTGTCTCTGTTCCCGCAGGAGCCGCCATGGATGACCGCAGCAAGCAGCTGCCACTGCCGACGACCCTCGCGACGCAACCGGAGCTGCTCCCCGTTGGGCCTCCGACAAGACCGAGCGGCAAGGTCGCCCCGTCGCGCCACCTTCCTTCCTGGTTCTCCTTCCTTATCCCCTACCTCACCTCTACCTCTCTTCTCTCTGCCATGTACAAGAGAACGCCATGGACGCCAAGCTCGCCAAACCCCGCCGCCAGGGACCCCCTCCGGCGCTCCCTCGACCCGCGCCGCCCCGGATCCGGTTCCCCCCTCCGTGCCGCCCCGGACGGTTCCCCCCTCCGCGCCGCCCCGGATCCGGTTCCCAACTCAGCGTTGTCCGGCCCTCCGCCGCCTCACAGCCGCTTTCTCTCCTGGGCCTCTTCACCGATGCTCAAGGTGTAGCAGGGTGGGCGCC
The DNA here is from genome assembly GCA_011799875.1 of Thinopyrum elongatum. Classification (NCBI taxonomy): domain Eukaryota; kingdom Viridiplantae; phylum Streptophyta; class Magnoliopsida; order Poales; family Poaceae; genus Thinopyrum; species Thinopyrum elongatum. The sequence goes on from CM022299.1 coordinate 132,326,583, forward strand.
GCCATGTTCTCGATCCAGTCGGATCTGGCGCGTGGCACCGGCCACCCGCTCTTCCCCGTCTTAGCGGGAGGTAAGTTTGTGCCGCTGCTGCATCTTCCACCAAGCAGGAGGTGTCCTGCCAATTGCTAACTCTCTCATATCTATGTCCCGAGTGATCTTCTCTGGTGATCCATCCATGACTCTGAAATTAAGCCTTACATTTTGATTCCATGCTCTGTGTTCTTCAGAGAGTGCACCTATTTTCTTTGAGCAATTCTGAGGCCTTTATTTCCTTAAATATCAGGTGTTACCTATTCTTCTATTTGGTGCTAAGTACAGCCATCTGTTAACAGTATGGAGGCTTCTAGCAACAGGTATGATTAGATGGCAAAGAGCAGTCAAACATTTGCATGACTTCACCTTTGTATCATCTTGTGTTTAATGAAATTTTATAGGATTATTTGGTTGTTTTACACTCCCAAGACTGTATAGCTACTACTCAAGTCATATTACTGAAAAAGGTAGGCAGCTTGTACCATTTATGCTGAAATTACCTTTTAATGGGGCAAGGAGTCATAAGTTGTATTTTGATAGTTGAAGGTTTGAATGCCCAGATTTTGAATGCATGGAGGTCCTGTCCCCGCAAGAAACTTGTTGCAGCTGCTGCAGTGACGACCTTCTGGAACTTGGTTAGTGTGAAGACACGCGTAGTGGCTGGTACGTCGTTGATGATCGATTAAGCTGAAAGTAGTTCGAAACAACTGGCTCATATTAACTGCTCGACTGATTCTTATGTTGGTGCAAATTAACTCATACTAGATTCTGTTAAACAGTACATGTCCTCGTTGATATGCTTCATTTAAGCTTTAAGCACAGAAAACTGTTAGTACTTTCTGGAAAAAAATGTCGGCACAAGTGATTGCTCACCCAGCCCAGCTGATTTTCTAGAAGCGATGAGACTAAGGTCACACATCAAGAATCACACATATAATAGGCAATAATCAGCTTAGCGGGGGTTTGTATTTTTTCACAAACAACATCAAATCATTGATTGTCTTCAGCCCTTCTCAACCCCTTTGCTATTTTCTCGTGGGTTGGTGCTGCTGCTATCTATGGTTTGTGTACTTTCCCAAGTACAGGTCCATCTAATTACTTGGTGATTTGTCATTTGTCTTAGATCAGGGATGATGTTAAAATATTTTGCTAGGTATGCCATCAGCTTTCTGTTCAAGTGTAACAATCATTCTTGCATCAGGGGATGAGAAGAATTGATGATGTATACACTCCATCTGTCATGAATATAACCTTAGTATATCTATGTAATTTTTCGCCTATTGAATAATACATATTGGAGAATAAATAATTTCAGTTTGTTTATTCTTCTCTTTGCTATATAGCTACCCCGGACCGGTGACGATTGTGCCATTACATGTTATTATTGTTCATATCTGTCGGGGCCGGATTTCGGGGACACAAAAATCCTAAAAATTAACCCCTCGTGTCATCACCAGCCCAGGATTACAGTTACTGGTGGACACATCCTTGTTACAGAATTACCAAGCTATTACAAGAATTGGATACAAGATCATAAAGGTCTAATGATACAACAGTGTTTCCGGTGGTGGATGACGGAAATGACTCGTGGTTCTCCAGCGTTGATGGGGCTCCATTCCCACGGGGAACAGCTGACCTGGATAATTCCTATCCGCGTGGCTGCTATCCTAGGCTCCGCACGGTCGTCGCTGTGGTACTCCACGTAGAACTTCTGACCTGGCCACGTAAATAGCCAGGGACAAGCCTGTGAGTACGTTTGAATGTACTCGCAAACATCATGAACAAAAGATATACCGAATGCAGTAGATAAAAAATATATGATCATGATGAGCCAAACTATATGCATATGCTCATGCTGACTGAAATTGAAATCATGACAATAAAATGATATGAACATGAACATAGCATGTTAGTGATGATCAAACTTATTAGAAATAAAGCAAATGAATGCCACGGGTAGTCTAGCCAGCCCAAGTGACATTCAGCAAAATAAAAGAAATGCCAATCGAGTGTCCACAAGAGTAGTGGCGGGACCGCCTGTAAACTCGAGGGACGTCACGAAGAGGTCTTGAAGAGAAATGCCAGTCGGGTGTCAAGTGACGCCACGGTCGGACTTGAAGAGAAATGCCAGTCGGGTGTCAAGTGACGTCACGGTCGGACTTGAAGAGAAATGCCAATCGGGTGTCCACAAGAGTAGTGGCGTGATAAACCGCCTGATAACTCGAGGGACGCCACGAAGATGTCTTGAAAATAAAATTGAGTGCCCGGGGTAGTCTAGCCAGCCCCTGAGACACTCAGGAAATACAAAATAAGTTAAACGGGTTAGTCCTCAATAATATGCATAACCATAATAATACTAACATGCATAAAATATTCAAGGTGGCATCAGTGTGTCAATAATTATCCTGCAAAATATTTCAGGCATATTTAATTATTTTCCTCCGAAGACCGACACTAAGACCAACCCAGACTGTAGCCCTTAACCGCGGACACGGCTATTCGAATAGGTTTAAACTCTGCAGAGGGTGTACTCTTTACCCACAAGTAAAGGATTTCTTTAGTCAGTACCGTGACACTGGCTAATTCCCATTACGGTATTTGGGTTGAAAACACACCTGACCAGCACACACCAGATTAACATTCCGGATGCCAGGAATCACCCAAAGCATCGTTCAAGAAAAACTCTTAAGACGGAGAGACCAACGTCCTGTATGGGATCACTATTAATACGCGCGTGATTACTAGGGGTGCCCCCCTCTCAGTCACAACTGGAAACACCCATGCCCCCTGACCCGATTACAGGATTTAGTCCACCAACATGGAAACCCTCATCGTAGCCCTCTATGTGGTGTGTGCACGGAAAGGGGTTAACAACTTACTAAACCATACCCCACCTGTGGCAGGGACAAGTGGCAGCACGAATCAAGTATGGGGGTTACCGGAACAAGACTCGATCTTCGATCGACTCAGGAGGTTTAATTTTTCCTGCAGTGGTTAGCACAATATGATTCCTTGGTAGTACCCAACAGGGTCACCACCTGAAAGGTCCTGACATGCCCTTACTGATCATTCTCGTCACCACGAGAATTTAGTCTCACGGTCACTTTACTCGTGACTGATTCCTCCTGCAGATTAGTCCGGACTGGCACAGGCATATGTGACAAATAAAATAGCCATGCTTACTCATACTACAAAGATGTCAGCAAAATGGTCTTGGATCATGCATGCCAAAATAGCTATATGCCAAATTTTATTTGAATTCAAATTATTCATAACACCACTATTCATGCAAATAATCAACCATGCATTCACCATATCAAGTGTTCAAGATGCTTGCCTTGAGCATGCGGAAATATTGGGTGCACTCCAAAAGTTTGAGAATTTTATCTTCCCTCCATTTCCTATTTTCAAAGGTATTAAAATCACCACATAATCCAAAAACAGTACCAAAAATTGTTTCAAATATTTTTGAAATAAATACCAAAATAAACTAGATGAAAAATCAAAAATAACAGAAAAAGAATTAATTTGTTTGGAGTTAATATGAATTACTTATGGGATTTATAAGTTGAAAAGAATAAAGAAAAGGACTATTTAATAGGTTCAGCACGGACAAAGCCTAGGAAAAATGTTCACCTAACCTAGATAAATAGAGCATGATTTTATAAATCTGTAGAAATTTGGATCACTGGATTTGGATTTGAAATGGTTGCTGTGGAATTATTTCAAGTACACTGGAAAAGAAAAAGGAAAATGCAGAGGAGCGCCCTGAGCGCTGCTTAGCCGTGGGATGCTATTGGGCCGAGCCCAGTTACTTAGCCGCGCGAAGAAGCCGTTGACGTCGAAAGCGTCTTCGGGCGAATACGCTTTCCCCGCGCGAAGACAGCTTCAGGAGATCCCCGTCTCCACTTACACAGCGTGCGGTGACCCTATGTCACTGACGGTGGGTCCCACCAAGCCCACCTATCATGTTTGACCGGTCCACCCCGCCCTTCTTCCTCGCAACCAAACAGAGGAGCGCCGGCGCTGCTCGCTGCCGTTGACGAAGAGCTCGGCGGCCTCAGGAGATGGCGGGGACGGATCCACCACTCCATCCCGCGCCCGTAGATGGTCTGGGCAGCGCCGGCAGCGGCCGGAGTGGAGCGTGGTGAGGTTCTCGGTGGACAGCGGCATCGGACGAAATGGGGACTTCACCTACGACGGCTCCCGAGCCAAATCGAGAGGGGCAGCAGGTTCATGAGGTCAAGGGTGAGCTAGTGGTGGAGGAGATGGAGGGGAAGAGGCTGTGGTTCCGTCGGAGCCAACGAGACAGTGGCGGCGGTCGTTTTCACTGGAGGAGAGGAAGAAGAGACCCTCGGTCGGCTGGCTGCGACAGAGGGCTCGTGGAGGGAGGGGGAGTGGTCGTGCTGTCGAGAACGAGCCCGAGGTGGCCTTTTTATATGCAGGCGAGGTTGGTTTTGTGGCTTCCCGCGGAAGACACGACGGCGGCCGCCATTAGGGCAGTGGTTGAGGCTGTTGAGGAGTTGATGGTGGACGGCGAGGTTGGTGTGGACGGCGGCCATCCGCATTAATGCCAGGGGGAGTTGTTTGGCTCGGGGCGACGCCAGGTGGCTTGGGCGGTGCCATGCCCGAGCAAATGACGGCGAGGGCAGCTCGGGTCGGCGGTGGGTGGAGCTAGGGGACAGGGAGGGTGTCGGCGAGGGCGGTGACTTCCACAGGAAGCTAGCAGAGGAGGGACACGAGCGCGGGAGGCGGCAGAGGCACGGCGCCAGGGCGATGCCGATGCCTGCAATACCAGTGCTGTGGCCGCGCTCTGAGTATGCACTTGAAGTGCTCGAACAAATGCCAATGGCATCTATAGTGACTCAAACAAGCTGAAAAAATAGCAGGATGATGCTCCTGGACATGCTAGAGTTGATGGACATGCTGGTTGGTCCAGAGGCTCAAGTTATCAATGCAAGTTCAAAGGGTTGCAAGAATCTGTCATGCACGTGAGGTGTTCGACAGAATGCTAGGACCATCTAGGATTTTTTTTATGGAATTGAGATTTGGCAGGGTGATGTCTCTTTGGATGAAAGAAATGGTGGTGGAGTTGGTTTGACAAAAAGAAAAACTTGTTAGTGCAAGTTTTGCTGAAATTCATTTCTGGACAGAAACTTCAGAGGAATATTTGGTGAAATAAAAAGATTCCAATGGGGCTAAAATTTTGGACTTAAGGGTTTGGTTGGGATAACTATAAGTGGGAAAAATTTCAGAATTTTTGGAGCAAGGAAAATTGGGGTTGAAGTTGTTACTAAATAATGGGACAGAATTGAAAAGAGGTTGTTTCACTCAAAATCTCAAAATACCAAGTTGGGTTTTTGCATAAAAGTGATATGTGGGTATCACATGACCTCCCATAATTTTTGTGGAATTTTGAAAGAATTATTTGAAGTGGTTGTAGTGCAATGGAGGTATTTAAAGCATTGAAAAAGCTATTAAAAGAATTATTTAGAGGCAAATTTTATTATGAAAGTAATTCCTAGTGTTATTATAACATAGATGAAATGTTTTTTAGAAAACTACCAGAGCCCACAATATTCTTTCCAAAAATTTCTATATGGAGGGAAGAATTTTGGAAAACAGAAAACAGAAAGGACTCTGAAAATAATAAAAGACCTAATATAATTCAAAATTTTAATTCTGGCCATATTTTACTTAATAAAATCATGGTTGAATTTTTGGGGTGTTACAATATCTTATCATTAGAAATAGACATGTTATAAGGAAGATGTTACAGATCTGTTTCTTTCCATGGTCAATGATTAAAAAGATTGTCTTGCTTTTCTGTCACATTCTTACCTGTTGTTTCCTATTGCATGATAGTTAGCTAATCTATATGATCATAGTATCTGAGATTCTAAAGGGTTTTTATTTTATTTTAGATCATGATAGCATGCCTTACCCGTTGTCACCTTCCTTCTCTCTCTCTCTCTTGCATGATAGCTAGCTTCAGAACGATTGGCACATTTATTAACCATTTTATCTTTTTTGTGCATTGCAGTTTTGCTACTAAATTCACAAAAAAATAGTGTTCTTTTGCATCACCATCCTATGGAGCCATGAGATGTAAGTTTATGGATCACTACATGTTCTATTGGAACAAGGTGAGATCCTTTTTCAGTACTCATTTGAACATGTGTTTTGCTATCTGAGTATAATTGAATGTCTTCAGTAGCCATGGAGTACTGGTGTATATATTTTTCACTTGGAAGTCTGCATCTCTATATTTCATTGCTATTACAAGGGATTTTCTCACTATGCCGTGTCATCCTTAGTAACTAAAACTATTTTTGTCGTTTGATAGGAATTTATGTCCCTTGTAGTTATGCAGATTGCACAATAGGTGTCAAACAGGACAGACAAGGTAGACACTGCTCTTATCTATGAACTACTGTTTAGGAGTTTCCAATGTGTGCAACTGCGATCTTTTTTGGAAGTGTCTTAGATCTCTATTTTTTTATAAAATTCCCATTTAGTAGTAGTAGTACTCTCTCGATGCTCACTAGAAGCATATATAGCTTTGTTACAGATAGGTTCAACAGCTAGATTCCTTTAGTTGGAACTCTGTAACTCATTTAATTCTAAGTTGAGAACAGTATAATTGACCTGGTCACCAGCTTACTATATAGTCAAGTCTTTCTGGTGCACAATGCAGCATTTCGTTCTGGGATTACCTGCGGTTTACTCACTTGATGCTGCTACTTGGCAGGCAAAAATGATCAACAGTTGGGCACTGGGACTGCAACCAATTGTATGGTTCAGGTTCAGATCACGGGAAGAAGAAGGTTGTAGGGGAAGGAAGGGCCACAGCTATAGGGAGCCCTGGCCCGGGAGCGGGCACATGTTTATGAGCCTGTCCGTGTGGCCCAGCCGTGGGTTCCTCATGCATTCAGGCATGCAGATGCAACTTTGCTGCTGTTGCATGCAGTTGTTCTGTTTGATTGACACACTCCTATGGAACCAAAAACACCAAACCACAAAAGCGTTTTGGTTGATCGATCGATGCAAGGCAGTTGTCACACCCTGGTTTCCACTCCCTGTTTTTTTCCTTTGTGGGATTTGACTTCCATCTTTTTTCTCGGTGTTATCGGATTTTTCTAGCTCTTGAGAATATGAAGATGGCCGTATAGCCTTGCCTTTCCAATCCAATCGGAGATTCTCTCAATACCAATCCTACCACCTAAGATTTATTCTCAGGGTTTTGCCGCCGGAACCCTACCTTCCGAGTTGCCGGAAGAGAAACCCTAATCCTTCCAGTTACAAAGGAACCCCAAATTCCTTTGATCTGTTGCTTCCCAAACTTCTCCCAGTGATCATCCCACATCTATAAACCTTGGATAAGCAAAAATATTGCCAAATCATTTGCATTTTTTTTATTTATGATTAATTCCTTTTTCTGCTAGTTAAAGGAATTAAATCCAGGAAAATATCTATCCATCTCCAAAGTTGATGAGAATTTGTGGAGATATTCTTTGTGATCATATTGAGCTCCCATAAAAATATTGGCCATAATTAAATAAGGGAAATTGCATTTTCCTATTTAAAGCCAATATTGCATTTTGGGCACTTTCTAAAGGAATTACTATTTTGGTTGCCAGGAAAAATCCAAAATAAATTGTGGAGCTTCTCCTATACATATCTTCACCATTTCCATCAAGAACCCAAGTTCCACCCATTAAATTTTGAGCACAACACAAATTTGCAAATTATGTCCAGTTGGGCAAATTGCAAAGGAAGTGCTTGAACCCTTGATCTATTTGAGCTGAAATTTTTCATGGTGATTCACATTGTTAAATCACTCTTGAAAACCAAAAACCAGCTCAATCCATATATCCATTTGTCCACAGCATTTTTCTCAAGTTTCTGTCCATTTGGGAGTGTTGTGAAGGAAGTACCATATAGGCAATTCCAAATGAGCTGAAATTTTACCAGTATGTCCATATGTCCAAATTACCACTCTCCACCAAAACTCAGCTCATTGTATTAAGCCATTTGAGTGCAGCTTCAAAATCCCTATTCCGGACCAATTTGGCAGTTGTGAAGGAAGTATATGCAAAACTTGTCCAAATGACTTCAAATTTTTCCATCTTATACTCCTTCCTACCACATTTCAACTTGAAAACATACCAGTCCCATTTACCACGCCATTTCATCTCAGTATCTGCTGCAAGATCTTATCTAGGAACTATTTTCACTCCCCTCTACCTATCCAGACCCCTCCTGGTCCATCTAGTGGCCTTTCTTATCCATTTGAGCAGTGAACAACCTGTTTGACAAGGTGTGACGAGCAGACGCGCTCTAGAGCACGTGGCACCCGTGGTGACCATGCAATGTCCATGCAGAAACGGCGCTCTGCGCCTCTTTCAGCTTCGTGCAGTCATCTCCGGCCAACTTCGGCTCGTCTGGGCATGTCCAGTAGCTTCGCGGAGTCCACCTTCCCCTGTCCAGCACCTTCTCCTCTCTTCTTTTCTCGTCCTCACCCCACGGCAGTCGCCGCCGCGGCACTGTCCCGCCTGTGAGCGTCGTCGTCTTCCCCTCCCCTTGGCTTTTTCCTCCCCGAGCCGTCCCCTCCTTCTGTTGAGCGTCAGGTCGGCACCGCTCCTCGCGCGCCACCTCGCGGGAGCGCCAGTGCGCCGATAAGGCCGCCACGGCGGCCGAACCTATCCTCTCCGTCGCCCCGGCTATAAATAGCCATGGCCCGAGCCTCCCCGGGCATTCCCGGAGCCTCCCATTCTCCTCACCACCCTCCCTGAAGCCTCCCTGACCCCTCCATTTGCCTCTGGAGCCGCTCCCCGCCGCACATGGCCGCCATGGCCGCCGCCTCTGGCCGCTTCAATTCACCCGCGGCAGAGCCTCTCTCGCCCTCCCACCACCACCAAAAGAATCCCCGAGGTTCGGCGACCCTCCACCGCCCTTCCCCTCCTTCTCTGGTGCACTATGGCATCGTGCCCGAACTTCGCCCGAGACACCGTCCGCCGTGGGCCAAGCCGCCGCCGGTCCATAGCTCTTCGACGTCCGTACTAAGCGGGGACGGGTGCGGCTCGGTCCCCTGAGCCCGTCGGTGGTCGGAGCGCGGCGAATGGTGGTCGGAGCCGCTGCCGGCCATTGCCGGAGTCGGCCCTGTCCACGGCCAGGCGCGGGCGAGCGGGAGATTGGGGGCGTTGACCAGCTCGGCGGGCCCCGCCTCCCCTCAGGCCCACAAGTCAGCCGCACAGGTCGTTGACCCGGCCCTATGACGTGGACAAGTGGAAGCGCATTGAGCGTTTTATGTTTTCTGTTTCTGAAAATGTATTTTACTAAGTGCGCTTTCTCTTTTATCAGTGGAATAACTGTCTAGGACCCATTTGTAAATAAAATATTTGCAGATAGGCCCCTGGCAGAAAAAACCACTGTATCTTTTCATCCGTAACTCCGAATCAGGTGAATCCAACGCCCACGTCTTCGTCTCGTCGATCCCGTTCCGATGGAATCATTTTCATAATGGTTACACACATTGGAAATGACCATTTTTCCCTTGTCCTTCTATCAGCCCCTCCGAGAGAGAACCAGTCCGGCGATCCTTTCCGCGGCTTCATCGCACTTCTTCCCAGAGTAATTCTTCGCCCCAGGCAAGCCGACCATCTGATATATGCCCTAAAGCATTGCTCTGTGATAGTTCTTGCATGTTTAAATTAATATGCTTGTGCTTGTCTGTATGTGACGCTGACGAACCCTTGCTTGCACTTTCTTCGGTGACGGCACCACGCCTGTGTTCTGAGCTGTTTCCGGCCGTCCGGGGTGGATGCCGACTTTTATTTCTCTTGTTAGCAACTGTCTGTGTTCTGAGCTGCTTTTCGGCCGTCTCGGGCAGATGTTGAATTTCTTTCCGTAGCAGTGACCCTATGCTCTGAGCTGTTTTTCGGCCGTCTTAGGGAACGGCTACATTCTTCTTATCAACACCGTCTCATGCTCTGAGCTGCTTTCCAGCCGTCTTGAGCCGGGGTTGAGTTATTCTGGTAATGTCCCAGATCTGAGTTGTAAAGACCGTTCTGGTGGCTACTGGTTTCTTTGCCGGTTTTATGCAACGGTTCCGATGGTTGTAACTTACAGCTCAAACTTATAAAGTGATAACTTGCCATTTAAATCTTGTTTCACTAAGGACCTGTCGTGATATCATATGGAGATAGGTTGTTATGATCATGCATAGCTACTACCATCTCAAGTTATTACGATAAACAACCATGCTGGTTAAATAATTGCTAAAACTAAACCTAGTCGGTTGATCTTGAGTCACCTGCCCGGGCTTATTCGTGCAACCACATTTGCCGGTATGGGACGGCCTTGACTTGGTCTGGCTCCGTGCTCTTTCACCGGTACCTCCATGCAGGGAGGGTTATGCGTGCGTGCTACCCTGATCAGGTAGACGGCGATAACCCTGTGAGCCCAGTTGGTTGTTTGCGCGCGGTCCCCGTTTGGGACAGTTTAGTTTGGCCACGACGGTGGCAGGTGTCACGAGGTGACACAGGGGCCACCCAGGGCTTGACTCCGGGGGAGGATGATTGCCGGTGGTACGATGGGAGAGTCACGGGTCAGGCAGGTTTCGTTGGAGCAACGCTGGTCCACCCGAATGGGATCACGAGGTCAGGTGCTCCATGGTGTGGGTAAAGTGCCCAACCTCTGCAGAGTGTAAAACCTATTCGAATAGCCGTGTACACGGTACTGGACAGCTCGTCCAGACCTCACTAGGTGGTCAACCATAATGATGATAGTAATGGTGGAAGAACTTGTCCTGCACAGACATCAGATGATGTCAGGAAGATGGTATGTTAGCCATGGGATGGCTATATGAGGAATGGTCAGATGACCAAAGACTTGGATTGGATTTGGATCAGATCCAGATTGGATCATGAGAATATTTGGAGTATGGATTATTTACTTGATATGCTTTACTTTACTGTATTTTACCTTAGTAGTTATCTTACTGGATAAACATCTTATGACTTGATAATTGATGTTGCTAGCTAGTTATGCCATGCCATGATAATTAATGTTGCTCTAATAACAAGTACATGCTTGAATGCCATGGATTGCATTGCTTGGTGTATATGTTAGTTTGGTTTGCTTGCGAGTACATTCAAAAGTACTCAGCGGCCTTCAATGTGGCCAGGTTTACGTAAGGATCCATCATCGAGGAGCCAGAGCGTTCGTGGGCTAGGAGAGTAACCCAGTCAGATCCCTGTGTATTGGAGCCGCACCAAGACCATGCTACCTTAGATAGAGCTTTTCCGCTGCCACCCCTTTGTAACTATCTTGTAAGACTTATATACCCATTAATAGAAATGCAAGTGTTCATGATACTTGTTGTAAAAGCGCATGCCAGAGTGATTTTCGGGGCTGGTATGCGTGGCGACCGTCTGGCTACAGTGGTAATCAGGCGGGGCACCACAACGGATGGTATCAGAGCAGCCAGGCTGACTATAGGTTACCCCTAGCTAGACTTCATTGCCTATTGATTAGTAGAAAGCCCAGATGGATTTCAGCCATCTTCTGCCAACCTGGCACGGCTACTATTGATCATAAGGCAACCCCCTAGGTTTTTGGCTCCATCAGACCCCAACTCTCGTGGCCTTGCCTCCGGTGTGAATTATTCGCACCCGGCAACGACCCGTGAGCCCTGAACCCCATAGGTAAACCATATATCCTTACCCTACTTGCTAGTCATGGCATTTCTCTCCTTAACTCTAGTTTCCTCTGGGAAACACTTATAAACTCCATCTTTTCCCCGACAAGCCTAGAATCACACGACCATAGCCATCGTGCATCGAGTGTGATGTTCCCTCGGGAAGTAGTAGAAGCTTGACACCATTGCTACCAGGAGCACTGTGTGGTTTCGCTTCTAAATCCCCAGAGGTGCATCGAGTGCGCTATACTAGCTATACTAGTGAATCCTCGGCCACGTGTGTAAGGTCCGCAAAATTTGAGCTTTGTTTGCTTTTTGGTTTTCACGGTTCTTGTTTCTTTTCTCGGTTCCGTTTCTTCGCTCCGACTGGATCCATCCGCAAGTGCCGTCAAGAAGACTAGTATACAACTTGGATAATACCCAATAATCCAAATTCAACAAGAGCCAAGACAAGTCAATTGCCTGATATTCAGAATAGCAACACCAGATCTGTCAAGAATAAAGAATGGGTCAGAAGCAGAATATATGTGCAATAGACAAGGCCAGAACATACCTAAGAGAGTTTACCTCGGAGCAAATCACATCTAAGAAGCAGTCAGATGAGTTATCAAGAATGAACTCCAGTAAGGACAAATTATTCCGTCCGTGATACAAGGACTATTTCAGTCAGTGAGGTGAACCGGGTCTTTTCTCAATGGACCCAAGAATCATTTACTACCCACCGAAGACCTATTCCAAGAATGTGAATGTGCCAAGAGCAGCAACAAAACTCCGGTACGTTGGTACAAATTTCAAAGCAAATCTTGAAGTGCACCGATGCAAATACAAAAAAAAAATGGGCACTGTGATCAAGGTTTGCAAGGAAAATGGATAAGTTCGCGGTTGCCCAGAATCAATGAAAACTTCACGTGCTGGGAAGCTCAGCTGAACCAAATGGAATGATCCATTAATTGCTTATTATCGGCAACACCTGGTTTGGATACAAAGGGTGTTCCGAATTAATTATCAACATGAAGTCTGCATCAGTTGTGCAGCCTTTATCGCAACGATGATCAGACCAGCAGAAGAACAAGCGATGTGCATGACCAACGGAATGTCTTCAGACAAGGTATGGCCTATACCAAATTTGGCTCCGCCATGGAGTAAATTCCGGATACTTCGGAAAGAAGCCAGAATCGGTCATAGATCCAACCACATATCGCCGTAAAAGACATTTGGTATAAGAAACCCAGCCTTCCTCCACAAGCTACCGAGAGAAGCTTACGACGCTAGACTGCCAATCTTCCTTGGTACGCCGCTTGGTGAGAAAATCTTCTGGGGTACGACACTTCCATCATTCACAATGTGCTACCACAGAAAGTTTCTGGCATAAGGCACCTAACCTTCCACAGCAAGACACTTGATGGAAAGCTTTTGACGCACGATACCCAGCCTTCTTCAGCACACTACACTGGCAGCAACTTCGAGCATAAGGAATTCAGACTTCTTCAATATGCTATCGTGCCTACAACAAGCTTGTCAGAAGCAAGAACTAGTCTGGACACACATCCACCTCAGAACTCAGTGGTTATAAAAGGATTCATCCTACACCTGCATATGTTGTGAGCATGCAGTCCACTGAGTCAGTTCATGCGAGCCACTCGTACACGGGAATGACTGTGTTCAGAGAATCATTGGCCCCATATTTCAAGGAAGGATATGAGCACAGCAACCCCGACGAGATATGCAAGAGTAAGTTGTGAGAACTAACCCGACAAGCCGGGAAAACAAACAGGAAGTCGTATTGGCAGGTCATGACAGGCCATCAAAGGAATCCTCAAGAACAAAGAAGTTGAGGATGAACAACCTCCATGATGGTCAGCAAAATACAGTTTCATAGACAAGGTATTATTACCAATCCTTGCCAGACTCTTGCATATATGGCCACAACAATGCAGCCAACATGTCATACTCAACCGACACTACTAGGAAAAGGCCTGCTAGTGGCGCACCAGTTTTGCCTACTAATGGCGCACTACTGGTGCGCCACTAGCACCACGCCAATAGAATTAAATACTAATGGCGCACCCCTGGTGCGCCATTAGTATCTGGTATACTAATGGCGCACCACGCAGTGCGCCATTAGTATAGCCCACCGTGCGCCATTAGTATGCCTCCGAGGGGGCCATATGTACCCATGTGCTTTGGCATACTAATGGCGCACTAGTGGGTGATGCGCCATTAGTGTCATTTTTGCAGTGCGCCATTAGTGTGCTGAGTGGTGCGCCACTAGTATGAATATTAGGGATTTTTTTTTCTTTTCTGATATTTTCACAGGTTACAAAATATATTATTGGACATAATATAGACAGCACCACACAACAACAGCAGATTCATCGAATACAATAGAAGATTAGTCTCCGAATACAATTCATCATATTAGTCTCCGAATTCAACAGACCGAACAAAGATAGAACATTACAAGTCTCGAGACCGCGAGTAGCGAGTTTATCTTCACATTACAAGTCGATATCGATCATCTAAACTACCATCACATAGAAGAGAGCTGCGGTCATCACGATGAGCATAATCGCGATGAAACTGGTCTCCATCCGGTTCCTCCAACGCTCCCTCCTCTCTCCCGCTAGATAGCGCGCGTATCTAGATTCCGCCTCCGCCCTAGTGGTGTACCCTTTGTAACTGTTACCGCTGAAACGGTGAACCTGTCTCCAACACTCCTCCCAGTCATCGTACACTCCGGGAACCTTACCCTTGTACACGACATACGACGGCATCTCTATGCACTAGCCAAACAAAACGTTAGTAGCAATTCACAGACAATACATAAGCAATATATAAGTATGCAACAAAAGGATCGGAAGAGAAAAGCAAGACATTAATAGCATCGATTACATCTAAGTTGAACGAATGTCCAAACCAAAGAGACATACAAGTTCATTAAAATTTAATTACAACATGAGCCAATCGATGTTTCAGAACTACACATAGCATCACTACTTTCGACTCCACTCAAGGGACCGGAGCGTGGATGAAGCCGCCGTCTCTCGTGATGGTCATGAAATCGCGGGCGTTGTCAGCCTGCATTTGTAGCGTTGTGTCTATCTCACTGTTGGACGGTTGATTTCTGAGGTTGAACTGCCCCGAGGTACGAAGGACATCTTGATGGATGATTTCCGCAAACTCTGACTGGATGCGAAAGAATTCTTGTCTGATGTCCGCGTCCTGGATTGCCGACAAGCTCGCGGCCCAATCTTTGAGATTATTTGGTAGCAGAAGGTGATTATGGTCCCGTACGATCGCCCGCATGAGATGGAGGGCGTAGTAGGCATCCTTCTGACCGCCAGGCGGCTGCTTGACGCAGCAGAACATCGTATTGTGGGCGAACACATGCTTGCTGTACTTACAAACTGGCCTGGTGAAGGTGCCTCCAGATTTGGCGTAGCCGGGGAGAACATCATCAAGAACTTTCTTGATATTAGTGTAGTCTTTCTTCGACTGACGGTCCGAGTCGAAATACGTGGCCGTGGAATATTTCGGGCTTAAGAGGATGAGTGTGCAATGTGTGTCACTGCACAAAACACGGAATGTTAAAAAAAACGATCGAAATCTAAGAAATCATATGTTACGGGGCGGTTGAGGGGACGACTTACTCGGGAAAGTAAGGCACGAGGAAGTTATCCTTATCTGGGTTTGCCAGAATGACGCCTTCGAGGTAAGAACTCGCGACTTGCCGGTCCCCAGCGCTGCCCAAGATCTTGGCATGCATGTAGAAGGGGTCGACTATCATGATGTCCGGGGTCTTGTCTCTAATGATCTGCATCTCCATACTCAGCGAAAATAGCCGAACGAAGGTGTAGTGCAGCGGATGAAGGTTAAACATAGCGAAGATGTCATCAAACCGCAGGACGATCGTACCCCCGATGGAGTTATCCACAAAGCCCTTGCCCTGTGGCACCTTGGCCACGAAAACCGGGTATGCCACATCATTCTCTCTGAGACGCCGCTTCTCCAAAGAAAGAACACTGTCATGCAGACTCCGCATAGCACCGGTTGCAGCATTGAGCATATTAGTCGGTAGCATCGGCCTACCCGCCACATGCACCCTCCTCGAGATATCCTTAGGTGAAGGTGGCCCGTCCTGAGCACGGATCGTACTCGGTGCCGGCTGGCTCGCACCCTTGTTACTCTTTCTTTTCCGTCCCTTCTTCTTCTGCTGTAATGGGACCGACTTCTGCTCACAGACCGCCTTCTTGAGTGTGTTGGGGCTGATAATATTTCGCACCTCGGCTATCTGAGGCTCGGTGAAGTCGGCAGCTGGAGGCGTCTCCTGAGAACTGAACGCCAGACGACGCCTGTTGCAATTGGGTTTCTCCGCGGTACCAGCTAGATCGCGATCGTCTTTTGTAGGGTTGGGTTCTTGAGAAGGAGGCCCCAAGAATTCGTCATCGTACCCATGTTCGGCAAAGTACTTATCGACGTTGGTAAATGTACCATCGTCGTTGTCGTCGTCGTCCGGATCCTGTGCCATATGCATGTTCGGATCCTGTGCCATAGGGATGTCCAGCATGTCCGGTAGCATTGCGGCGGTCTTGCCATGGCTTGGCGCCGGCACGACTGGCGGTGTTGTCTTTGGGGTGGTGTCCCCCGCCCCCAAACGAATCTGGCTCTTCGGCCAAAGCAGGGGCCAGCTTAGGCAGGCGCTGAGGGTCATCACATCATCTTCGTCGGCCCCGGCGGGTCGAATCGGAGGTAACAACTCGTCGCAGCCTGGCAGCACCCGAACAAGTTGAACCCTATACATGGTGGGTGGCATCAGATTACCGTGGAACACGGGGTTGCCCGGTTGAACGATTCTGCCCTTGGCGACATCAACCAACTCGTCGTTCACGAAGTGCAGGAGAGTGCACGGAACGTCGGCAGCGCCCTGCGAAAATATGTAGGGCGTCAGGGATGCCCAGTCAAAGGCAAGGAGATGAAGTCCTCGGCCGAGAGGCTTAATTAGTTACCGTGATGATGGCGTCGAGCTCGGCTAATGTCGAGGCACCGCCAACGGCGGGCGTGCAATTGACGGAGGGGCCGCTTGCTGCCGAGGTGCCGGCCGGCGTACACCTAGGTGCATTAAGCTCCAATGCCCGTGCCGGCGTCGGAGACACCAATACCGCCTCCGCCGGAGACACCAATGGCGCCGCCTGCGCGTTGTGCAAGTTGCTGGCCGTGAAGCTGGGAATCGGGGGCGGCCCCTGTTGGCCGCCCGCAATCCACGTCGTCAGCCCATGAATCAAGGTAGGCATAATGCCGGTGAGCGTCGATCCCAGTTGTTGTTGCACTTGCTCTTGGACAATCTCCGGAATCCGCGCCACTTGTGCCTTGAGTTCTTAAACCTCGCGCGACTGGCTTTCCAAGCTGGTCTTTCTCTCCTTTCGCCCACCAGCGTTATAGTATGACGACCATTTTGTGGACAAGCATTTACCGGCCACACGACCAGCTGACGACAGCTTACTGAGCTTATCCTTGTTTTTCATTATGTTCAACGCCCTATTTAGAGTGCTGTCCCAAGGGGTGCTCTGAGCCGACCCCGCGCTACTGCTTTCAGTCTCCTGCGAAAGGAATGTGAACCATTTAGAAATTTGGCTTCATTAATTAGAATGCAACCATATGGAGCTAATTACGTGGGGGTGTATTCCTTACCAGAACAAGCTCAAGCGCCCTGGTCTTCGGATCCGTGGTAAGCTCCTTTGTTACCGGGTCCTCCTTGTACCGGGCCCTGACATAGTTCCTGGTCTGCTTGTCACGGTATTTCTCGAAGCGGGGCGGTAGGCCTTGCTCGGCACGCTCCGCGTCCTCCTTGTCCCATATAGGCTCTGCCACTCTGTAACCGCCGGGACCGAGTTTGTGTTCCCCTAAGTTCAACTCCCGCATTTCTTTCCCCCACTGACTTGATTCGGAGGTTGCGCTGCTCTCGCACTTGATCTTGAACTCCTTGTAGTCATCTTCGCTGATCGAAGGATTTTTCGCCTTGATCTTCTCATAACTATCACCTTTGTCAATCATTCTCTTCACCGCGCTTCTCCAAGTAGACAGGGCCGTGCTCATCCTCGTGAGGGCGGCACTGTTCACTTTATTCCCTGAGAGGCGTGTGTTTTCAAATTCAGCGGGGAACTTGTATCGTTCGTGCAGCTTCGTGAAGAGGAGGGTGCGCAAATTCCCTCGGTCCTTATGCCTTAGGTTCTCGGTGTTGATCGAGACGGTGCTCCGGAGAATGCACCCGAGCTGAACCGAGTACCCCTTGACTATTTGTTTGGGCGCCGTTGGATGCCCGTCGGAGTTCACTTCAGTAAATTTCTCCTTGACGGTGCGGAGCACGTTCGGGCGCCGGTCCTTCCGTTGCCTCTTCGGTTGGCTGCCATCTGTGCGTGCGCTGCCATCATCAGTGTGGCATCCTCGGCGGCACCATCAGTGGTGGCATCCTCGGTGGCACCATCAGTGGTGTCATCCCCGACGCCACTAGGGGTTGTGTAGTCAGGATCGGTGTCTTCCGCGGCGTCCTCATAGCTGTGAGGTTCTTCCTCCATCTCCTGGGACAGCTCCTAGAATGCCTTGCCGCCCGAACTGCCGGCCTCATCGTTGTGGGCCATCTTTCCCTCTAAATAGGAAAAAAGTTTGGTCAAAAAGTTGGTTATTTTCAAGGAACAAGATCTCATCATTTAGGGTTTGTGAGGAATTATCATGGTCTCATCATTTAGGGTTTGTCGACAGCGAGGCATCCTAAAAGCTAAGGTTTTATCATTTAGGGTTTGTTAACGCCGAGGCACCCTAAAAGCCTAAGCTTTCATCATTTAGGTTCTTATCGACACCGAGGCACCCTGAGAGGGTCTGGCAAAGTTTGGGAATTTTTGGAGTATTTAAAAATATGTTTGGATCAGAAATATTGAATCTGGTCCAAATTTGAATTGAGTGGAATTTGAAAATTTTGAACTATGGTACCCCATGTCTTTGGAGAAATGGGTTGTGGGTACCATATATTTGTTGGGATAATTTTGGTGGGGTTGGAATTTTTGTAGAAATGGTGGTTCCTTCGTAAACCATAGGAATGATGGATAATATGAATTCCAACTTTGGAATTTATTTGGATTGTGAAAAATATTTTTGTGGGTAGGAGAGAGTTGGATTATGTCCTAGATGATGTGAGTGACTTGTGGGATAAAGTTGGAATGGAAGAAAATTGTTGGATGGATTTTAGATGGGCTAAAAGGAAGTGAAAAGGTTATTTCCTTTGAAAACTTAATGACTCCCAAAACTCTTCTGGAAGAAAATTGTTTGAAAACCTCCAAATTAATTATCCAAATAATTTTAAATCTTTGAAAACAGAACCTCTATAGGGAATTTGAAAACCCATTAAATTGACACCGCCTTTTCAAAATAAAAGGGCTATGAAGAGAAAAATAGCAAGAATAATTCAAAAAAAAATTATTTTAAGGGAAAGGTTTTGGAAGTCCAAAAAGAAATATTTTTGGGGTGTTACAGTGGAGGGCAGACTGGTGCTGGATCCAAGACAAAGATGCCCTAGACTTCTGCGCGGCGCGGACATGATGCGTTGTTCGCGGAAATGATTGGAGCCTACTCGGCCTCACCAACGATAGGCTCTGCCCGGCGCTGAACAGGGTCAAACGCCTCAAAGTTGCCGGGCTCACCATCGAGCAGGTGGGGGCAGACTTCCTTCGGCGCCGCATCGCGTCGCTGCAGTAGAGGGATAGATTTGTCTGGGAGTACGGGAACGCCGCTGATAGAATGCGACTGTATCCAGGCCTTGCCAACAACCTGTCAATATATGGTCATGGCTGGCTGTGCGAACAGCTATTCGGCAGGCTCGGGCTGTTTCCTTTGCCGGCAAAGGTCATCCCGTTGAACATCAACTCTGCTCGGGACCAGATTCTGAAGTGGATGCCTGAATGCAACGCGTACGGAGTCGCGACAGATTGGCAACTGCCAGAGCTGGACGAGGAGATGCAGTGGGTTTCCACTCTAGTGGAAAGGGCCACCAGGGTGGAGGAGAATATGTTCAAGCGCGCCTCCAAAGCAGAGGCAGAGTTCATCACGAGGCGGATCGAGGAGGACAAGGCGCTCTGTGCTGCCGGGAAGGCAAAGTCAGGAGAGATGGAGGAGGAGGAGGAGGAGGAGGCCGAAGGCAGAGGCTCTTCGAATGAAAGACGTGAAGTGCATGCCGCGGAGGACGCTGTCGGGATCGAAACTCTTCAGGTCGCGGCAATGGAGGTCCAGGAAGGGGACGGGGGCGAGGAAGCAGAACAGCCTGAGGAAGAATGGCTTGCAATCGTCCCTCAAGCCCCAGAGCCAGACCCGGACTAGCGCCCCCGCAGGCGGGCCACCCAGGGAACAGCGGCCCCTGCTCCTACGCCAGCCGCCAAGAGGGTGAAGAAGAGAGCCTCCAAGGGCGACAAGCCGGAGGTGGGACGCTGTCACTCCATTCGCCTTTCCGAGGCCAAGTCTCCCCCCGCCAAGCGGCGAATGGTTACGGGGGTTGATCCCAGCCCCCAGTCAAGTCCAGCCTCCTCGAGCAATTCGATTACGCAAGATCCCCCAACCCCGTTGAAGAGCTCAAAGCTGTCGGGCAGCTCTGTTCCCCCAACTCTGAAGAGGGGCAGAGCGACCCCGCCACCTGCGGGGTACGCGCTAAGCACCATGCTCATAGTCCCAGAGTAAGGAGAACAACCGATCTTCTTTTCTGATGAATTGTATACTTGATATCTGCTTGGTTTGGCTCTTCTTGTTGACTTGGCAGGGAGGAAGAACCTCTCGCCCACCGAGCCAAACAAAGCAAGCAGGCAGAGGCGCTGGTGCCCTCGGCGAGCACGGATCTGGCGGGCGACGACACAAAGGATCATGTGCCTAGCCCCCAGCCCAGTCTCTAGCTCAAGGGCCTGGAGCAAGCTTCGTCTGCCCAGAGAGGCGTGGAGGAACATGCCTTGTCCCCTACCAAGGAAAGAGAGGAGACCCGGAAGGAGGAGGCCCACCAAGAGGGGCCCACTCCGCCCGTGGTTCAAACAGTGAAGTCTCCGGAGAGGGCCTCCACCGAGGGGCCTGCTTGCACCGAGATTATAGCCACTGAAGGATTGGTTGTGGATCCCACGCCGGCATCTACCGTTATCGGAGGAGGGGAGGTTCCTCCCTGGCAGCCGCCATCTGGTATTTTATCTTGCTTCTCTTTGCCTGAATCGCTTCGCTTTTTGATCTCTGATCCATGGATATCTGGTTTCTTATCATCCCAACTGCCAATTCTATCTGCATCCCTGACAACCGATGAACTTGAGCCCCTAGAGGAGGCAGCCAATATTGGGAAGGAGGCTGTTGAAGAGGCGGCCATGATCGCTGCCACGGAGGGCCACGATTAGGTTGCCGGGGATATCCAAGAGCTCTCAAAAGAGACGGGAAAAATCCTCGGCAACTCGTCTGGCGCAGGCATGGTGATCGAGGAGAAGATTCCCCTCCAAACCATGGGGCCTCTTCCTCTGAGCCATTTGGTGGCCTCGGCTCTACACCCTCCCCCAAGTAAGCTTGCACTAGTCCTGACGCTCCTGGTTCTTCTGTCCCAGTGGGCGCAAACTTTGACGAGGAAATCAGGCAAATACTGGCGCCGTTATCCCAAGGAGTTGGTGAAGCTAATGATTCTGGTCACTGTGCAAAAGACTTGTCTTTTCTGGAGTCCTTGGCGGCGGGTTTCAAGGATGCGCGAAGCAGGTATAGCTCCAGGTGGCAGGCAATCAAAGACTGGCGCAGCTCTGTTGACCTTGTGGACCAGAAGCTAAAGGACAAAGGCAACGAGCTGCGCGAGTGGTACAACTAGCAGGTCCTTTCTCTTAAGAGGCAGCACGAGAAGCTAGCTATGGCCAAGGAGGACGTCGCTGCCCGGGAGACCCGTCTGGCGTAGCGCAAAGCGCTTCTAGACGCCAGAGAGGCGGACGTCACTTCCCGGGAAGGAGCTCCCGAAGCCGCCCTCCGCGGCAAGGATGAAGAAGTGGGGACACTTGTCCAGCAGCGTACCAAGGACCTGGAAGATGGTCACAAGGCTGATCTAAGCACGCTGACTCTTGAATCTGCAGCCCAGCTGAAGAAGGTCACCGATGAACTAACTGCTGCTTTTGCTGCCAAGACTGATTTTGAGCAACAAGCGAGCAAACTGGCAGAGGGTCTTGCTGGGAGCGACAAGAAGATCACGGCTCTCAAGGAGGAAGCGCAGAAAGCTAAGACCATCTTGAAAGAGGCGCAAACACAGCTTTCCTCCAAGAGCCGAGATCTTGATGCTGCCAATAACACCATATCTGACCTGAAGGCAAGGCTTGGTTCCTCGGAGAAGGAAGTCAAAACTGCCGGTGCTCATGACAAGCAGCTGATATCAGACATGGACAAGGCAAAGATCCATCAAAAAGACGCCGAGGACAAGCTTGCGAACCAAGTCGGGCAGCGTGATCTCTGGATCAAGTGTCTGGTGGATATTGCTGAGCGCCTCACCGCCCAGATTGCTGATATGAACATGAAGGGCTGGGGCTTCTCCATCGGTAAAGGCGAGATCTCGAGCATGAAGCTGACGTTGTTCTTCGAGGGCTCTTATCGACGGGCTAAAGACATATGAGGATGACAGGGACACCTGCTTTGCTGATGAGTCTCGAAAGCTTGCTCGCGATGCTCTCTTCCTGGTCTTGAGCAACCTCGCCTTCCACCACCCGGACCTCGACCTCGCTGATGGCTTCAACGGGCCGCCGCCAGAAGCTCACATTTCTGTTGCCGAGGCAAAGGTCGGCCCTTTCGCTGACAGGGTTCTCACGGTTCCACGAGTCCTCGCGGGGAAATAGGCTTAGCCTTGGGTTGCTCTTGTTGCCGTGGTGTCCTGTAATAAGATACAATATGCACCTCGTTTTTAGGACCCGAATTATTTATGTTTTAGTGTTTGCCGAACTAATGTATGATTGCGTTGATGCATGCCATCCCTCTTGTGTTTATCCATTGATATTCGTATGGCTAGGTCCTTTACGGGTTTTGGTTGCCCGCCGGTAAGCATGCTGTCGCGATCGCTGTGAGGAACGGGTCCTTAGCGTTCAGCTGGTGAGGAAATGCCACCGGCAGATTTTTTCTTAGCAGTCTTTAACGCTACCGCCCACTACGTTGAGCAGGCTCAAAACAAAGCAGGGGCGCGGAAAAATACAGTAAGGTGCCATCACATGAAAGGTCAACTATACGAAAACCTTGGTCGTCCAAGTGATGAGCAAATGCAAACTTTTTAAGAAAAGCTAATAAACATGTTCACTTATCTTTCGCTCGTGTTCTTTTCCATGCTGGAAGGGGAAAGGACGCATTTTGTTGTATTCGACACTATTTTCCTTGCCCGCAATTGCTCCTCCCATTCATGCGTCTTGAGGAAACGGCATTTGGACACCCACCTTTGTTCTGCAAAAAACAAAACGGAAGGGCGCACAAGGGAAGAACTTGGTGGTTCATTAGTCATGTGCCCAGCCTCGGCAGGGGCTGGAGGAACTAATAGAACGCTTTGCAATTGTTGTCATATGGTAGGAAGGGAAGGTCCGGCGCTTCCCCCTCTCCCCCCTCAACTTCCGATGATCCCGCGGCAACAGGCGCGAAGGCCACATTGGCGTGACGGCCCTTGCCGGAGCACGCTTGCCGAGGGGGTCGATCAACAGATTTGCACCAGTGCTCCACTCAGGATTTACCCTTGGCGGGGCAAATGAAAACTGAGCTCTACGTGGGTTCATCGACGTTGGTGATGCCACCACCGCGTGGCTCAACCATAGGTGAGTGAGAGGGATGGGAAGGCCGGTTACGTACAATTTTCTCGCTCGTTCGAATAAACGACGCCCATCAGATCAGGGCGCGCTCAACGGGGAGCCGCGAGGAGGGGGCGATGATGCCGCACGTCTCGCTCCTTCTTCTGGCCGCGGGTGATGAGGTGGTCACACCATCCGCTCCGCCCATGGCACCAGCAGTGCCATCGCCCCAAATCCTTGTCATTGCTGCCACGCAGCGGCATAGACAAGCGACGGGATTCTGGGGGAGCCGCGACTAGGGAGTACCGCTATCTCCCTTCTTTGAAGTCGTTGATGACGAAGATGATCGACGCCCTGCCTACGGCTTCGGATTTGCACAAGCGAAGCCTCCCCCTACCTGGCGTGCCAAAGATTTCATGGATAGACATGATCACCTATGGGGCTAAGGGCCCCTTTCGTGGTACGATAGAGGAGGGTCGCGTTGCACAAAGAGTGGAGGCCGCGGAGGCAGTGCGGCGGCGATGACACTGGTCTTTTTTACCCAGGTTTGGGCCGCTGTGGAGCATAAAACCCTACTCCTGCTTTGGTAGATTGATCAGGGGAACACGAAGACGCGGAGCACTCGAGCTCGACAAGGTTGCCTCGGGTGAGCAGCTACACTCGCGTACAAGTGTGTGAGGGTCCGAATCCTTGTCTAGGTTGCCTTGGGCCTCCTTTTATAGTTCAAGGGGCTGCCACAGTGGCAAACAGACACTATTCCATCGATTGCACGGCTACAGCGATATCATACCTAACTCTGGCAGTTAGAACAAAGTGCATTAAATGCACTGCTAGGTGTCACGCTGAGGATGGAACCCGGCAAGCCTACCGTGCCGCTTAATCACCTTTTGCTTATCTGGGTGACACGCTGTTGGATGGGTGTCAGTTGAGGGTAATTTGTCTTCCAAATGGCTGCCACATGCTTAATGGAATCCACTTAATCACTTGGGGGCTCGACACCGCAATCATAGCTGACTTGCATCGGGGTGCGGTGGAGCGGTGGCGCGGTGTCGCCCTGGCTGCGAAACTTGCCCTTGGCGGGCCCGGCAAACCTGCCGGGGAGGTTTTGGATTCGCCTTCGGGATGACCGCGACCTGGCCAGGCTCTCCTGCCCGGCAAAGGAGGCTATTCCAATGGTGATATTTTGTCTGTCTTGGTTGTCTTGGTCTTCTTGATCTGCTCTTCATGGAGAGCGGCTTCTCTGCTTTGTTCTTGGACTTGGTGTAGCTATTATTTAGTTATCATGCCTGCCGGGGCGGAGACTCATGTCCGTGCACAAGTCAGGGGAAAGTTTGTGTACCCCGACAAGGTCCTTGGTGGCAAAGGCTTTCAGGCATGGTTTTTACTGGCTCACGGCTCATGCAGACGCAGAGGATATCTTCCGAAAGTGTGATGGGTGCCAGAAATTTGCACGTCAAGCTCATTTGCTGGCTTAAGAACTTCGGATGATTCCAATTACTTGGCCCTTTGCAGTTTGGGGGCTTGATATGGTTGGTCCTTTAAAACCATCTTCTGACAAAAAGACTAATCTTTTGGTCGTAGTTGACAAATTCACCAAGTGGGTTGAAGCACAGCCAGTCAGCAATTGTGATGCTGCAACAACGGTCATGTTGAAGAAGATAATCTATCGCTTTGGATATCCTCACAGCATCATTATTGATTATTGCCCCAACTTGTCCAAGGGAGCTATGGAACAGTTTTGTAAAAAATAACACATCCCACTCGATCTAGCTTCAGTTGCACATCCGTAGTCCAATGGGCAAGCAGAGCATGTTAATCAGAAGTTGTTGCATGGAATTAAACTGAGACTCATGGTTCCACTTGAACGCACTTTTGGTTGCTGGGTCGAAGAGCTTCCAGTGATAGTTTGGAGCAACACTCATCGGACTGCATACATCGGTATGTATTATTTACAATAAGTCGTTAGCTCGCTCCATTGTTCCAGAGAATGGAGTTATAGTCATCTTACCCATGAGGCATGGTTCGCAAGTATCAAATGATTCATAATCAAGTGATTCCAAAAGTCCATCCGCATGGAGTTTCTTCATGCGCTTTACACCAATATGACCTAAACGGCAGTGCCACAAGTGTGTTCCACTATCATCATTAACTTTGCATCTTTTGGCATCAATATTATGAATATGTGTATCACTACGATCGAGGTGCAACAAGAATAGACCATTCACTAATGGTGCATGACCATAAAAGATGTTACCCATATAAATAGAACAACCATTATTCTCTGACTTAAATGAATAACCACTTTGCATTAAACAAGATCTAGATATAATGTTCATGCTCAACGCTGGCATCAAATAACAATTATTGAGGTCAAAAACTAATCCCGAAGGTAGATGTAGAGGTAGCGTGCCGACGGCGATCACATCAACTTTGGAACCATTCCCGACGCGCATCGTCACCTCGCCCTTAGCCAGTCTTCGTTTATTCTGCAGCTCCTGTTTCAAGTTACAAATATGAGCAACCGAACCAGTATCAAATACCCAGGCGCTACTACAAGCACTAGTAATGAACACATCAATAACATGTATATCAAATAAACCTTTGTTCACTTTGCCATCCTTCTTATCCGCCAAATACTTGGGGCAGTTCCGCTTCCAGTGACCATTTCCCTTGCAGTAGAAGCACTCAGTCTCAGGCTTGGGTCCAGCTTTAGGTTTCTTCACGGGAGCGGCAACTTGCTTGCCGGTCTTCTTGAAGTTCCCTTTCTTTCCCTTGCCCTTTTTCTTGAATTTGGTGGTCTTGTTAACCATCAACACTTGATGCTCCTTCTTGATTTCTACCTCTGCTGATTTCAGCATCGCAAAGAGCTCGGGAATTATTTTTGTTATCCCTTGCATATTATAGTTCATTACGAAGCCTTTCTAGCTTGGTGGCAGTGACTGAAGAACTCTATCAATGACACATTCAACCAGAAGATCAATTCCCAGCTGAGTCAAGTGGTTGTGGAAACCAGACATCTTGAGTATGTGTTCACTGACAGAACTGTTCTCCTCCATCTTACAGCTGAAGAACTTGTTGGAGACTTCATATCTCTCAACCCGGGCATTAGCTTGAAATATCAACTTCAGCTCTTCGAACATCTCATATGCTCCATGGCATTCAAAACGCTTTTGTAGTCCCGGTTCTAAGCCATATAGCATGGCACACTGAACTATTGAGTAGTCATCAGACCGCGTTTGCCAGGCGTTCACAATGTCTAGATTAGCGGGAGCGGGTGGGTCGCCTAGCGGTGCATCAAGGACATAATTCTTCTGTGCAGTAATGAGGATAATCCTCAAGTTACGGACCCAGTCCGTGTAGTTGCTACCATCATCTTTCAACTTAGCTTTCTCTAGGAACGCATTAAAATTCAATAGAACGGTAGCACGGGACATTGATCTACAACATAGATATGCAAAGACTATTAGGACTAAGTTCATTGTAAATTAAGTTCAATTAATCAAATTACTAATGAACACCCACTTAAATCAACATCCCTCAAGTTGTCTAAGTGATACATGATCCAAATCAACTAAACCATGTCCGATCATCACGTGAGATGGAGTAGTCTTCAATGGTGAACATCTACATGTTGATCATATCTACTATATGACTCATGTTCGACCTTTCGGTCTCCAGTGTTCGGAGACCATGTCTGTACATGCTAGGCTCGTCAAGTTTAACCCAAATATTCTGCATGTGTAAAACTGGCTTACACCCGTTGTATGTGAACGTAGAGTCTATCACACCCGATCATCACGAGGTGCTTCAAAACGACGAACTTTAGCAATGGTGCATACTCGGGGAGAACACTTTTATCTTGAAATTAAGTGAAGGGATCATCTTATAATGCTACCGTCGTTCTAAGCAAAATAAGATGCATAAAGGATAAACATCACATGCAATCAAAATATGTGACATGATATGGCCATCATCATCTTGTGCTTTTGATCTCCATCTCCAAAGCTACGGCATGATCTCCATCGTCACCGGCACGACACCTTGATCTCCATCATTGCGTTGGGGTCATCTCGCCAACTATTGCTTCTACAACAATTTCTAACTCATAGCGATAAAGTAAAGCAATTACATGGTGCTTGCATTTCATACAATAATTAAGAGACAACCCTAAGGCTCCTGCCGGTTGTCGATATTACAAAACATGATCATCTCATACAAAAACGTACATCATATCACGTCTTGACCATATCACATCACAACATGCCCTGCAAAAACAAGTTAGACGTCCTCTACTTTGTTGTTGCAAGATTTACATGGCTGCTACGGGCATCTAGCAAGAACCGTTCTTACCTACACAAAACCACAACGGTGATTATCAAGTCTGCTGTTTTAACCTTCTTCAAGGACTGACCGTAGTCAAATTCGATTCATATAAAGTGAGAGAAATAGACACCCGCCAGCCACCTTATGCAAAAAGTGGCATGTCAGTCGGTGGAACCGGTCTCATGTACGTGGACATGTAATGTTGGTCCGGGCCGCTTCATCACACAATACCGCCGAATCAAAATAAGACATTGGTGGTAAGCAGTATGAACATCACTGCCCACAACTCCTTTGTGTTCTACTCATGCATATCATCTACGCATAGACCTGGCTCTGATACCACTGTTGGGGAATGTTGCATGGAAAACAAAAAAGTTTCTAGGCACATGCAAAATCTATCCATGGAGATGCATAGCAACGAGAGGGGAGAGTGTGTCTACGTACCTCTTAGACCGTTAAGCGAAAGCGTTTATCAACGCGGTTGATGTAGTCATACAACTTCACGATCCGCCCGATCAAGTACCGAACGTATGACACCTCTGCGTTCAACTCGATGACGTCCTCACCTTCTTGATCCGGCAAGACGGGCAAAGTAGTGGATGAGTTCCGTCAGCATGACGGTGTGGTGACGGTGGTGATGCAACTATCTCCACAGGGCTTCGCCGAGCACTACGAAAATATGACCGAGGATGAACTAGAGGGAGAGGGGTGCCGCACACGGCTTGGGGATCTGGTCGTTTTGTGCCCCTCTCCCTCCTCTCATATATATAGGTGGAGGGGAGGATAGGAGGCAGCCCTAGGGTGCCACAACTGGCCGGCGGCTGCCCTAGAGGCCTACCTAGCAGCGCCCCCCTTCCACATTTGGACATGGGGGGAAGGAAAGGGGGGCTGGCTGCCTTAGGGCGCCTCCCACTTCCTTCCCTCCCTTCTTGGTGCGTGGGTAGGGGGTAGAGGGGCGCACCATTCCCCTTGTGGGCTGGTGTGCTTCTGCCCCTTTGGCCCATAAGGCTCACCACTTACCGGTGGCCTCTCGGAACCCCTTCCGGCACTCCGACAAATACCCGGTGCTTTCGAAACCTTTCCGGTGACAAAATAGTATTATCCTATATATCAATCTTTACCTTCAGACCATTCCGGAGCTCTTCATCATGTCCGTGATCTCATCCGGCACTCCGAACAATATTCGGTTATGAATTCACATAACTCATATAACACTATATAGTCAACGAATGTTAAGCGTGCGGACCCTACGGGTTCGAGAATGATGTAGACATGACCAAGATGACTCTCCGGTCAATAACCAATAGCGGGACCTGGATGCCCATATAGGTTCCTACATATTCTACGAAGATCTTTATCGGTTGAACCTTTATGACAACATACGTAGTTCTCTTTGTCCATCGGTATGTTACTTGCCCGAGATTCGATCGTCGGTATCTCCATACCTAGTTTAATCTCATCACCAGCAAGTATCTTTACTCGTTCCATAATACATCATCTTGCAACTAACTTCTTAGTCACTTTGCTTTCAAGCTTCTTGTGATGCTATATTACCGAGAGGGCCTAGAGATACATCTCCGAAATACGGAGTGACAAATCCCAATCTCGATTCACGCCAACTCAATAGCCACCTTCGGAGATACCTGTAGAGCATCTTTATGACCACCCAGTTACGTTTTGACGTTTGATAGCACAGAAGGCATTCCTCCGGAGTCCGGGAGTTGCATGATCTCATGGTCGGAAGAACATGTATTTGACATTAAGAAAGCAGTAGCAATAAACTGAACGATCACAAGCTATGCTAACGGATGGGTCTTGTCCATCACATCATTCTCCTAGTGCTGTGATCTCGTTATCAAATGACAACTCATATCTATGGTTAGGAAACCTTATCCATCTTTGATCAACAAGCTAGTCTATTAGAGGCTTACTAGGGACACAGTATTTGTTTATGTATCCACACATGTATTTAAGTTTTCGATCAACACAATTATAGCATGAATAATAAACCTTTATCATGATTAAGGAAATATAATAATAATCACTTTATTATTGCCTCTAGGGCATATTTACAACACCAGAGATACACCCGACAGTCGTTATCTCCGTGTTCCATTCGAATGTGCGCAATCGGAGGATGAGAGCAAAAATGAACGTCCGGCTGCCGAAGATTGTCAATGAACTCTACACCTTAGCAGACAAATGCGCTCATTATAAGGAAGGAAGGCGCCTTCCTGGCAAGGAGGTCGATGCTGAAGTCGATTCTGAGAGTGATGATGACGACATCACCACCCCTAGGAAGAAGATTCGGAAGCGCAATGGGAAGCGTAAAGGCAAGACAGTGATGGCCGTTGAAAGCTCTGGTGATCTTAGTGCCGGCAAGAAAGCTAAAATCGAAGCCCCCGGCAAGGAAGCTGCCATGTGCGCTGATTGCTGGGAGGCTGCGGTAGCAGAGAAAACCGGGAAATCCGACGGGCCTTACTGTAAAATCCACCGCACAAAGGGTCATGATCTTCAAGAGTGCCGTCAAGTAGAGCAACTTGTTGAGAAGCAAAAAGCTGAGTACGAGAAGCATGACAGGGAGAAAGTCCAAGAGGGTGCTGGCGGAAAAGGTCGTGGTGGTAGAGGAGGTCGCCACGGCAAGGCCCACCAGCAGAAGGAAAAACCTGCTAGAGGCCGCGAAAAGAAAGAAGGAGATGATGAAAGTGATGAAGAAGATGAAGAAGAAACCAGTGAGCGAGAATTCCAGAAGGCAACCAAACCTATGTGTATTGATGGGGGTGCGTCCTTGCACTCCTCTCATCGCCAACTCAAGCAGTGCGCGCGTGAGCTCAATGCCATGGAACCACCAGCAGAAGCCCAAAAGCCACTTAAATGGTCTCGCACGCCTATCATCTTTGATGTAGAGGATCATCCTGATCGCACCACTGCGGTTGAATGTTTGCCATTGTTGGTTTCCCCGACAATTCGCAACCTCAAAGTAACAAAGATGCTAGTTGACGGTGGAGTTGGGCTGAACTTGATCTCCCCTAAGGTGGTTAAGAAGCTCCAGATCCCTGACGAAGAACTCAAGCACACGGGTACATTCCGAGGAATCAACCCAGGAAGGAGCCGACCCAAGGGGAAGATCACACTGCCTGTGACATTTCGCGGGGAACTGAACTACAGGACCGAGAAGGTTGTGTTCGATGTTGTTGATCTTCCTCTGCCTTACAATGGAATTCTTGGTCGCCCAGCTCTGCAAAGTTCATGGCAGCGTCTCACTATGCTTACAACACATTAAAGATGCCGGGGCCGATGGGTAACATCTCCATCCCATCAGACAAGAAAGACATAGTCATATGTGTGGACAAGATGTATCGAGATGCGGTAGCAGCTGAAGCTGTGGAAGCTCCAACTCCCGCCAAGAAGGCAAAGAAAGGAAAGAAGGCTAGCAAGGATACCGACAAGGACTCCGGGAAGCGCGCCTCTCCAGAGTGCGCTGCGCCTGATGATGACCTATCGGAGAGTTCCGCTAGCAAATGATCCAAGTTTGCTTCCCCTGCTACAAAGAAGGTCCCGGCGAGGCAAGATGGCCCTGACGGTACGTTCACCATCAGTGCCGCCCTTGATGACAAATAGGAAAGCATGCTCGTTGCCTTCCTGCGGGCGAATGTCGATGTGTTTGCTTGGCAACCATCTGACATCCCCGGTGTTCCCAGGGAGGTAATTGAGCACCACCTTGCTGTCTGTCCTCATGCTCGGCCCGTCAAGCAGAAGGTCAGAAAGCAAGCTTTGGAGCAGCAGTAGTTCATTGCTGAGGAAATCAAGAAATTTGAAGTAGCTGGTTTGGTCAGAGGAGTGTTGCATCCAACTTGGTTAGCAAACCCGGTAGTGGTGTGCAAGGCAAATGGGAAATGGAGGCTTTGCATTGATTTCACTCACTTAAACAAAGCATGTCCGAAGGATCCTTTCCCTTTGCGTATGCCTTTCGGATTAAAGAGCGCTGGTTCCACTTTTGCGAGGGCCATACAGATTGGTTTTGAGCCTCAGCTACACAGAAATGTGGAGGCATATATGGATGATATAGTGGTCAAAACCAAGGACAGATCGACACTTATCCAAGACTTGGAAGAGACTTTTGTGAACTTGTGCAAGATCAACTTGAAGCTCAACCCTGAGAAGTGTGTGTTCGGTGTCCCGTCCGGCAAGCTCCTTGGATTCTTTGTGTCTCAACGAGGAATAGAGGCCAATCCCAACAAGATCAAAGCAATCGAACAAATCTAGGCACCCAAGACTGTCAAGGATGTAAGGCGTTTGGCTAGGTGTGTTGCCGCTCTAAGTAGGTTCATTTCCATGTCTGCCGAGCGTGCCTTGCCGTTTTTCATAATTTGGAAAAGGCCGGCCCGATGAAGTGGACCCCAAAAGCTGAAGCAGCGTTGCAAGATTTAAAAGCTTACCTTTCCACTGCTCCCACCTTGGTCGCACCTAAGCCGCAAGAACCGTTGCTGCTATATTTAGCGGCAACGAATCAAGTGGTTAGTGTTGCGTTGGTGGCGCAGAGAGAAGTGGGTAGCGAAGCAGCCGCAGCAACTGAACCCTCCGGTGATTAAACCGAACCATCCCCAGCAGGGCCTGCCATTGATGGGGAAGAAGAAAGGCAGGCAAGTGAAGACAACCTCAAGGCAGCGGCAAGGAAGAAAGTCGTGCAACGGCTTGTATACTTTGTCAGCTCCCTTTTACAAGGGGCTAGGTCAAGGTATTCTAGAGTACAAAAGCTGATCTTCGGCCTACTCATTGCCTCTACTTCCAAGCCCATGAGATCACAGTTGTTACTCGTTTCCCGTTGCAACGCATCTTGAGGAACCCAGAGGCCACTGGCAGGATAGTAGAATGGGCGCTGGAGTTGTCGTGCTTTGCCCTAAAGTACGAGAGCACTTCAACTATTCAGAGCAGGGAATTGGCGGAGTTCATTGCAGAGTGGACACCCACTCCAGATGAAGAAGTACCAGAGACAGCCCTCCCGGGCAAAGAAGCACCTGCAGAATGGGTTATTTACTTTGATGGTGCTTTCTCGCTGCAAAGCGCTGGTGCAGGAGTGCTACTTGTAGCCCCCACCGGAGAACATCTCAAGTATGTAATTCAGATGCACTTTCCTTGGGAGAAAGCCACTAATAACATTGCAGAGTATGAGGGGCTCCTTGCCGGACTTAGAATTGCAGTGGAGATGGGAATAAAGAAGCTGATTATCCGTGGAGATTCCCAACTCGTGGTGAAGCAAGTCAACAAAGACTACCAGAGCCCGCTGATGGAGGCATATGTGGAAGAAGTGAGAAAGCTGGAGGAACACTTTGA
The DNA here is from genome assembly GCA_011799875.1 of Thinopyrum elongatum. Classification (NCBI taxonomy): domain Eukaryota; kingdom Viridiplantae; phylum Streptophyta; class Magnoliopsida; order Poales; family Poaceae; genus Thinopyrum; species Thinopyrum elongatum. Next base: position 132,359,766 of record CM022299.1, read on the forward strand.
TGGATTACAAATAGAGCACATGCCACATGCGGAAAACAGCATTGCTGATCATTTATCAAAGTGTGCTGCACAAAAGCTTCCTGTGGAACCAGGAACCTTTGTCCTCCACCTAACTCAGCCATCAGTTTCTCCTTCAATGCTAGCCAGAAAGAGGAGAAAGATAAATACCGACAAGCAATTCCCGGCAGAGCTCCCTAAAGCCGCTGGTAGAGAGGCTGTCGGGGACAACCTCGCTTCAATTGGTGAGCAGCATCCTCCTGCAGAACCTCAGGTTCTCGCGGTCGAGGTGAGCGCTCCCATATATGAAGAAATGCCTTTAGTCCTTGTTGTCGAGCCACAAGCTCCAACTTGGGCACAATGCATAGTCCATTTCCTTCAAACAGGAGAACTTCCCAGAGAGCAAGAAGAAGCTGAAAAAGTAGCCCACCAGTCTAGTATGTACCAGTTTGTCGATGACACACCATACAGAAAAAGACCAAACGGTGTGAAATTTAAGTGTATTTGTCGGGAAGATGGACTGAAGCTGTTGGCGGAGATACACGGAGGTGTGTGTAGCTCCCACATTGGATCAAGAGCCCTTGTCGGAAAAGCCATCCGGTAGGGTTTCTATTGGCCCACAGTCCTCCAAGATGTGACTGAGCTAGTCACCAATTGTGAAGCCTGCCAGTTTCATTCCAAAAACATTAACCAGCCAGCTCAAGCTCTTCAAACGATCCCTTTGTCCTGGCTATTCTTAGTCTGGTGGCTCAATATCTTGGGCCCCTTCCCCCGCGCTGCCGGGGGCTTCGAATTCTTTTATGTAGCGATCGACAAGTTTACAAAGTGGCCTGAGGTGGAACCAGTGAGGAAGGTGACCGCACAATCAGCTGTCAAGTTCTTCAAAGGATTGGTGTGCCATTTTGGAGTACCGAACAGGGTGATTAACGACAATGACACCCAGTTCACAAGCCGCACCTTTATGCAGTACATCCAAAGCCTTGGAAGCAAGGTCTCTTTTGCCTTTGTCGCCCATCCAAGGAGCAATGGACAAGCTGAGAGGATGAATGCTGAAGTGTTGCGTGGGCTCAAGACAAGAACTTTTGACAAGTTGCAAAAATGCGGCAAGCGCTGGATTGATGAACTGTCGGTGGTTCTTTGGTCACTCAGGACGACACCAAATCGAGCTACAGGCTAGACTCCCTTCTCCCTAGTTTATGGGGTAGAAGCAGTTCTCCCCATGGAACTCACATACGGGTCACCTCGAATGCTCGCCTACGATGAGGTTGAGCAAGAGCAGTTGCGGCAAGATGACACAACGCTCCTCGAGGAAGATCGTCTCCAGGAGGCTGTACGTGTTGCATGATACCAGCAAGCCCTGCGCCGCTATCATAGCCGCAAGGTTCGTGCTCGGAGCCTTGAGGAAGGCAGCCTTGTCCTTAGGCACGTTCAATCCGCCAAGGGTACCAGCAAGTTGACGATGAAGTGGCATGGGCCTTACCGGGTAGCACGAGTCACCAGACCTGGCGCTTTCCGTTTGGAGACCAAAGATGGCATCCAAGTGCAAAACTCATGGAATATTGAGCATCTTCGAAAGTTCTATCCATAAGGCGCGGTTGTCGGGCTCCGTCCCGGGCAACCACCTTTTGTACAAGCCTTGCCGGCAAGGCATGTAACCCTATGTACAAAGCTAGGCGCAGACCCAGTGCGCATGTTAATAACGTGCAACCCTTTCTAGTTCGCGTGTTTTAATTTATGTGCACTGCATCTTAGCATTGTTGCATGATAGTATATGCCTGTATAAGATTATCGGGTCCTGAGAACCCTTATCGCTACGTTATTTCTCCCTTGTTATCCTTACTAAGAACAAGCAGGAGAAACCATCGTCTCCATACCCGCACTGCTGGGAAGAGATGAGGATGACGGAGGCGCGGTAGGAATCGATCAATGTCTTCCATGCAAAAAAGGGTGTAGCAAGATAAGTGGAATATACACTTCATTATTTTACCCGTAGCGTAGCTCTCTCTCTCTTTATTCCCTTATCTCTACCCTTCCTAACTTAGTACGACGGGCACCTATATGCAAAGGAAACCTCGCTGGGGTGGGTTGCGCCTTGGTCTTCATTTCGAGCCTGCTCAACGAAACTCGATGGCCGCATCCACTCCGGCAAAGGGGATTGTCGGGAAGGAACCACCAGCAGGCTGCCAGGGTCCATCCCTCGAGCGCTCGCGGCCAGTACTTGCCCCGATAGACCACCCTAAGCAATAATGGTGCATGTACTCTACAAGTATGGGAAGTGGGGAGAAGGATAATATTCAGAGATAGATAGCATCGATTTTTCGGGTTACATATAAAGAAAGAAGCAACATTGAAGAACATTTTTAATGGTTCTTTATTTGACTTTCTGCCCCAGGGTTTACATCGAGTGCAACCCGAGGGCAAAAGGAGTGCCTGGCAGGGATTCAGTGCTTCCCCTCCAGGACCAGAGGGATGCGGCTCCTGGAGGATCAGAGGCATGCTTCCCCCGGCTGGGCGAACGAAGCGGGCATGGAAGATGAAGCCGAAGGCCAGGTGTAGAGAATGGTGTTGTCGGGCCTCCAGCTAGTGATGATGGTGCCGCCGGCGGTCACGACGCGTCGGGGTTGTCGTCCCCATTCTTGACGCGTCGTGGGTTGCCGCCGCCACTGTCCTCCTCGTCGCTGTCGCCCGACGGGGCGCTTCCACTATCGCTCGAGCTCTCCGAGCAGCAGCCTAGACGAAGACCGGAGACATCGAAGAACTTGACGGAGAGCACATTTGCCTCCACAAGCTTGAAGCGGAGAAGATTTCCTTGGATGGTGCCATGGATGGAAATCTCCGCCGTTGCCCAGGAAGGACCATTCTTGCAGCCGCTCGCGCGTAACCACAAGCCGCACGGGCGGTCCTCCTCCATCACCCTAGAGAAAGGACGTGGGAGCCGCAGCCTGCTACGGTGGCGCAGCTCCACGATGAACTCCAGCACGGTGTCGCCCGTGTGGCCGTCTGTCAAACCTGGAGTGGTAGACGATGCAGCGGTGGATGCGCCACTATGGTCGCCCCTCGTACGACTACCACGCCGTCCACGCCTCCGTCCAGCGCCTCTCCCACGAGTGCTCGGTCCAAAATCATCGACCTGAGCCAGGGGCTGGACACAGTTGCGAGAAGAAGATCTTGCAGCGGCAGATGCATGCACCTGGCCTTTTCCCCTGGCCATTTGGGGGGATGGCTGGCCAGAGATCAGAAGAAGAAGCGCAAGCAACTAAGTCGGGGAGATTGGAATGGAGAAGGGGATGAATGAGCATCGCTCACCGTGGCCCCCAATTTATAGGGAGGGCGCGGGGGGCTTGCTCTTCCTTGCCCTAAGGCCACCACCCAGATTCCACCAATCTTGCGACCCAAGGTCACGGGCGGATGCACCATTTCCGCAACCGCCCCATTGCTCCAATCCACGACGCTGCAGTTTCTGTCACACCCACATTTTTGAGCCATGCGCGCTCATCACCAACTCCCCGCAATGCATGCGACGCGCGTGGCGGAAATGGCAGGGATAGTGGGTAAAGGTTGATTTAGAGTTGGCAGTTACTCCTTATATCGCGCGCCTGTGCATGTATTTTGGGCCTGACCCAACGATGCTTGACAAGCGTGTGTGGGCCAGACCCGAGGGCTCCTGTCGGTGCACTAAGACTTGGGTACCTAGTGCCTCAGACTTATGCACAGGCGGTAGTAGCCGTCCAGCGGAACGAGACCACAACTAAGTCCAAGCCAGGCTAGAGAAGTCGCTCTTCATTTGATAAAGGAGCACATCAAGAAGACCAAGCCAACATACAAGATAAGGATTCTCAGAGTAGTATCCTTTGCTGGCTAGGCGAGGCCAGCAAGGTCGATACAGCAGCTAGAAGCAAGGCCAAGCCGCGCTAACCGCATCTCCGGGACTGCCGGGGACCGAAGCGAGCACCCCTCTAGGAAGGCCCGGCAAGCCCTATCCTGGTAGGCATAAGCCAGTTGCCACCATTCCACCGCATCGGGACGCCAGTCACTTATCGGTGCGGTGTCGAGCCCTCAGGCAACTAGGTGGCTCTTGCCAGGTATGTGGCAGCTTGCTGGAAGGTAGATTACCCATATTTGAGGCGCGTCAAGCAAATAAGAATTAGTTAGCTAAGCGGTGGAATAAGCTTGCCAGGGATGCCTCTCCGTGCGCCACCTAAGGTAGCATTTATGGCATTTAGTCCTAAATACCAGAGTTAGGTATGATAGCACTATTAGCTATCTAATCACAAGATAATGTCTGTTTTGCCACTGTGGTTCCCGCTTGAGCTATAAAAGGAGGCCCAAGGCAACCTAGACAAGGATTCAGACTTCTGATCATTTTACACTTGTACGCGCGTAGCTGCACTCCCCGAAGCAACCTTGCCGGTCTTGAGTGCTCCGCGTCTTCGTGTTCCTCCATCCAATCCACCAAAGCAGGAGTAGGGTATTACGCTTCTTAGCGGCCCGAACCTGGGTAAAAGCTAGAGTCTCACCACGGCGCTGCCTCGCCATTTCCGCTCTTTGTGCAATGTGACCTTCGCCTGCCGAACCACAAAGGGGCCAGTGGCCCCATAGGTGATCATGTGCATCAACCACGACACTCATCGAGCTAGTACATCAAGCGACCAAGGCGGAGAGGCAAGTGCAAGATGACTTCAAATACTGCAAGTACTCTTCCAAGACCTACGGCTCATACACTCAAGCTTCAACGACTGCAATGCCTTCTCCATCGACAACCAAGGCTTCTCCAAGCAACGGTGACAAGTCAAGTTACAAGAGCAACACGACATCCTCAAGTCTTCTTCCTTCCAATAACTACAAGCTGCGTGCTTCATCATCTACTACTCCAACAGATGCGACCAAGACAAGCTCCATCCAATGCTTCACATGCAAAGGCCAAGGACACAAGATGTATCAATGTCCCACTCTTCGCACTATGATCGTTCTTGAAGATGGAACCTATGAATCTATGAGTGTAGGCGAGATGGAAGCCCTCGAGCATGTGGCCATGCATCGTCAAGTCAATGAAAACGAAGATGACCAAGTGTTTTGTGACAATGATTCGAGCCTAGCTCTCGTTGTCTCGAAGATTCTGACACTTCAACAACAACAAGACGAGGACCAATGTTGCCACATCTTCCACACTAAAGCGGGCATACAAGGACGTTCCATCAAGGTCATCATCGACCGTGGAAGTTGTCACAACTTGGCAAGTGAAGAATTGTGCACCAAGCTCCAACTCACCAAGAAGAAGCACCCTCGTCCTTACAAGGTCCAATGGTTGAGTGACTCTGGCACCATACAGGTTGAGCATACAGTTAAGGTACATTTCAAGATCGGTGCCTACGAAGACACTTTGGAGTGTGATGTGGTCCCAATGACCGTTTGCCATATGCTTCTTGGGCGACCTTGGCAATTCGACCGCAACGTCTCCCACAACGGTCGGACCAATCACTATAGCTTCAAGATGAAGGGCAAGGAATATGTGCTTCAACCTATGTCTCCAAGTCAAGTCATCGCAAATAACCAAGCTTTGAGCCATCATGGAGAGAAAAGTGAGCGAGAGAGCCACCGAAAAGAGAGTGAGAGCCACAAGCCTAAATCGAGTGACTCCATGATGAGCGGCAAGAAAAATCTAGTTCTTTTCGCCACCAAAAGAGATATGAGGGAAGTGAGTGCAAACCCATCTAGTGTTCTTAACTTTGTGCTTTTGTGCAAAGGTTAAGTTGGGCAAACTAACACGTCACCACCTCTACCTTTAGTGTTGTCTCATTTGTTGCAGGAATTCCAAGACGTATTTCCCGATGAGCTACCTACGGGACTACCCCCATTACGTGGCATCAAGCACCGCATCAACCTCATCCCCGAAGCACCTCTTCCTAACAAAGCACCCTATCGCGTCAACCCTGACGAAACTAAGGAGATCAACGGCAAGTACAACAACTCATCGACAATGGCCATCTACGCGAAAGCTTGAGCCCATGTGTCGTTCCGGTAATCCTTGTTCCTAAGAAAGATGGTACATATCGCATGTGTTCCTATTGTCGTCCTATCAATGTTATCACCGTTAGATACTGTCACCCCATTCCACGCTTAGATGATATGCTAGATGAGCTTAGCGGAGCCACCATATTCTCTAAAATTGATCTTAAAAGTGGCTATTACCAAATTCGCATTCAAGAGGGTGATGAATGGAAAACGACATTTAAAACAAAATTTGGCTTGTATGAGTGGTTATTTATGCAATGGGTCTATCCGAAGCACCTAGTACCTTCATGCGTGTCATGCATTATGTCCTTCGCAAGTACATTGGCATATGTGTTGTGGTCTATTTCGATGACATACTTGTGTTTAGCGAGACGCTAGAAGATCATGTGAAACACCTTAGAGATGTTCTCCAAGTCCTTAGAAATGAACGCCTTTATGCTAATATGGAAAATGCAAATTTGGTATTGACAAGCTAGTTTTCTTGGGATTGGTTGTCTCATCTAAGGGTGTTCATGTAGACGAGACTAAAATTGAGGCAATTAAAACTTGGCCACAACCAACCAACTTGCAACAAGTGCTTAGTTTCCTTGGCTTAGCTGGTTTCTATCGTAGATTTATTAAGGACTTTAGCACCATTGCTTTGTCATTGCATGCTTTGAGTAAGAAAAATACACCCTTCATTTGGGGACCATCTCAAGCTACCACATTTGATGAACTTAAAAATTTGCTTACACATGCTCCATTGCTTGCCTTGCCTAATTTTGACAAAACATTTGAAGTGCATTGTGACGCTAGTGGTAATGGCATCGGAGGTGTGTTAATGCAAGAGAAGCGCCCAATTGCGTATTTAGTGAAAAACTTTCCGGAGCGCAACTTAACTACCCCATATATGACAAAGAGTTGTATGCTTTGGTTAGAGTCTTGCATGTTTGGGAGCATTATCTCTGCCCACGAGAATTTATTCTTCATACCGACCATGAAACTCTCAAGTATCTTAAAGGTCAAACCAAGTTGAATAAACGGCATGCTAAATAGAGCGAATTTATTGAGTCTTTTCCTTATGTTATCAAGTACATCAAAGGCAAGGAAAACGTAGCGGCGGATGCTCTTTCCAGCAAGTGCATGTTGGTTACTCAACTTGAGTTGAATGTCATTGGTTTTGAGCACATTAAAGATTTATATGCGCATGATGTTTCGTTTGCAACACCTTTTTCCAAATGCCAAAATAACACCAAGAGTTGGGAGAGATATTATCTCGAGGATGGATATCTTATGAGGACTAACAAGCTTTGCATAACCGAGTCTTCGCTCTGTTCGTTGCTTTTGCAGGAAGCTCATGGAGGCGGACTTATGGGCCACTTTGGACGCGACAAGACCTTTGCCACCCTCTCCAACAAGTACTATTGGCCAAAGATGTTCCGCGACGTCACACGCTACACCAACCGGTGCATCACATGCTGCTTAGCTAAGTCTCATGCTCAATCTCACGGACTATATATGCCACTTCCTATTCCTTATCAACCATGGGAAGACATTAGCGTGGATTTTGTCCTTGGTTTGCCTAGATCTCAAAATGGAAAAGATTCGGTATTTGTTGTCATGGACCGATTCTCTAAAATGGCACATTTCATTCCTTGCAACAAGATAGACGATGCTTCACATGTTGCCAATTTGTTTTGTAGGGAAATCATCCATTTGCATGGAGTGCCAAAGACAATTGTCTCAGACCACGATGTCAAATTCCTTAGCTAGTTTTGGAAGACCCTATGCGCCAAGCTCGGAATCAAGCTACTCTTCTCTTCGGCATATCACCCGCAAACCGACGGCCAAACGGAGGTTACCAACCGGACGCTCTCCACTCTCCTTCGCGTGTTGATCAAGAAGAACATCAAGGAGTGGGAGGAATGCTTGCCCATTGCCGAGTATGCCTACAATCGAGCAAGACATTCTCCTACCGGCAAGTCACCATTCGAGGTCATCTACGGCTTCAACCCATTGTCCCCATTGGACATCCTACCTCTACCTCTATAAGAGCGCACCAACATGGACGCGAGCGAATGAGCAAGTTATGTCAAGAAGCTACATGAAGCCACAAGAAGGGCGATCGAGAATCAAGTGCACCACACCGCGACCAAGCACAATGTCAACAAAGACCCCATGGTGTTCAACACCGGAGATCTTGTATGGATACACCTTCGGAAAGACCGCTTCCCCAACGAACGCAAGTCCAAGCTCCTACCTCGTGCCAATAGACCTTTCAAGGTGCTCCAATGCTACAACAAAAATGCCTACAAGATCGACATCCCACGCTACAAGTACAAGGTGAGCGATATCTTCAACGTCACCGACCTATCCCCCTTCCATGGTGATGAGGTTCTCGATCCAAGGTCGGATCTTTCCCAGGGGGGGATGATGCAGAGCATCCTTAGATCATCCCCATGGAATCTACCTCAACTCGTAAAGCACCACGTGGACCTATGACAAGAGCTCACACATGCGCCATCGAGACCGAGGTGAACTCAGTCCTCTACGAGATTGATATGGACATAGATGGAACTTGGGTGCTACCTCACCGGAATGTGCTATATGTCTTTAGGTATGAGGAAGACCCCCACCAAGTAGCATGGGAACACCCGAAGAGCTAAGGAGAAGGACACCAAGGCCCCAAGGAAGATGAAGGCCTCAAACAGAAGCTGGACTGCACCTCCCAGGCGACCCCATGTGCACAGGCCCCTTCATCACTTTGCCCATGGGCAACTCCGAGAGCTACAGCTGTGGCACCCCGTGCGCACATGCATGTACCATGCCCACGGGACCCCCGTGCGCACGGGCCCAACTAACCCCGTGCGCATGGACTCTACAGGATGGCACTGAGGGTTTCCTGTTTTGCCCTCCACTTCGTCTCCCACCTCCTCCTAGATATTCTGAACCTAGACCATTTCTTAGGGGTAAGCAAAGTATGTTGAGGCATTAGAGGTAGCTTTGATCCTTGTACCACTCCTCTATGAGATCAAGACCTCGCAGGAGAAGATCCCTAGTGGATTCAAGACCTCCCTTGTGGAGAAGACTACCATCAAGACCTCATCTCCTTTGGATTTGGGAAGAACCTTACCTTAGTGCTTGTTTTCCTTGGATTGATATTGTATACTTGTGGATCTCTGATACGTCTCCAACGTATCTATAATTTATGAAATATTCAGGCCATGTTTACAAAAAATTTATATGGTTTTGGTATGATTTGATTAGAAATAACCCGGACTGATGATGTTTTCAGCAGAACTACCGTGGTGTCCTTTTTTGTGCAAAAATAAAAGTTCTCGGAATGGGCTGAAAATTTACGGTGATCATTTATGGACCAGAAGAGACCCCCGAAGATTTGTGGGAGGGCCAGAAGACCCATGAGGACACGACAAGCTCACACGACGCACCCTCCCCCCCAAGGCGCTTGGAGCGAGCTTGTCGCTTCCTCGTGGACCCCCTGACTTGATTCCAATGGCAAGTACTCCTATATATACCATAACCTCCAGAATGAATCCTAGATGAGAAGTTCCGCCGCTGCAAGCCTCTGTGTCCACGAAAAGTATCTCGGGACCCTAATCCGGTACCCTGCCGGAGAGGGAAATCATCACCGGAGGCCATCTTCATCATCCCGGCGGTCTCCATGACGAGGAGGGAGTAGTTCACCCTCGGGGCTGAGGGTATGTACCAGTAGCTACGTGTTTGATCTCTCTCTCTCTCTCTCATGTTCTTGATTTGGCACGATCTTGATGTACCGCGAGCTTTGTTAATATATTTGGATCTTATGGTGTTCTTCCCCCTCTACCTTCTTGTGATGAATTGAATCTTTTCCTTTGAGGTTTTGTTATGTCGGATTCAATCTTTTGGATGTGAGAGCACTTGATGTATGTCTTGCAATGGGATATCCGTGGTGACAATGGGATGTTCTTTTGATTCACTTGATGTATGTTTTGGCTATCAACTTGCAGATTCCCGTGGTGACATTGGGGTAATCTATGCATAGAGGTTGATACGCGTTTTCATCTTCCTTTCTCCGATAGAAATTTTGGGGTACTCTTCGAAGTTCTTTGTGTTGGATTGAATATTATGAATCTAAAATTGTGTGATGCACATCATATAATTAACCCACGGATGCTTGTGGTGACATTGGAGTATCTAGGTGACATTAGGGTTGATTGATGCATGTCATATGGTGTTATTTTAGTACGAACTCTAGGGATGTTTGTGACACTTATAGGGACGGCTCAATAGATTAATCAGAAAGAATAACTTTGAGGTGGTTTCGTACCGTACAAACAATTTTGTCTTATGTTCTCCATGATAGGAACTTTGGAGTGATTCTTTGTCACACATTGAGGGATTGTTATGTGATCCAATTATAGTATCATTGTTGAGAGATTTTGCACTAGTGAAAGTATGAACCCTCGGCCTTGTTTTCAAGCATTGCAATACCGTTTGTGCTCCATTTTATCACTTGCTACCTTGCTATTTTTATTATTTCAGATTACAAAAACCTATATCTACTATCCATACTACACTTGTATCACCATCTCTTCGCCGAACTAGTGCACCTATACAATTTACCATTGTATTGAGTGTGTTGGGGACACAAGAGATTCCTTGTATTTGGTTGTAAGGTTGTTTGAGAGAGACCATCTTCATCCTACGCCTCCCACGGATTGATAAACCTTAGTTCATCCACTTGAGGGAAATTTGCGACTGTCCTAGAAACTCTGCGCTTGGAGACCCAACACGAGTCTACAAGAAGAAGGTTGTGTAGTAGACATCAAGCGCTTTTCTGGCGCCGTTGCCGGGGAGGTGAGTGCTTGAAGGTCTGTCTTTAGATATTGCAATTAAATATTTTAGTTTCTTGTTTTATCACTAGTTTGGTTTATAAAAGAAAACTACCAAAAAATGGAATTGAGGTTGCCTCATTTGCTTCATCTTTATAACGTCTTTCTGGAAAATGATGGATCGTAAAATTGTGCCAAAGTGTTAGAAGAAGAAGTCAATAAAATGTTTGGCATAAAATCTTTGAATATCCATGATTCTAATGATATGCAAAGCTACAAGCTTGGGGATGCTACGTTTTATGAAGATGATATTTTTAGTCCCCCAAGTATTGATGAGCAAATTTACTATGATGATAGCATGCCTCCTATTTATGATGATTATATTGATGAAAGTGGGTTTGGAAGAGTGTCAACTCTAGGTAATAATTATCCCACTATTTTGGAGAGTGTTGAACCTTATTGTTATAATTATGAAAGTGGATTTGGAGAGGTCATGACTTTATTTAGTGATGAATCCACTATTTCGGAAGCGGTTTCAATTGATTATGACAACAAAGTTGCTATCTATGATGATTATGGTGATGACATGTATGCTATAAAGAATAATTATAACCATGAAACTCGTCATCATGATTTTAATCAAGTATCACATGATAGTTATTTCATTGAATTTGTTCCCACTATTATGAATGAGAAGAAATTTTCTTACGTGGAGAGTACTAAAATTTCTATGCTTGTGGATCATGAAAAGAATGCTTTATGTGATAGTTATATTGCTGAATTCATTCATGATGCTTCTAAATATTATTATGAGAGAGGAACAAATGCTTATAGGAATTGGAATAATATCAAGTTTTCTCTCTATGTGTTGAAAATCTTGAAGTTATGCTTGCTTTGCCTTCCTATTGTAACATCCCTATTTTCAATTTGGATGTTATGCATTAGATCATCATATGGATTCATAATTTAAGCATTCTTGAACTTGTTTTATTTGGAGTTTTGATCCTAGAAACCTTACGCAACTCAAGGACCAATTTGAGAGTTGGAGGTTTTCACAAAAATCCATTTTTGATTTATCAAAATTTGGTAATTGGATCAAATTGTTTTTTTCAAAATTCTTTTCCAAATATTTTAAAAATAATGAGAGAAGATAATATGACTTCTTCAATTCAGTAGAAAAATATTGGAAATTGAATTTTGAATTTTTGGATAGTTTATTTGATTTTATTTGCTAGTTTATTTATTTACTGCGGTGTTTATTAGTACTAAAATGTTTGTTTTTATTTTAGTCATTTAGGCCCAGAAAAATGTTCACTAGGTCATATATAAGGCCATATAATTATGTGAATTTTTCTGGAATTTTTAGATTTTTATTTATATTAGTTTTTGTGTTTTTCTCTCTGTGAAAAAAAAAATGTTAAAAAAAATGTTTAAAAAAAAAACTTCCTCCGCCGAATTGGGCCGGCCCAGCTAGCCAGCCAGGCCGCGGCCCAGGCAGCCGCCCCGCGCCCCGACCGACTCCGGCAGGGAGTCTGGCCGCCCGACGCCGCCAAGCGCCGAGTCCGGCTCGGGCATGCCTCCCCGCCGCCTTGCCCCTCCCGCAAGCCGCGACCCCCCCGGCTCCTTTAAATACTGAGGCCCCGGCCCCTTCCTCTCCAAGTCGAGCCGCCGCCGCCGCCTCACATCACACACCATCGCCGCACGCACGCGCCACTGCCGCCGCCGCGCCGCAAGCCCCGCCGCCGCCGTCGCCAGCCACCGCCGGAGCCCGTCGCCACCTCGCCGCCCTCACCCGCAAGCCGCCGCCGCCGTCGAGTTCGCCGCAAGCCGCCGCCGCCACCCGAACCGGCCGAACCAGTATAAACCACCGACCCCAATCCGGTTTTTTTTTAGGTTTTCGTTTTTTTTAGATCGGTTTATTTATTTAGGTTAGTTTAATTAGCGAACGTTCGTCCGTTAGTCTTCGGTAGCGAACGGTTTTCGTTCGTTAGGTCTCTATAGCGAACATCCGTTCGGTAGATTTTTCTTTTTATTTTAGTTTACTGCCAGGGACCTATTCATTAGTTTTCTTTCGCAGATTAGTCCCTGCTTTTCAAACAATCTCAACTTTTTACTCGTTTATCCAAATCCCACGAAACCAACGCCAAATTCTTCGTATTGATCCCCTCTGTCCAGATAATCAACTTGAACATGTTTTTGAAAGTTTAAAATTTGGTTTCAAATAGATTTGAATTTGAACTTCTTTTGATCGTAGTTTGAGTTTCGTCATTCCGATTTGATCGATTCTTTTTGCAAATCGAAGCTCTTCTCTTGAACTTTCTGTTTAGATCTTTCATTGGTTTTACCTTTGCATATTAGGCTTGAGTGCTTATGTATGCTATTGTTTGTCTATGATAGTGTATCCGGAGTGCAAAGCTTGCTACTACGAATCTCTAGGGTTTTCCGATCGTCAGCAAGGCAAGTTACACTTTGATCATATCCCTTTATTACCCAGTTTTTATGCATTAGTTTCAACCCGCAAATATTTGCATGAGTAGGATGGGGAAAACTTGGTTTTGGTTGTAGTACTTGAGGTAGGAACCTATTACCTCTGATCACCCCGGCAATATACGCTTTGTTACTTATTGCTTAGCCATGCTCGTAGACATGGATTGGTGTGTGAGATTCATTCAAGTTGCGAGAGTTAATAATTAAGGGTAACTTAAGGTGGCAACATTAACACACATCTGGGTGGATTGTTTGGGGCACCTGGAGAAACTAGTGCTTGCCCAAGGGAATCCCGGAGTACCCATGTGATTACCCTAGGTCCGCCACCCAGGCTAAAAGGGATCATAAGATTATTCATGCTAGAAACTTCCGTGTGCAGCCACAAGCCATTATGGGCTCTGGCATAGTTGAGTATGTTGTGTGACCTCTTTCAGTGGTAGGCTAGCAGATGTAGGGGAAAGTAGCTGGTACTGTCTACCCAGAGTAAAGAGTTAACGCTTCGGAAAGACTATGTCTCGGTCATCCGATTCTCAAACAGCGTGTAGTGCGAGAAATCCAACGGAGGAGATCAAGTCTTGTGGGGAAAAGTGCGAAAACCTCTGCAGAGTGTATAAACTAATCATGATTAGCCGTGTCCCCGGTTATGGACATCTTGAGTATCTGGTATTTGAATTATTGGTTTGATCTCATCACTTTACTTAAAGAAATTGTTGGGTTATTAATATTCTTTTGGGATTGAGTTGGAGGAACCTTCTCAATAATGGCATAAACTTGGTAGTAAATAAAATCTGTTCCTTTGTTGTACGGAAAAATTGGCTTTATGCAAATGTTAAACTTAGAGCCTCCACCAGCCATATATTGCATGTAGTGATAGCTATTATTCATCATTGCTCTATAGTGTTATCTTGCCAGCATATTCCATGTGCTGACCTACACGGCTGCAACGTATCATGTTGTAGAATTTTCAGACGAAGAGTAAGGTGCGCTAGGTCGTTGTCGTGCACTCAGCTATGCCGTTGGAGTTGATGGACTCATTTACCTTCGAAGCTTTCGCAGTTATTTTATTTAGATGGCCTTCAGCCATATTATTGTAATAAGTACTCTTTATGAGACACTCGATGTAATAAGTGTGTGATTGAACTCTGTTATAAATCCTTGAGTACTGTGTGTGTCAGCATACCGATCCAGGGATGACACTTAAGCACAGAGACTTCGATCCATTGGGACCGGGTCGCTACACCTATGCTAGTTGATTCTTGTTCCCATAAATTGCTTGCTCACAAAATCCCTATGCCTAGGAAGTATGTTAGGCTTAAATGTGCTTGCCATGTGATTAATGATGCTCTCTTTGTGTTTCAATCCTTTACTTTTATGTGGGCATCATTAAAATCATCATGCCTAGCTAAAAAGGCATTAAAGAAAAGCACTTGTTGGGAGACAACCTATCGGTGTACACAAACAGGGGTGCTTGTTTCCCCCTGACTCGTGCACAGAGAAGGGCATCCGCCTTGATGGCTGACGTGGCTTGAAACTGCGTCGGTATTTCCCCAAAGAGGAAGGGATGGTGCAGCACAGCTACGGTAAGTATTTCCCTCGGTTATGAAACCAAGGTTATCGAAACAGTAGGAGAACCAAGCAACACTATGTAAACGGTACCTGCACACAAAGAACAAATACTTGCAACCCGACGCGTAAGAGGGGTTGTCAGTTCCTCTCGGGTAAGTGATTGGTAAATAGATAGATTGATAGATGCAAATAGAATAACGACAAATAAAATTCAGCGAGGTATTTTTGGGTTTTTGATAATATAGATCTGAAAATAAAAGATGCAAATAAAAGAAATGGCAAATAGCAATATAGATCTAAAAGTATATGATAGGAAAATAGACCCGGGGGCCGTAGATTTCACTAGTGGCTTCTCTCGAGAAATAGCACACGGTGGGTAAACAAATTACTGTTGGGCAATTGATAGAAAAGCGAATAATTATGACAATATCCAAGACAATGATCATGTATATAGGCATCACGTTCAAGATTAGTAGACCGACTCCTGCCTGCATCTACTACTATTACTCCGCACATCGACCACTATCCAGCATGCATCTAGTGTATTAAGTTCATGGAAAAACGCGGCAATGCTTTGAAAACGATGACATGATGTACACAAGATCTATTCATGTAGGAATAGATCCCATCTTTTTATCCTTAATAGCAACGATACATGCGTGCCTCGCTACCCCTTCTGTCACTGGGTGAGGACACCGCAAGATCGAACCCATCACAAAGCACCTCTTCCCATTGCAAAATAAAAAGATCAAGTTGGCCAAACAAAAGACAAATATTGGAGAAGAAATACAAGGATATAATAATCAGGTATGGATATTAATGCAAAATAAATCTGATCATAAACTCACAATTCATCGGATCCCAACAAACACACCGCACAAAAGAGCTACATCAAATAGATCTCCAAGAGAACATTGTATTGAAGAACAAAGAGAGAAGAAGCCATCTAGCTACTGCCTACGGACCCGTAGGTCTAAGGTGAATTACTCACACATCATCGAAGGAGCACCAATGAGGATGATGAACCCTCCATGATCGAGTTCCCCTCTGGCGGAGAGCCGGAATAGGGCTCTAGATTGGATCTCGTGGTTCTGGAACTTGCGGCGGCTGGAACAATTTTTTGTCGACTCCTCTAGGGTTTCTGGAATATCTGAGTATTTATAGAGCAAGGAGATTGAGAGGACCTCCATGGGCCCCACAACCCATCAGGGCGCGCCTGGGGCCTCTGGCACGCCCTGGTGGGTGGTGGGCCCCATGGGCCTCCCCCAGGTGCTTCCTTTGCTCTGATGTTTCCTTCTGATGCAAAAAAATCTCCAAAAAGTTTTGTTGCATTTGGACTCCGTTTGATAAGGATTTTCTGCGAAGGAAAAAATGCTAAAACAGCAACTGGCACTGGGCACTATGTCAATAGGTTAGTCCCAAAAAATGATATAAAGTTGCTATAAAATGAGTGTAAAACATCCAAGAATGATAATATAACCGCATGGATCCATCAAAAATTATAGATACGTTGGAGACGTATCAGCATCCGCAAGCTTAATTCCTGCTCGTCCTCGAGTAGGTAAATGATAAAAACAGAATTTTTGATGTGGAATGTTGCCTAACCTGTTCATCATATTCTTTTCTTTGTGGCATGGACATATGGACATTTTAATGATTCAAAACAATAGTCTATTATTAACATGAAAACTTTAATACTCAAGAATATCAACAAGCAACCATGTCTTTCAAAATATCAATGCTAAAGAAAGCTATCCCTAGCCCATTATGCTCAATCATTGATCCATTCATGCAACACATCCAAATATTAGCTACATCCAATGCTCGAGTATGATAATAGTGTTCCGTAGTTGGCGCTTTATAAGAGAAGGTGGAGACTCAATAAAAATAAAAATTGCATAAAGTAAATAGATAGGCCCTTTGCACAGGGAAGTAGGGATTTGTAGAGGTGCCAGAGCTCAAAGCTTAAATTGAGAGATAAAAATATTTTGGGTGGCATGCTTTTCCTGTCAGCGAAAACGACTAAGAGCTCCCAATATCTTCCATGCTAAATAAATCTTAGGCGGTTCCCAAACAGAAAATAAAGTTTATTCCTTTTTCCACCATTCTTTCACAGTCCTTGGCTAACCGAATCCACAGGTGCCCTCCATACCAACACTTTCCAAGGAATTTATTAATTGACAACATAAAGTATTTTTTTTGCATTTTGGGACCAGGCATCCCTATTACCGCCACACTCTCGTGCAATGACAAGTGAATAAACACTCATCTTGAGAATAACCTATTTAGCATGGAAAATATTGGCCACCCCTTGCCGCTTCATGAGCGGTACGGGCACACAAAAGAGAAGATTATTTTGAAAATTAGAGTTGGCACATACAAATTTGCTTGGAACGGCATGGAAATACCGCATATAGGTAGGTATAGTGGACTCATTTGGCACAACTTGGGTTTAAGGAAAAGGATGCACAAGTAGTATCTCTACTTAGTACAAAATGGAGGCTAGCAAATAGATTGAGAAGCGACCAACCAAGGAACGAAAACCATCATAAACGAACATTAAACATAACTAACACCGAATAATGCAACACAAGTAGGATATAATTTCATTGCATAATTATTGACTTAACGTGCATGCATAGGGAATCACAAACCTTAACACCAATATTCTTACTAACGCATAATTACTCACCAACATAACTCACATATCACTATCTTCATATCGCAAAACTATTGTAAAGAATCAAGTTTAATGTCCAATGATCTTCATGAAAGTTTTTATTATATCCTCCCTGGATATCTATCACTTTAGGACTAAATTCTTTAAAAGCATATTGCCATTGCAATTAACAAGCTCTGAAACAAATATAAGTGAAGAACGAGAGCACATATTTCTTTAAAATTTTCACTCTAAAAATAATATAAGTGTTGGGGATATAACTATTGGGTATAACCCGCCCAGGAGGGGCCAGGTCATACCACTGGCGGTTCATGATGAGAAGGCCCAAGAAGATGCTAAAGATGGCGGTTCATGTAGCAAGCTTACTGAAGGCCCAAGACCCGGAGGCGACTTGATGCCCATGGGCATAAACCGCCATATGTTTAACTTGTATGTTAAGGAAAGTTTAGTATTGGTCACCGGGCCGGACACATTGTGTATGAGCCAGCCGGGACTCTGTAAGCTGCCGGGCATCAACCTGTGTATATAAAGGGGTGACCCGGCGGCAGGTTAAGGCAAGAAACCGTAAGTCAAGAACTAGGTCAAGCGTATTCGCTCCCTAGTAATCAAAACCCAAGCAATACAACCTAAAGCAGGAGTGGGCCTTTACCTCGTTGAGAGGGGCCGAACCTGGGTAAAACTCTCTGTGTCCTTTGTCCCGTTTAACCCCTTCAGGCTAACTACATTACGATGGCTCCACACCTAAGTCCTCATGCTAGGGCATCTGCCGTAACAATTCCATGATAGTTGGCGCCCACCGTGGGGCCAGTGCATGGTGGTTTCGAGTTCTTGAAGGCCAGCTTTGCAGGGCTCAAGGGATACGCCGTGGGCCGGATGACTAAAAGTCGTCGTGGCAAGCTCTACATCGACGATGCAGGCTGGGGCCCCGAGGCCGGCTTAATCGAGTACGGTACCGGGTCCCCTTCGGCGGAATTCATATCTTCATCATCAAGATTGGTGAGTCGGAAGCTGAGCTGGACACCTGCGACGACATCGTCGAGATGGCTTAGCACGCGCGACCCGCCAAGGTTCAAGCCGCCCCGAAGCATGTCTTTGTTGGCTTTACTCAAGGAGTAGATCTGGAAGGAGGATCTAAGTCCGGTGGTGAGACGGCCGTCTATTCAGGCGATGAGTCCTCAACCGGTGAGACCAACTCCATGTATCAAGTTCAGGATGGTGGGCTTGGGGGCTATTCCGATGGCGACAGTATTCCGGACCCCTATGAGCCGCCAAACTAGGTTACAATCTTCATGGCCGGTACACAGCCAGGGCAGAATTCTTCAAATACGGCGGCAATGATCTCCGGTTCAGTGATGGCGACGACAGCTGGGGCAGGAGGCCCTGTGCGCCCGCCAGCTCATGTTTTATCTGAACTGTTGGAGGCTCTAGCAATGTTGTTGACAGCGGAGGTGACCTCGGCAAACCAAACGCAACATAATGTGGACGTTGCAAAGTTACATGATGAAATAGCTCAAGCAAAGGAGGATCTAAACGCTGAGAACACCAGGGTGGTGACGGAGCGAGCCGCCTTGGAGAGGGAGGCAGAATGGCTTCATGCAGAAAATTTTCGCTTGAGCTTGGACCAGGACGCATCAAACGCTGTCTTTAACAGAAGGCATGTGAGTCGTTTACCCCCGGTTTACGATGTGAGAAACCTTTTCAACACGCCTGGGGCAGGAACCAGTAGCCAGCCGGTGGTGGATCGGGCCGTTGAGGCGCCGGCGGCTGGAGCACCGGTTCAGCCACGTGCTGCAGACCCCCCATGTTTGAATCTTACCCCTCCTCAGCATGTTCCGATGCCCCCTGGTCATTACTCTAATCCTCTGGATAACATGATAGCTGCGGCTACTCGATTGGCGGCTCTCCCAGTTCAGGATGAGTCGCCAGCGGCGATGGAAATACGGTGAGCCGGAGAACTTCTTCAGACGGCTATGGCTCAACAGGCGGCTTATTCATACAGTCGTGAACGGATTCACTCGACCCCATGTCCAAGTCGGAGTTATAGCAAACACATTGATGAACCGGCTGTATCGAGCAGCGAGCGGCACCGCAGTCAGCCTCGTAGGCCTGACCCGCCGCGTGCTGGTAATGATGCTCAGGCTTTAGTGGAACAGGGCAGGGCGAGGCGTGAGGTTGAGCAGGCGGCTCAGTTGGCAGCTCAACAGCAACCTCCGGTTTATTTGTCAGCGTCTGTGGAGACAGGGGTGACTTCTAGAACCTTGGGCGTGCCATGTTTAGTGCCGACTCTACGCAACAAGCGCTTGCCTAAGGATTTCAAGGGCCCCCGTAAGGTGCCTAACTACACGGCGGATCAAACCCCAGAGGCTTGGATTGAAAGCTATGAGATGGCTATGGAGATGTTGGATGTTAGTGATGCTGCATGTGCCAAGTATTTCACCATGATGTTGGATGGGCCGGCTCGTACTTGGTTAAAAGGGCTACCCGCTAACTCCATCAGACATGGGCAGAGTTGAAAGCGCATTTTATCCAAAAATTTAAAGACACGTGCAAGCAGCCTATGTCGATTCTGGATTTGGACTCTTGCGTCCAGGGTGAACATGAGTCAACAACCAATTGGGTGCGCCGGATCTCAGCTTTTATACACTCGTCGGACAGCATCAACGCCGGTTCAGCAGTCCTAATGTTGGAGAAGAATTGCCATTTTCTTCCCCTTAAGCAGAAATTGGGGCGGCTTAAGCGCAATTGCAATGATATGGGGGAGCTCATGGTGGCTCTCGTCAAATATGCCGACTCTGATAGCACTAAAGACCCCGAGTCTGATGAGGAGAAAGCTGGTAAAGGGAAAAAGAGTGGCAATACAAAGCGACAGCTTAACACGGTGGGTCAAGGTGGCAATGGTAAGCACAAGGCTGACGGCGGTTTAGACTTTGTGGCTAACACCAATGAGCAGAGTAATAACCAGCGTCATAAGGGGAAAACATCAGCGCCCCAGTTTGGAGGGCCGAAGTTCAACCTTGAGGGCATGATGAAGCAGCCTTGCCCAAAGCACGGAACCCAGGAAAAGCCGGCCAGTCATCTGTGGAAGGATTGCTTCATCATGAGGGAATATAGAAACTCTAATTTTTTCCAGAATAATCATGGCCCTCATGGCGGTTCAGGATCCGGCCCTCATGAACCAGGATTTCGAGGTGGCGGTTCAAGTTCTGGTTTCCATCGCCAAGGCAACAAGGCAGTTTTAATCAACAATCTGGCCAAGGAAATCAGCAGCAGCAGTCTGGTTATCAAAGCAATCCAAAGCAATTGAATAGTGGTCAATAAGCGGGCGGTGAACTCAGTTGAGCCGGCAGTACCTCGTTATTTGAGGTGGTCTAAGCAGCCTATCGTATGGAGCCATGAGGATCACCCGCCCCGGGTTGACAATCCGGGTCAATTGGCATTGGTGGTGGCTCCTCAGGTAGGAGGATATAAGCTTACAAAGGTGCTCATGGATGGGGGCAGTAGTATCAATATCCTTTACTATGATACTTTTCGTCGTATGAATTTGACTAACAAAGATCTTAAGACATCTTCTACTGTTTTTCATGGGGTGGTGCCTGGTAAGTCGGCGTATCCAGTGGGTAAAATAACCCTGGAGGTAGCCTTTGGAGCTGACCATGATTCCAGAGCTAAGAAATAGACCTTTGAAGTGGTCAAGATCAAAAGCCCGTATCACGCTTTATTCGGGCGGCCGGCTTACGCCAAATTCATGGCACGGCCTTGTTATGTTTATTTGCAGCTTAAAATGCCGGGTCATAAGGGCACCATCACGGTGCATGGTGATAGGAAGATTGCTCTGGATTGTGAAGAGGGCGATGTTGCGTATGCTGAGTCGGCCTGTGCCGCCGAGGAGTTGAAGTTTTATAAAGATAATGTTGACCCGGCGGATATGACACCTTTGAAGAAGCCAACTACAAAGAATGACCCCTTGTTGAAGTTTAAGTCGGCAGATGACACTAAGTTGGTCGATTTTGTTCCTGGTGACTTGTCCAAGCAGTTCAGCATCAATGCTAATATGGATCTGAAATAGGAAAGCGCGCTCATCGAGTTCATCCGCGAGAACCGGGACATCTTTGCATGGAAACCTTCTGACATGCCAGGTGTACCGAGGGAACTCGCTGAGCACACTCTTAATGTTGATCCAAAGTTTAAACTGGTCAAGCAGTTTCTTTGTTGTTTCAATGAAGAGAGGCGCAAGGCAATTGGTGAAGAAGTGGCCCGGCTCTTGGCTGCTGGATTCATCATTGAGGTTTTTCATCCGGAGTGGTTAGCTAACCCAGTGCTGGTGCTTAAGAAAAATGGCACTTAGTGTATGTGTGTGGATTACACAGACCTTAATAAGGCCTGTCTGGCTGACCCTTTTGCTCTCCCTCGTATTGATTAGATTATTGATGCTACGGTGGGTTGTGAGCGTTTGAGCTTTTTGGATGCTTACTCTGGTTATCATCAGATCAAGATGGCAGTTAAGGACCAGGAGAAGACAGCTTTCATCACTCCCTTTGGAGCCTTCTGCGATGTGTCTATGCCCTTTGGGCTCAAGAGTGCCCAGGCGACCTACCAACGGTGTGTTCAGAATTGCCTCCATGACCAGATTGGACGCAATGTTCACGCCTATGTGGATGATATTGTTGTGAAATCCAGGAAGAAAGAGACTTTGATAGATGATTTGAAAGAGACCTTTGACAATCTCTGGGTCTATAAAATGATGCTTAACCCAACCAAGTGTGTCTTTGGCGTGCCAGCGGGCAAACTGTTGGGTTTCCTGGTTTCTGAGAGAGGCATTGAAGCTGACCCGGAGAAAATCAAGGCTATCACTTCTTTGGCTAAGCCGGCATGTATCAATGACGTCCAGCAGTTGGCGGGTCGTATTGCAGCTTTGAGCCGGTTTATAAGCCACCTGGGAGAGAAGGCTATCCCTTTGTATGAAATGATGAAGAAGACAGATAGCTTTGTCTGGAGTGATGCTGCCAATGTGGCATTTGAGGCGCCGAAGAGACAGCTGGCTAAACAGCTAGTTCTTGCAGCTCCTATTGAGAAGGAGCCCTTACTTTTATATGTGGCTGCAAACAACAGAGCTGTCAGTGTGGCAGTTGTGGTTGAAAGGAAAGAATCAGGCAAGGAGTATCCGGTTCAAAGGCCGGTTTATTATGTCAGTGAGGTGCTCATTGAATCTAAGCAAAGATACCCACATTGGCTGAAATTGGTTTACGGCATGTTCATGGCTAGCCGCAAGTTGAAGCAATATTTCCTCGGTCATCCCATCACTATGGTTAGTTCTGCTCCCTTGGGGGATATTATTCAAAACAGAGAAGCCACAGGTCGGGTAGCCAAGTGGGCTATCGAGCTCAGACCTCATGGTTTGAAATATATGCCTAGGATGACTATCAAGTCCCAAGCACTTGTGGATTTCATCAATGATTGGACAGAGCTGCAGATGCCTGAGGAAAAACCGGATACCACGTATTGGACTATTCACTTTGATGGATCCAGGCAATTGGAAGGCTCGGGGGCTGGAGTTGTTTTGACTTCCCCACGAGGTGATAAATTTTGTTAAGTTTTGAGGTTGATGTTCCCTTGTACTAACAATGCAGCTGAGTATGAAGCTTTGCTCCATGGTCTTCGGATGGCTAAAGAGATGAATCTAAGCCGGGTGAGGTGTTTTGGTGACTCAGACTTAGTGGCTCAGCAAGTTTCAGGGACTTGGGATTCCAAGGATCCACTCATGGCGGCTTATCGCAGAGAAGTTGATACAATTGCTGGTCATTTTAAGGGTTATCAAGTGGAGCATGTCGATCGCAGGAAAAATGAGGCCGCTGATGCTTTAAGCCGGCTAGGGTCTCAGCGTAAGCCGGTGCCCCCTAATGTTTTCCTCGATATTTTGCATAATCCATCAGTTAAATTACCTACGGAGGAGGATCTTGCAATTCCTGACCCGGAGGCACAGTTGGTGGCGGCTCTCCATGTTATTCCTGATTGGACTGTTCCATATTTAGCTTATATGACCCGGGGCGTGTTACCTGATGATGAAACTTTGGCCAGGCAAGTAACCCGGAGGTCTAAGTCAATGACTATTGTCGATGGTGAGTTACACCGATGCAGTGTTATAGGGGTGTTTCAACGATGCATTTCTGCTGAGGAGGACCATGAAATTTTAAGGGAAATTCATGAAGGAGATTGCGGCCATCATGCCGGCTCTAAGTCTCTCGTTGCTAAAGCTTTTCGTCATGGGTTTTATTGGCTGACGGCTCATGCTGATGCGGAAGATCTGGTCAGTAAATGTGAGGGCTGTCAGAAATTTTCAAGATGAGCTCATGTGCCGGCTCAAGAATTGCGGATGATTCCAATTACTTGGCCGTTTGCAGTCTGGGGACTGGATATGGTTGGGCCTTTTAAAAGGTCCACGGACAAGAAGACTCACATCCTGGTAGCTGTTGACAAGTTTACAAAGTGGGTTGAGGCTGAGCCGGTCAGCAAATGTGATGCAGCAATGGATGTTCAGTTCATTAAAAGGTGATCTTTCATTTTGGATACCCTTATAGTATCATTACTGATAATGGTACTAATCTGTCTAAGGGTGCAATGAAAGAATATTGTCAACAAGAGCATATCCGGCTTGATGTGTCGTCGGTGGCTCACCCCCAGTCTAATGGTCAAGCTGACAGAGCCAATCATGAAATCTTGAGAGGTATCAAACCCGAGCTTATGGTCCCTTTGCAGAGGACGCCGTGTTGCTGGGTGGAAGAATTGCCCTCAGTGCTTTGGAATATCAATACCACCCACAACAGATCTATGGGTTACACGCCTTTCTTCATGGTTTACGGAGCAAAATCGGTTCTCCCTAGTGACATACGTCACGACTCGCCCCGCGTGGCGGCTTATGTTGAAGCTGATAATGATAAAGCACGTCAGGATGCTATTGACCTTTTGGATGAGGAGCGTGACCTTGCAGCGGCTCGTTCAGCGATTTACCAGCAAGGTCTGCGTCGTTATCATAGCCGCTGGGTTAAAACCAGGACTTTTCAAGAAGGAGATTTGGTGCTCCGGCTCATCCAGGATCAAACTGATATGCACAAGCTATCCCCACCTTGGGAAGGGCCCTTTGTGGTTAGTAAAAATCTGAACAACGGGTCATACTACCTTATCGATGTTCGAGGCCACAAGGACTCACGCACATCGGAGGAGGAGACCCACCGGCCATGGAATATTGCTTATCTTCGACCTTATTACACCTGAGCCACCGGCGCTTATGATGTACATACTTTTGTTAATGTATATATTATGATTAGTATAATAAGGCCGGCATCCCTGATGATTCAGGGCCTTTGTCATTTCATTTCTGAGAATCTGAGTCTTTATTGTCACTTCATAAGGTCACTAGGGGGCTTCCTGCTCATTGAGCATAGCTATGACTACTCTATTGGTCCGGCTTGTATGCCAGGATCGGAATATTACTTGGGGGCTCCTTGTTAAATGAACATAGCTTTGTTGACCCTTGTAATGGGCTTCGACGCCAGGTGTATTCACCAAAAATCTGGGTTATCCTGCCTTTGTATGCTTGCCACTCCGACCAGGTAATCATGGAATGACTCGCCGTACTCTTGACAGTCAATCTTGTAAAGACCCTGAACTTGTCAAAGTTAAAACGACGATTGGTCATGTGAGGACCGGCTTACAGGTTTGAATTAAGGAGTAACTCAGTGGCTGTGCAGCCCTTGAATAGCACTTGATGTTGAGGCTTGGCAGCCTTTGAATGCCTTGGTTTTCTGGTTTATATTGACTTTGAATCTTTTTGGTGATTTCTGTTTATACCATATTGTTGAAAGTTGATTCGGGCCACGTTGCCTTGATCTTATGATTCATATTTGAAAATATCCGGTGCTTTGATAACCCGGCCTGGCTTTGGACGATAAGTCGCCAGTGTGTGATGATTATATGCTTGGAGTTCTATACTCTTAAGTTTTTGGGATGTTACCCTTTGCTGTCTATGGCGTTGTAAGCCGGCGGTATGAATAAAATTACACAAAGCGCTGCGCTCTGAGGCATTGGGCTGTTACCCTTACTACATGCGGCGTTGTAAGCCGGCAGTATGAATAAATATCACAGGTATGATATTTGCTTTGTTATGATTATATGAAGTTTTGATAAACCGGCCCTGGTTACGGACGATGCAGTCACCAGTGGTTTTCATATGGGGTGTTATGACCCGCCTTGGGGTAAACCGGCAAGGCACTTGTTCTCTATTTGTATGCAGGGTTTTAGACAACATGGTCAGCAAAGATGACAATGATTACGAGCATAAACGGTGGATCGTCAGATAAGATCAAAACGGCTCATAAGTGTTATGCAAATCAACATGCACGATGGCATGGCAGATCATTGTTTTCAAACTAGCCTATTACAAGGCACTAGACGGCCCAAAAGAGTGTTCTGAGGCATAAGGTAGTCCAACTGGCAGATAATAAGCCGGCCCTTGGATTAATGATCTTGAACTTGGCGAGTAGAGGATTCCGGGTCATCTTGCACCGGTTCATCTTCTTCTTCGTCACCCATTGACTGGAAGTCAGAGGTGGCCCAATTGATCCCAGTCAAAGCTTTGAACACAGCTTCGTCATCAATAAGTGTTGACGGGTCAATATCAGGAGCAAAGGTGTGCTTACGGATTGGCAGAATAAGCTGCTAGGAGTCGTGAACTGGCGCCTTCACTTTCTTGTTATCAGCATTATAAGCCGCCTGGTAATGAGATAGGTCTGTATCTTCAGCCAGTTTGCTTGCTAGAGGGCGAATTTCTCTTGCTATCGCCACAAAGTCCTCAGTACTGAAGGGAGACCCATCCTCCTTTACGCTTGGGCAGCCATTGGCCAAGCCTTCTGGGTCCAGATCTGCTTGCCACGCCTTGGCCCGGGTTAACGCAGTGATGGCACCGGCTCTAGCAGCTGATAGCTTCAGATCCTCCACTCTTTGGGGCAATACAGACAACTTTTCCAGCGTATCTTTGATAAGAGTTGGTGGTTGTTTTTTATGAGAAGCTGCAGAGATAGCTCGTTGCGCGCCAGTATACAATTGCTCGATAAGAGTATAGGCGGCTTTCAGCTTCATGCGCATGTCTGCACCAAGATGGGTGATTCTGGAGCCTGCATTACCAAACCAATTGATAAGTCGAATGAATGATTATTCAACTACATGTATGGTAACAGATTGGAATAATGTTACTTACCAAAGACAGCGGCGGTCATGGTGTTAATTTGATGTTTTAAACCGGAAAGCTCTTCAGTCACCGACTTAAGGGCCGCCTCTGCTTCTTCTGCTCTTTTCAACAGAGTTGCTTTGTCAGACTCCCAGTTTGTCCTGTCAGCCTTGAAGTCCTTTTTCAACTTCTCCATTTCTTCCATGGCGGTTGTCAGTTCTGATTTGGCCGTTGCAGTTTCAGATTGTTGAGACTTCATATTTTCTTGAAGGTCGGCGACTTGAGATTCTTTTGCATTGAGTTCAGCCTACAGTATGCAAATGGCACGTGCTATTACAATCATTTTTTTAAAGTCCCAAGCACAATACAAGTATTTCACTTGGCACTTGGGGGCTAATGCACATTGCTCTTTTCAAAGACAATTTCATGATGACTCGGCTACACTATTGTGGCTATAGCCGATTCATGGGGGCTATATACTTGGATTTTATTGACATCTATGGTAATGAGACCTGGCTAATCTTAACAGTTTAAGCCGGCCATTGGGGGCTACAGGTGCAGAATTGAATCATTACTATTTGAAGTCCCGGCTTATCTTCAAAGTGTAAGCCGGCCCTTGGGGGCTACTTGATTAGATCTATAAGGCTATCTAAAGTCTACAGTACATTCAATTCTATCATGTCCAGTAAACTTGGCGGCTGATAAAGTATGTTTATATGAAGAAGGCTAGTGTTTACCTCAAAACGTTCCTTCATGAGATTTACTAAGCCGACCTCGAAGTCACGGCTTGTGTGTAGACGGTTCAAGTACCCAGAGTGGATCTCTTGAGCACTATAGTGAGCATAGCTCTCTAAATTGACTGACCACTTGCCTTTGTAAGCAACAGATATTTCTTCCTTGGCACGGTGTTTTGACAAGACAGTGGGATTGCCTGGTGCTGTATAACCAAGCCCAGTAATGACAACATCATCAGCCTTTTCTTCAGTAGGCTTGATGGGACATGGCGGCTTGGTGGTGGCTAGGTCAACATCCGTATGATCTATGGTGATGTTGTGTTCTTCCAGTAGTGGTTCATCAACGGTGGCTTCAGTGGCATGGAGTGAAGTTTCTGCTTACTGTTTTTCTGATTCAGAAGGATTTTTGGTCATTTTTGTCACCTTCAACTTCTTGCTGGGCTTTGCCATAGCTCTGTAAATGCAGTACAAGACGAGGTTAACACAACAATTGCGTATATGATGGAAAGCAGAGATTTAACATTACCCAGGCACAGTCTTGAAGGCTAGGATGTGAGTTCCCGTTGAATCGCCGGAGGAGGAATGAGATGTTCCCTGATAATTTGAGTCAGAAGGATTAAGAGGTTGTCGAAAAAGACCAGCCTTGGGATAAGCTAAGTCAGAAATTGGTGAGACCTCTCGACGACGTTTGCGAGGGGCTGGTGTGTTTGGTAAGCCGGAGGAAAGGATCCCGCCTACGCTATTTCGGGTTGTGCAGCGAGCTTCATGTTGCTGCTTCTTCAAAATAAAGTTGGGATCCAAATGAGCTAAAGGATGAGAAAACCTTACTTTCCGGCTTGTTTGTCGAGATTTCTGTTTTGGCAGAGGTTCTGAGCCGTAGGAAAGAACAATTACCTCTTCATCACCCGCACGGCTGGCATCCGCGTCATCCTGATAATAATCATTGTCAATGAGATGTACAAAAAATGAGCCAAGAGAATCAAGTTCTACCTCCGACTCATCATCATCATCATCATCCAAGTTAAGTAACTCAGAGGGGTCGGTCTTCTTCTTGGCAGGTTTTTTGTTAGCCTTGGTCTTTGTCCGGGTCTTCTTGGCTGGTTTGTCCTGCAGCCTCTTCTTCCAGAAAGGAGAATCGGCCTGTGGAAGTCAGATGAGTATAAGAGGATAGTTTTTTATGAAAACATGATTCAACTGAAAAATTATGTACAAAACGTACAGCTGGCGGTTTGTTGAGAGTGCAGAAAGGATTGAGTCCGGTTTTGCTGCAAGCTGCCAAGCTTTCGTTCAATAAAGCCTTGGTCGATTCATTGATATCTTCATCAGTCAATTGGATCTCGCAGTGGTGTTGCGGATCTTTTTAAGTCACCGGTGTACTCGCACATTAAACCGGGGCGGCGGCTTAACGGCAGTATTCTCCAGGAGACCTAGCACCGAACAAGGTCGATGCCGGTTAAGCCGTTAGCCATGAAGGCTCTAATCTTTGAAAATATGGGCGCATACTTGGCATGTTCCTTTGTGCTGATCCATTCTGGGAGTGGATGTGTGTTGCTAAGCCGGTGTTCATGGTAGCCCGACAAGGGATTTTCACCCTCTGGAGATGTATCTTGGCAATAAAACCAAGTCTGGTTCCAGTCTTTAGGATGACTGGGCGGTTTGGCATATGGGAAGGTGGCTTCTTTCCGCTTCTGAATTGAAACTCCGCCTAGCTCCAAGCTGGGTCCGTCTGTGAATTCAGTATGCCGGTTCAAGTAATAGAATTCCCTGAACAGTTCGACAGTGGGCTCTTGTTGAAGATAAACTTCGCAAAAAACTTGGAAGTTGCAGATGTTCGAGACAGAATTGGGCCCAATATCTTGAGGATGGAGCTGGAAAAAGTGTAGCACATCTCGGAAGAATTTTGAACCAGGCGGGGTAAACCCACGGATCATATGATCAGTAAAAACGATTATTTCGCCTTCCTTGGGATCAGGAGGATTTTCAGTGCCTGGGACCATCCAGTGGATGTCATCTTTTTTGGCTAAGACGCCAGTCTGAACAAAATTGTTCAAGTCTTCCTCGGTAACCCGGGACGCGACCTAGTTGCATGAAGTGAAGGTCTTAGTCATTGTTGATGATGAATGTCTGGAAAGAAAATATTGCCGGTTTAAGATTATGTTGTTAAGCCGGTCATTGGTTCAAAGGTAAAAACTATAAACATGCAGTGTGTTAAGCCGGAGGATAGTGTTGAGATGCAGAGCAATCTATTGGCGGCTTAAGAGGGGACTAATAGTACCTGGCGGGTTATGGTTTATCAAGTAAGCTGCCTACATAGCTATCAGTTTTCAGATCTATGAGTGAAGGATTGCTAAGTGTTGGACAAATAGTTTTCACAAGATCCATGTTATAATTTTGGATCTACAACAGTTGAGATAATGAAGAAAAATTCTAAACCTAAAGTGGCGGCAGCAGGACAGTTCACGTGCTCAGATGAGATCTCCTATGGAGGGGAGGCGTTCAGATATTAAAAACGAGTGCTAAACTGCTACCACACAAGATTGGTACTATACTTAGATCAAAAACTACATGATCTAGGGAGGAATAAAGATGAACTCTGATGAACTCGAGCAAACCCTAATGGAGATCTGCGGTGAGGAAAAGAGGAGAGCTTACCAGGGCTGTTGGACAGCGGTGGCGCGCGGCGATGCTCTGGTGCATTCAGGTCGATGCAGCGGCCAGAGTTGAGGCAGCTCACGAGGTCGACGGCGGCGGAGCTCGGGCGTGTGTGGCGTTGCAAAGAAGAGGATGAAGACGAGGAGGCAAGGGGGGAAAATGAGAAGGACCCCTGTCCCTATTTATAAGGCAGTGGATAGCTGGCATGCACGGGAATGGAGGAGGCTGAAAAATGATTATGTGATAGCACAGATGCCTCGATTTTCGGAGGTTCATTAAAAGTGATGGCATATTGAGATTTGGGCCTCATGCGATATTAATGCGAGATGACGTCATGGCGGGTTAGCACAATTCTGTGAGCAGATGTCATGGCGGGTTATAGATTTCATAAAGACTGACGATGAAGGATTTTTTCTAAGTCAAGTATTGAAGATTGATATGAACAAGTTCACATCAACCTGGGGCCTAATGTTGGGGATATAACTATTGGGTATAACCCGCCCAGGAGGGGCCGGGTCATACCACTGGCGGTTCATGATGAGAAGGCCCAAGAAGATGCAGAAGATGGCGGTTCATGTAGCAAGCTTACCGAAGGCCCAAGACCCGGAGGCGACTTGAGGCCCATGGGCATAAACCGCCATATGTTTAACTTGTATGTTAAGGAAAGTTTAGTATTGGTCACCGGGCCGGACACATTGTGTATGAGCCAGCCGGGACTCTGTAAGCCGCCGGGCATCAACCTGTGTATATAAAGGGGTGACCAGGCGGCAGGTTAAGGCAAGAAACCGTAAGTCGAGAACTAGGTCAAGCGTATTCGCTCCCTAGTAATCGAAACCCAAGCAATACAACCTAAAGCAGGAGTAGGCCTTTACCTCATTGAGAGGGGCCGAACCTGGGTAAAACTCTCCATGTCCTTTGTCCCGTTTAACCCCTTCACGCTAACTACGTGACGATGGCTCCACACCTAAGTCCTCATGCTAGGGCATCTGCGGTGACAATTCCACGACAATAAGTGAAGCAAGACAGGATTTCTCCAAAATTTATAATAACTCCCAAAGTAATCTAAGTGAAGCATGAGAGCATATTTCTTCAAAATAACAGCACCACCATGCTCAAAATGATATAAGTGAAGTACTAGAGCAATTCCATAGCTCTCAAAAAATTTAAGTGAAGATAAAGAGCGATTCTAAAAAATCATAGCATATTTTTGGCTCTCTCAAATAAGTGTGTCCAGCAAGGATGATTGTGACAAACTAACAAATAAAACAAGCAAAGACTCATATAATACAAGACGCTCCAAGCAAAACTCATGATATGTGACGAATAAAAATATAGCTCGAAGTAAAATTACAAGTGGTCATTAGAAGAAAGAGGGGATGCCTTCCGGGTCATCCCCAAGCTTAGTTGCTTGGTACTCTTTGAATATTAATTTGGGGTGCCATGGTCATCCCCAAGCTTAGGCTCTTTTCGCTCCTTATTCCTTCATCCATCGTGATCTCACCCAAAACTTGAAAACTTCAATCACACAAAACTCGTGAGATACGTTAGTGAAAGAAATAGCAAATTACCACTTAGGTACTGTTTCAAACCCATTACAATTTTATTATTGCATTATATATATTGTATTTAAACTTTACCATGGCTTATACCCCCCCCCCATACAATCCATAGATTCATCAAAATAAGCACATAACACAACGAAAACAGAATCTGTCAAAAACAGAACAGTCTGTACCAATCTTTACTACTTTGATACTTTCTTAACTCCAAAAATTATGAAAAATTAGGAAAACGTGGGAAATTTGTATGTAAATCTTGTGTAGAAAATTCAGATCAAAAACACGTTCCAGTGATTTTTAGGATTTTCTGGACTGAGCGTAAAAGTTTCTGTTTTTTGCACAAGATCAAATCAACTATCTTCCACATCTTCCCAAAGGCTCTACTTGGCACAAACACTAATAAAAACATAAAAAGCAACATCATAACAGAAGTTTAATGATGTATTTATTCAAGAACAGAAAGAAAACCAAAAATAAAAAGGATAAATATTGGGTTGTGTCGTGCGGGATCACGATCACCTATGGGGCACGGCCTGCCCCTTTCTTGGTTCGGCGATGGGAATGGTCACATTGCGCAAAGAGCAGAAGCAACAGGGCAGCACGGTATGGGAAAGCTCTCTTTTACCCAGGTTCGGGTTGCTTTGCAGTGTAAAACCCTACTCCTGCTTTTGGTGGATTGATCTGGAGGAACACGAATACACGGAGCGCTCTAACCCCGGCAAGTGTGCCTCGGGAAGTGCAGCTACGCGTGTACAAGTGTTGAGGGATTTGAAAGTTCAAACCTCTTGCTAGGTTGCCTTGGGTCTCCTTTTATAGCTCAAAGGGGCGACCACAGTGGCAAAATAGTCATTGTAGTGTGACAAGATAGCTCAACAGTGCTATCATACCTAACTCTGGCGGTTAGGACAAAGTGCATTAAATGCACTGCTAGGTGTCATGTGGAGGTTGAATCCCGGCAAGGCTGCTGTGCCGCTTAATCCAACCGCTTCTTATTAGCATGACATGCCATCAGACGGGTGTCAATAAAGTTAATCTTCTCTTCAGCAAGCTGCCACGCGACCGATAGGATCCACCAAGCCACTCGAGAGATCGACACCTCTTTGATTAGCGACGGGCGTGTGATGAGGTGGAGCGGTTGCGTTCTGCTGAAGGCTTGTTGGGGCGAAGTTTGCCGAGGATTAGCTTGTGACTTTGCTTCGGGCCTTGGCGATCCCCGAAGCCTTGCCGGGGGTGGCCTGGCCTTTAGCCCAAGTGTAGCCTCGACTCCACGGGGCTCGCCTGCCCGCTGGGGGAGGTCGACTTGGAGACAATACAAAAAAAAGAAACATCCGTGACATTTTGGGCCAAACGAATTTTTTTTCTATCATGCTTATGACACTTCTATGACGATAATTGTGACAAAAACACGTATCATAATAGATGTGGTGGGCTCCTACTTCTATGACAAAAAATATGACAGAAATTGGGCTTTTCGTCCTGGGCGGGCCGGAGACGCACCTGCATGACATTCTTTCGGCCGTCCATGACGAAAAAAATAATGGTAGACGCAAGGGCGAGGAAAATTTCGGGGATTTCCCGGTTAGGGTGGGTGGTCTGGGCGGAGCGATGCACGGAGGTTTGCGCGTTTCTCTCTCGTACGCGTGCGTGGTGCGAGCCGTGTTCGCTATAACTGAACCCGAGCGAGGCATTGGCTTACTGAACCCGAGCGATCGCACTGCTATGTACTGAAGCCGATTGATCGACTCCTTCGCTGCTAACTGAACACGACCGACTCCTTCGCTGCTATCTGAACCCGATCGATTGATCGCTGCTGATGCTTACTGAAGCCGATCGAACCTGCCTCTTGATGAACAGTGACCGTTGGGGGGTTGGTTGAACGAGTCGAGACGTGGTGAATCTAGCCGGTTGGTTGGGGTTGGATGAACAGTTCCCGGTGGGGGTTGGATGAACAGGACCCCATGGTAGTAGGCCATTGCCACTGGATGAACAGGACCCCGTGGAGGCTGCCACACCCCAGCCGGCCTGTTGGGGTGGATGAACAGGACCCCATGGAGGCTGGATGAACGGTAGCCGGTGGAGGCTGGAGGAGGTCGACGGTGGATGAACAGTACCCCGTGGAGTCCCGTTTTGCAGTACGCCACACCCCTCCCGATGAACACACTACTAGAAAAACGGCTATAGCTAATATGGACATTAATGGCGCACCATGTATGTGGTGCGCCACTGCTTTATAGCAGTGGCGCACCAGATATAGGTACGCCATTAATGGCCATATTACTAATGGCGCACCACACCCATGGTGCGCCACTACTAACAATTTTTTTTTCAAAACTAGTAATGGCGCACCAGGGGAAAGTGCGCCATTACTAGTTTTAACTAGTAATGGCGCACCACACCCTCTGTGCGCCACTACTAACAATTTTTTTTATTTTTTTTTCAAAACTACTAATGGCGCACCTGGGGATAGTGCGCCATTACTAGTTTTAACTAGTAATGGCGCACCACACCCACGGTGCGCCACTACTAACAATTTTTTTTTTTCAAAACTAGTAATGGCGCACCATACACCAGGTGCGCCATTAGTAACCCTAGTTACCAATGGCGTATTCTTAGGAGGTGCGCCATTGGTAACCTGAGAGCAGCTAGATATTTTGGACAGCCACCTACCACACTCACTTTCCCCACTTCATTCTCTCCACCTCTACCAAGCTTGGTCTCGGCTGCCTCCTCCTCCTTACCTCATTTGCACCATAGATTCACCCAAATTAAGTGGTTAAATTTCCTTTTTTTGATAGGTAAGTAAGGGGAAAGCTTTCTTTATGTTCTAGATCTACTTTTTTCTCCCTCCAACAACGTGCACACTTTTTATGGCCTAGATCTACGTGTGTTTGTGGTGTTGCATATGTTTGTGTTTGGAGGTACCAGTATTTGAAATGCGATAGTTGCCAATATTTTGCCGGAATGTTGATTCATTTCCGTTTCGGCAAGAATTTGGCACTATGCATTCTTTTTGGTCCTATTTTTAGGCAAGGTCATGCCAAAAAAAATTTTGGTTCTAAAATATCATTTTGCTCTACCCCGCAGGCGACCATGGTCCGCACGATGACCGAAGGCATCGTGAATAGGTTTTTGAGCTCCGCGAAGGCCGAGATGCTTCAAAAGAACGAGACGGAGATAAGATGTCCGTGTCGAAGATGCAAGCTGAGGAGCCTTATGGACCCGGATTCCAGACAGGTGCGGGACCACCTGCTCGTGCGTGGTTTCATGGATGGCTATCGGTGGCAAGGTGATGAAGATGATTATGAAGTCGTCCATGGGGGCCGGGCAAGAAATAAGGAAGGTTAGCAAGACAATAGCGGCGAGGGCGGGCGAGAAGACGAAGAATCTCCAGGACATGATCATGAAGTAGATGCAGGACACAGTCATCATGTAGAAGATGCCGGACATGATGATGAGGAAGATCAAGACGAATCGTATGATCATGAAGATGAAGATGCCGGAGCAGACGACGATGGACTATAGATGGGCTGGGTGCAGGACCCTCATATTCAAGAGCTGCTTCTCAAGCAGACGGGTAACGCAAGAGCTGCCGCCCGAGAGAAAGCCAAGCTGGATCAACTGGAGATAGACACGGTTACTCCATTGTATGAAGGATGCAGTCCCGAGGATACCCGCCTGAAAGTAACGCTCATGGCTCTGTAGATGAAGGTAAAACACAAAATGACCGACGCATGCTTCGACGAGAACATGTCATTCTGGCACGAACGTCTTCCCAAGGGGAACAAGTGCCCGACCAGTTTCAAGGAGGCGAAGAAAATCATGTGTCCTCTGGATTTACCGCACGTGAAATACCATGTGTGCATGAACGATTGCATCATTTATCGGGACGAGCACGCGGAGTCTACCGTATGTCCGGTGTGCGGCGTCACTCGATACAAGAAGAGGAAGAAAGCTCCTCGAAAAGTGGTGTGGTACTTTCCAATCACTCCTCATCTGCAGTGGTATTTTGCAGACCCTAAGCTAGCAAAGCTCCTGCGTTGGCACGCGGATAGGGAGGAGAAGAAGCGAGAAGATGACGGAAATGATCCGGAGATAAATAAAAAAGACAAGATGCTGAGTCACCCTAAGGATGCGAGCCAGTGGCAAGCGTTGAACTTCGAACACCCAGAATTTGGGGACGATCCAAGGAACATCGTGCTGGGCGCGAGCACCGATGGAGTCAATCCGTTTGGCAGCCAGAGAAGCACACATAGCACCTGGCCTGTGTTTGTGTGGATGTACAACCTTCCCCCCTGGGTGTGCATGAAGAGGAAGTACATTCACATGAGTATGCTAATTAAAGGGCCGAAATAACCAGGGAACGACATCAATCTGTATCTGGGGCTTCTGAAAGAGGAGCTAGACATGCTGTGGAAAACGCCAGCCAATACGTGCGACGCCGCAGCGAAAGAATATTTCCCTATGAGAGCCGCACTGCTCACGACGGTGCACGACTATCTCGGTTACGGATATGCCGCGGGGCAGGTGGTCCACGGATTTTGTGCATGCGTCAGGTGCATGGATGACACAACATATCGCCAGCTAGATAGAGATCCTGGGTCTTCGAAAACCGTGTTCATGGGACATCGAAGGTGGCTTCGCGACGATGACGCATGGAGAAAATGCAAGGATCTATTCGATGGTGAAACCGAACCCCGAAGACGCCCGCGTACGAGGAGCGGCGAGGAAATAGACGAGCTGTTGAAAAATTGGAAAGAGTGCCCACCGCCGGGAAAGAAGCGAAAGGCGCCAGAGCCGCTGCTGAAGGTATGGAAAATGAGGTTGGTTTTCTGGGACTTGCCGTACTAGAAGATCCTCTGTGTGCCTCACAGCCTTGATGTCATGCATATCACGAAGAACGTGTGCGAGAGTCTCCTTGGTACCCTGCTCAACATGCCAGAGAGGACCAAAGATGGGCCAAAAGCAAGGGCAGACTTGCAATCAATGGGCATCAGGGAGGAGCTTCACGCAAAACGCCCTAATGATGATGAGGCAAAGGACACGGAAAGTCGTCGCAAAGGCAAAAAGGCCAAGAAGATCGAATACGACTGCCCTCCCACGTGCTTCACTCTAAGTCAAGAGGAGATCGAGTAGTTTTTCACCTGCCTCATAGGAGTAAAACTTCCTTGTCATATGGGCCAAGAGCGTCCTAAAAGAAGACCGGTATTTCGCCACCATGGTTATACCCGAAGCCAAATCCAAGACCGCGGGCGCAAACGTCACCGCGAAAAATGAGCCATGGGTACTGGCTTCCCAAGTGGACCAATGCTTCTTCATTACCGACCCGTCAAAGCCCAGTCATGTTGTCATGAGGAGAGGCAGAAGGAAGATCATCGGATTGGATGGAGTCGCCAATGAGCAAGACTTCGACAAGTACGGCGACCCGAAGATGGAACATGACGACGACGATGAAGTACCATACACCACAAGAAGAAGCAGGACCACCCTACCTAAAGGACGTCCGTTCAAGAGAAGAACTCCATTTGCGAAAAAGAAGGGCAAGAAGATTGTGAAAAGATAGCTAAGATCGATTGTATTTAAATTGTAGTCTTCATTTCTCGATTATATTTCGACATATGGAAATGGCATTTCTTCTGTTCTAGTCCTCTATCCAGTAATCTATTTTGTTCAAAACAGTGGGGATTAATGTTGTCTGTACTTACCTTCCTTTAATATTTTGTAACTTCTCCATCACCAAGTTGAAGTATCGACCACTTTCTTCTTGGATTTGGAATTTTTGTTCTTCTCCCTCTTGTTTTGTTGCAAATCATCATTTACAGGCACCTTGGGCTTCTTTGTGTTTTCTTCTAGTATTTTAATTGTTTTTATTTATGTTTATTCTAGTAAAAAAAAGTTATTAATGGCGCACCAGGAGAAGGTGCGCCCGTATTTATGGCGCACCCCTAGGAGGTGCGCCATTGATATACCAATTTTTATTTATGTTTATTCTGGTATTTTATTTTTCAGTGTTCCTTTTCTTGCTTAAATTTGCAAACATTTTTTGAAAATGCGAACATTTTTCTAACTCACAAAAAGTATTGAATTTGTTAATATTTTTTGAACTCATGAATATTTTTAAATTTCATGGGCACTTTTTGAATTCATCAATATTTTTTCAAATTTGATGATATTTTTTCATATTCATAAATGTTTTACCAATTCACAAATGTTTTGCAACGCAAGTATTTGAAAATTAGTAATAACTACTTATATCGTGACATTTTAAAATTTATGGTCATTTTCTAAAAAATTATTACATGCAACTAAAAATCCAAAAAAAAAAAGATAGTAATGGCGCACCAGGAGAAGATGCGCCATTGCTATCACGGTGTTTATGGCGCACCCCTAGAAGGTGCGCCTTTGGTATACGTATTTTCATGGCGCACCCCTAAAAGGTGCGCCATTGCTAACCCTCCCCCCACTCCCACTTGCTTCCCTCTCCCTCTGGCCTCCCTCCCTTGCCAGATCCACGCGCCCTACGTCGACGCGCGCCCCACCTAACCCGATGACCCCCGCGGGATCGAGCACGCCGCCGTCCGCCCGCGCCCGCTCCACCGCCGCCGGCATTGCGAGGTGTGCGCGCCCCACCTAACCCGACGACCCCCGCGGGAGCACGCCGCCGTCCGCCCGCGCCCGCTCCACCGCCGCCGGCATTGCGAGGTGCGCGCGCGAGCCGATCGTCCTCCCCTCTCCTCCTCTCCCCGGCCACGCTCTCCCTCCCTCTCGCCCGCTGCTCACGCCCCTCCCTCATCCCTGCAGGACCGCGAACCCGAGGAGCCGCACAGCACCGGATCCACCTCGTCTTCTTCCTCGGGTCGCCGCCGTCTTCCTTAACTCCGGCCACCTCTACTGCTACTAAGCTCTCGCAGGGCCTCCTTGCGCCTCCCCGGTGAGCTCCGCCTCCTCTCCCCTCTTCCTTCTCGGCCACCTCGCTCCCGGGCTCCGCTGCCTCATACCTAGCACAAATTATGGATGAATTTCTCTGCTGCTCTAGTAATTGTGTTTATAAGTCATGGCTCATGGGTGTGCAATGCAACTTAGCTTCTGAAAAGTGTTTGATTGGGGTGGTTTAGGGAGAATATGTGTGTAATTTGTGTTAAATGTTTGTCTAAAAGAGAATAGCTTTGCGATGGAAGATCAATCCCTTTTAAGACATCAACAATTTTACTCCTTGGCAGGAAAGGGGTTTTATCGGTATTATCATAAAAGTTAATCCTAACAAAACTCCCATCATTAGAATTAATAAGGGGACCTCCAATACCAACCTAGTACACCAAAAATATAAGACTGAGTTAGGTTACAGGGAGAAGTACAGGGAGAAGTTGTGCAATGCCAAAGACATAGCTTTTTACAGTATGCGCTTTAATATAGGAGTAGTAAATTAAGGAGAAATTTCAGATTGTTTTTTTTAAGAATACCAAGTTCAGATAGATAGATTCTGATGCAAGCATCTATATAAATGCAAGAAAATAACAATCACAAGTGTACCTTCTTGATTTTGCAAGTTGACAACTGAAGGTCTCCACAGTCAAGTTCAGTAGGCTTTTTTCCTAGACTGCATTTAAGGAATAACTCTAGTAGCCTTTTTTCCTATTTAGAGCAAACATGGCCAACAACGATGAGGCCGGCGGTTCGGGCAAGGCATTCTGGGAGCTGTCCCAGGAGATGGAGGAAGAACCTCACCGCTATGAGGACACCGCGGAAGACACCGATCCCGACTACACAACCCCTAGTGGCGTCGGGGATGACACCACTAATGGTGCCGCCGAGGATGCCACCACTGATGATGGCAGCGCACGCACAGATGGCAGCCAACCGAAGAGGCAACGGAAGGACCGGCGCCCGAACGTGCTCGGCACCGTCAAGGAGGAATTTACTGAAGTGTCCTCCAGTGGGCATCCAACGGCGCCCAAAGAATTAGTCAGTGGGTACGCGGGACAACTCGGGTGCATTCTCCGGAGCACCGTCTCGATCAACATCGAGAACCTAAGGCATCGTGACCGACGGAATTTGCGCAACCTCCTCTTCACAAAGATGCACGAACAATACAAGTTCCCCGGTGACTTCGCAAACACACGCCTCTCAGGGAATAAAGTGAACAGTGCCGCCCTCACGAAGATGAGCACGGCCCTGGCTACTTGGAGAGTCGCGGTGAAGAGAAGGATTCTAAGAGGTGATAGTTATGAGAAGATCAAGGAGACAAATCCTTCGATCTGCGAAGCTGATTACCGGGAGTTCAAGATCAAGTGCGAGAGCAACGCATCTGCGGAATCAAGTCAGTGGGGGAAAGATATGCGGGACTTGAATTTAGGGGTCCACAAACTCGGTCCCGGCGGTTACAGAGTGGCGGAACCTATATGGGACAAGGAGGACGCGGAGCGTGCCGAGCAAGGCCTACCGCCCCTCTTCGATAAATACCGTGACAAGCAGACCAGGAACTATGTCAGGGCCCGGTACAAGGTGGACCCGGTAACAAAGGAGCTTACCACGGATCCGAAGACCAAGGCGCTTGAGTTTGTTCTGGTAAGGAATACACCCCCGCGTAATTAGCTCCATATGGTTGCATTCTAATTAATGAAGCCAAATTTCTAAATGGTTCACGTTCCTTCCGCAGGACACTAAAAGCAGTAGCGCGGGGTCGTCTCAAAGCTCCCCTTGGGACACCACTTTAAATAGGGCGTTGAACGTAATGAAACACAAGGATAAGTTCAGTAAGCCGTCGTCAGCTGGTCGTGTGGCCGGCAAAGGCTTGCCCACGAAATGGTCGGAATACTATAACGTTGGGCGAAAGCAGAGAAAGACCAGCTCGAAAAGCCAGGAGCGCGAGGTTCAAGAACTCAAGGCACAAGTGGCACGGATTCCGGAGATAGTCGAAGAGCAAGTGCGAGACCAACTGGGAGCGACGATCACCGCCATTATGCCTACCTTGGTTGAGGGGCTGCAGGCGTGGATTGCGGGCGTCCAACAGGGGCCGCCCCCGATTCCCAGCTTCACGGGCAGCAACTCGCACAACGCGCCGGCGCCATTGGTGTCTCCGGTGGAGGCGGCATTGGTGTCTCCGGCGTCGGCGCCGGCATTGGAGCTTAATGCACCCGGGTGTGGGAAGAATACGTAGGCCGGCACCTTGGAAGCAAGCGGCCCCTCCGTCACTTGCACGCCCGCCGTTGGCGGTGCCTCAACATTAGCCGAGCTCGACGCCATCACGGTAACTAAGCCTCTCGGCCGATGACTTCATCTCCTTGCCTTTGACTGGGCATCCCTGACGCCCTACATGTTTTCGCAGGGCGCCGCCGACGTTCCATGCACTCTCCTGCACTTTGTGGACGGCGAGTTGATCGATGTCGCCAAGGCCAGACTCATTCAACCGGGCAACCGCGTGTTCCACGGTAATCAGATGCCACCCACCGTGTATAGGGTTCAACTGGTTCGGGTGCTGCGGGGCTGCGACGACTTGTTACCTCCGTATCGACCCCCTGGGGCCAACGAAGATGATGTGATGACCGAAGAGCTAGATTCATTTGGGGGCGGGGGACACCACCCCACAGACAACACTGCCAGTCGTGCCGGCGCCAAGCCATGGCAAGACCGCCGCAACGCTACCGCCGTCAGCTGATCCGGACATGCATATGGCACAGGATCCGGACGACGACGACGGTACATTTACCAACGTCGATAAGTACTTCAACGAACATGGGTACGGTGATAAATTCTTGGGGCCTCCTTCTCAAGAACCCAACCCTGCAAAAGACGATCGTGATCTAGCTGCTACCGCGGAGAAACCCAATTGCAACAGGCGTCGTCTGGTGTTCAGTTCTCAGGAGACGCCTCCAGCTGCCGCCTTCACCGAGCCTCAGATAGCCGAGGTGCGAAATATTATCAGCCCCAACACACTCAAGAAGGTGGTCTCTGAGCAGAACTCGATCCCATTACAGCAGAAGAAGTAGAAGGGACGGAAAAGAAAAAATAACAAGGGTGCGAGCCAGCCAGCACCGAGTACGATCTGTGCTCAGGACGGGCGACCTTCACCTAAGGATATCTCGAGGAGGGTGCATGTGGCGGGTAGGCCGATGCTACCGACTAATCTGCTCAATGCTGCAACCAGTGCTATGCGGAGTCTGCATGACAGTGTTCTTTCTATGGAGAAGCGGCGTCTCTCCGAGAATGATGTGGCATACCCGGTTTTCGTGGCCAAGGTGCCAGAGGGCAAGGGCTTTGTCGATAGCACCATCGAGGGTATGATAGTCCTACGGTTTGATGACATCTTCGCTATGTTTAACCTTCATCCGGTGCACTACACCTTCATTTGGCTATTTTCGCTCAGTATGGAGATGCAGATCATTAGAGACAAGACCCCGGACATCGTGATAGTCGACCCCTTCTACATGTGTGCCAAGATCTTGGGCAGCGCTGGGGACCGGCAAGTCGCGAGTTCATACCTCGAAGGCGTCATTCTGGCGAACCCAGATAAGGATAACTTCCTCGTGCCTTACTTTCCCGAGTAAGTCATCCCCTCACCGCCCCGTAACATATGATTTCTTAGATTTCGATCGTTCTTTTTTTTTTCTAACATTCCGTGTTTTGTGCAGTGACACGCATTGCACACTCATCCTCTTAAGCCCGAAATATTCCATGGCCATGTATTTTGACTCGGATCGTCAGTCGAAGAAAGACTACACAAATATCAAGAAAGTTCTTGATGATGCTCTCCCCGGCTACGCCAAATCTGGAGGCACCTTCAGGAGGCCAATTTGTAGGTACGGCAAGCACGTGTTCACCCACGTAACGACGTTCCCCTGCGTCAAGCAGCCGCCTGGCGGTCAGAAGGATGCCTACTACGCCCTCCATCACATGCGGGCGATCGTACGGGACCATAATCACGTTCTGCTACCAACTAATCTCAAAGATTGGGCCGCACGCTTGTCGGCAATCCAGGACGCGGACATCAGACAAGAATTCTTTCGCATCTAGTCGGAGTTTGCGGAGATCATCTATCAAGATGTCCTTCATACCTCGGGGCAGTTCTACCTCAAATATCAACCGTCCAACAGTGAAATAGAAACAACGCTACAAATGCAGGCTGACAACGATCGCGATTTCATGACCATCATGAAAGACGGCGGCTTCATCCATGCTCCGGTCCCTGAGTCGAGTCGAAAGTAATGATGCTATGTAGTTCTGAAATATCTATTAGCTCATGTTGTAATTAAACTTTAATGAACTTGTATGTCTCTTTAGTTTGGACAGTCGTCCAACTTATATGTAATCGATGCTATTTATTAGTAGGACCATGAATCGTGCTATTAATGTGTTGCTTTTCTCTTCCGATCCTTTTGTTGCATACTTATATATTGCTTATATATTGTCTATGAATTGCTACTAACGTTTTGTTTCTCTAGTGCATAGAGATGCCGTCGTATGTCGTGTACAAGGGTAAGGTTCCCGGAGTCTACGACGACTGGGAGGAGTGTCGGAGATAGGTTCACCATTTCAGCGGTAACAGTTACAAAGGGTACACCACTAGGGCGGAGGCGGAAGCTAGATATGCGCGCTATCTAGCGGGAGAGAGGAGGGAGCGGAGGAGGAACCGGATGAAGACCAGCTTCATCACGATGATGCTCATCGTGACCGCAGCTCTCTTCTATGTGATGGTAGTTTAGATGATCGATATCGACTTTGTAATGTGACGACAAACTCGGCTAATATATATGATGAACTTTGCTAATGTCTCGAGACCTAAACTTGGCTAATGTTTGAACTTTGTTCGCTATTTCGAATTTGGAGACTAATATGATGAATTCTATTGTGTGATGTTTATATTCTGTGCTATGTAACGTATTTTGTAACCTGTGTAACTACCAGATATTTTGTAACCTGTGCAAATACCAGAAAAGCCAA
The DNA here is from genome assembly GCA_011799875.1 of Thinopyrum elongatum. NCBI lineage: Eukaryota > Viridiplantae > Streptophyta > Magnoliopsida > Poales > Poaceae > Thinopyrum > Thinopyrum elongatum. Next base: position 132,403,418 of record CM022299.1, read on the forward strand.
AAATAATAATTCCTAATATTCATAGTAGTGGCGCACCATATTGAGCATTAGTGGCGCACCAAGGCTAAATACCAGTGGCGCATTATGGGGCATAGTAATGGCGCACTTGGGGGCATACGTGAAGGTAAATATGGCCCCCTAGGAGGCATAGTAATGGCGCACTATGTGGTGCGCCACTATTATCTAGGATACTAATGGCGCACCAGAGGTGCGCCATTACTATTTGTTACTAGTGGCGTGTTAATAGTGGCGCACCTATAGTGCGCCATTAATAGCAAAAATAGGTGCGCCACTAACGGCCTTTTTTCTAGTAGTGACAGGACCCCGTTTCGACCGTAGGAGGTCGAAGAGAAGTCTGTTTCCTCCGTTTTGCGGTACGCCTGACCCCTCCCGATCAACAGGACCCTGTTTCGACCGTAGGAGCTTGAACACAAGTCTGTTTCGTCCGTTTTGCGGTACGCCAGACCCCTCCCGATGAACAGGATCCCATTTCGACTGTAGCCGGTCGAACAGAAGGCCGTTTCCTCCGTTCTGTGGTACGCTGGGCCCCGTTTCGGCCGTTCCGTCCAAGCCGGTTGGCTCCCGATGAACATGACACAGCTTCTCCATTCCGACCCAGCTGGTTGGCTGCCGATGAACAGGACGCCGTTGCTACCATCCGTTGCCTCTCCATGTACACGAGCCCTACCATATGTATGCGTGAGCAGGCGTTCGAGACCCCGCCGGTATGTACGTATGTGGCCATATTTTTTGGCATCTGGCTATACGTATGTGTACACGGTTTAGACTGGACTGCCTGAACTGCTACGTCGGGGGCTCTACTACTACACGTGTCGCAGCTTACCCGGCCACGGTTCATCGTTGCAGAGAGACCGATCGACCAGTATGTACGTACACGTTCGCGACCAGACAGACAACGCTACATACGCCCGACCGGGTGGGTCCCAGCTGTCAGGGAGGATAAGGAGGCACTTCCTTGCGTGTGAAGATATAGCTGGTGGGTCCCAGCTGTTAGGGGGAAGAATCAATTTTTTCCCCGTAATATGGACGCACTTCCTTGTGTGCGAAGATGTAGCTGGTGGGTCCCAGCTGTTAGCGGGGAAACAATTTTTCGCAAAATACAGTAGCCCTTCCGGTGGGTCCCCTCTGTCAGGTGGAGGAATCATTATTTGCGCGTAATAAGGAGGCACTTCCTTGCTGCGGCGATGGACCCAGCTGTCAGCCTCTCCATGTACAGTCCTCTCCCGATATAAGTCGTTCCTTGACCATGTTGACCACGCCGCGCCGAGAGCACCAAGGCGGTTGACGATGGCGAGGCCTAGGAAGGGAATGACCGGGAGCCGGGGAAGACTCGGCAGTTGTTTCCCACCCGGAGGGGAGTATGAGGGTTTACTGGTTCGACTGCAGTGTGAGGCTGCTGTCCCCGGAGAATAACAGGAGGTCTGGGTGAGTGTAGGGATGGCCAAGCCAGCGACTGGGAGTAGGGTGGAGCGGTGAGGTCTGCGCAGTAGCACAGCCGGCCATGGGAGGCAGGAGCAGGCGGTCCCACCGACGCTGGTTTTGGCGGCTGGAGCAAGAAGATCAGAGAGTGAAGAAGTAGCCCAGCCGTTGCATGTTAATCCAACGGTCACTACTTCTGGAATCATTATTTGACTAGGTTAACAAAGCCCTGTGTACGTGTAAACTTAGTAGGCCCACAAGTCAGCATCCGAATCAGGTGGGTCCGAGCTAGTAGGGTGAGGAATCATTTTTCTTGCGCATAATAAGGAGGCACTTCCTTCCGTGCAAAGATATAGGTTGTGGGTCCCAGCTGTCATGGCGAGGAAACTTTTTATTCGCATAATAAGAAGGAACTTCTTTGCGTGCAAAGATTGTAGCTGGTGGGTCCAACCTGTCAGGGGGAGGAATCGTTAGCTTGCGTGCGAAGATGTAGCTGGTGGTTCCCAGCTATCAGCCTCTCGACATACTCCATGTTGGCTCTCGTTGTTGACCACGCATCATCGAGCGGACCATGGCGGTGGATGACGGCGAGGCCTAAGATGGGAAGGAACTGGAGTCGTGGAAGTAGGGGCAATGGAGTCCCTGGCGGAGGGGAGTACGAGGGACTGGTTCGGCTGCGGGGTGAGGCTGGCCACCGTTGGGAGTAGGGTGGGGCGGCGAGGCCTGTGCGGCAGCACAGCCGGCCACGGGAGGCAAATGCAGGCGCTCCAGCCGGCGATGGTTTTGGCGGCTGGAGCAAGAGCAACTAGATCAGAGATTGAAGAAGCAGGATCGCCGTTGGATGTCAATCCAACGACTACAGATCTAAGAAAAATTTGTTGACTTTTTGTTTTCGACCATTAAATCTCAAAAAATGATGATTTGGACTGAGTAATATTGAGATCGGAATATTATTAAAAAAACTTAAGTTGGGCTTGGTAACCTTATTATATAAAAAATGAACTGAGTTGTGCATTTTATTAAAAGAAACATAGGCTAGGCTGCGCTTATTTTAGGATCTTGTGTACAACTGTCGGCCCAGTTGGATTGCTGATGTTCAACGAAAAAGGCCTGTGTAGTACAATACAACTTTACATAGCTCTCAGCCCACATTCAATGACGCCTGAAAAGCCCCAAACAAGGCTTGTGTACAACTTTTTGAAGTCACTCAGCTCAATTTATAACTTAAGAAAAAAGTTAGAGTCACGAGCGAAGAAATAATTCAACGGGTCCCACTTGTGTGTGAGAGAGAGAGAGAGAGACCCATCGATCGATGCTCGTGAATACATCTTTCAGCCATATGCATTGCCGATGCTCAGTAAAAACTTATATAGTTGACACAATCATATACAACATCAGAGCACATTGAACTTGCATACAAAAATTTCACGCAGGCGGCACAATCAGGGTGGAAGCACTGGATCGCTATGGGTAGCGCTATGTTGAAACCAACAAACTCGTACATAACCGTTCATCGTCTTTATCAATGACGGGGAAATATCTGGAATGCTGTGCAAAGAAAACAGACAGACAACACAATAAGTTCTGCTAGCACATTGACGTACGCCCCTTTCTAAAAAAAGTTCAGGTACAAAAATAAAACAGGTCATGATCAAATGTACTGGCACATCAGTGCTTCACATCGATAGCTTGAATTTAACTAGTATCTGAGAAGATTCAGTTGTTACCTCAAATTAGAGCACATCAAGGCAGCCAGCCCTGCCTCTTCTCCCAAAGAAGTAGTGGCCTCCGCCGCGCGATGGAGTAGGCCCTGTGCCATCCATCGTTCCGAGCAACATGGGGAAAGTCTGACGTTGACTCCTGTAATGGACGTCGTCGATGAACCCTAGCACCAGCGGCGGCGGCAGGACTTCGATTGATGGATTGACCACTTCTTCGACATGCACGAACACTCGATACAGGTACATCTCTAACGTGGTCCGCGGCAGCCTTGATGGCCACGAATAGTACAACCCCGGTTCCTACACCGGTATCTCAACACCAATCACCTTCGGTATGGTGGACGGCTTCTTCATCCATGCCATAACCTTCAGAGCCTAGCCGTCTGGAGGAACAAACATACTTATGAGCTCACCTCCTAGGTCATTGATAAGCTCATTCATGAACTCACTGTTCCAAGCACGTCGAGGCATGCCGTGGAAGGTAAGCTTTGTTAAAAACTCAAGATCAGAGGGCACCGAGCCCCATCCTGGGTGCCACCACTCAAAGCTCACCAGCACGCCATCGCAGAACAAACGCCGGGAAGATTCGAACACATGACTGCAGTCGAAAGTTGTCCGGAACCTGACAAAGAAATCAGCCGGTGGCGGACAGGCTTCGACGAGCAAGTCACTTAATTGGATGCCGTGAGCAATGCCAAGAGCTTTGACAAGGTCGTCCAGCGAGACGGGAGGCCGGTCGCCGTTGATGGTTACCATCAGCACTTTGCCGGCAAACTGGTCGTCAAGCGCCGCCAAGCCACTATTGAGCGACAGCACGCAGCGCCCGAAGGCAGGACAGACATCAGGATCGAGATCCACGTTGACCGACAACATGATAGTGTGCTTGAGTACAGGGAGTACAGGAGGGGGATTTGGGGGAACTGGAGTAGGAATCAAGATTCCAGAGGTTGGGGAGGGGCGGGAGATTGGGGATGAAAAGTTAGCATGAATTTCGAACACGCGCCAATACGCTCTCGGCGCGCAAGCGCACGAAAACACCGGTGGCGCCCACATGTCGGCCTAATAAGAGTCCTTTTTCTTTCTTTTCTTGAGCGCCCGGCCTGAAACTTTGTTTTTTTTGAGGCAAGCCTGAGACTTGGTTAAATATCTGTCGACTAAGACCTAGCCACACACTAATTGACTTGTTTGGCATTGCGTTACTACTTGGCCCATACTCAACGACACCTCACATTGGCCCAAACAAGTGTACATCATCGAAAAGACACTTAGCTCAAATTATAACGTGAAAAAGGGATATATATATATACACTAAACACTGGAGAATGGTGATGCCCTCATTTAGCCCACCAGCAGTTCGAGACAATAAACAGTTCGAAACAACGATATATACAACATTCAAACACTGACTAGTGGCTACTACTTACTGACATAAACAACAAGACATGATAGTTCATAAGAAGTCTTGCTACACCACCAAAATGCACACATCTGTAGTGCTCAGACTCTCGTGATCTAGACGAGAATGACATTCTAAAGAGACGCAACTATTACATAGTAAGAGTGACATAGATGAGGATGACCAAATGACTAGGAGTCTGCATAACAAAAGAGAGAACTACCCATCTAGAACAAGTAGCAAAGACAACAAGTCATTCGAAGAGGGATGATCCAACACCATCATAATTTGCAGCCCCGCTTCAGCCACCAGTGATTCGGAGACACCAGGACTCCACCCTTTTGATGCAACAGCCCAATTACTTGTCAACCTGAAGGCTTGAACCACATCACTGCCTATTGGACTTAAGACATCCAAGGACCAAAGTCAATCCAGATGCCTTTGTCATTCTCACCTTCTTTTGGCTCCAGGCTGTATTGTTGGCAATCAGGGGAGTTTGCTCCCGAGGTCCTAGGGCTCGCCGTGTAGACACAGTTCTCCCTAGTAAACAGAGCCTCTCTGCCATCAAGGTCCTTTCCAACGGTGGTCTCCTGGTTAATCAGATAATTGAGTCTGAGCAACAGAGAGTGTGAACCAAGGCTGTTTACCCGCCTCCAACTCAAAAATCCTGAAGGCCCCAACAAGCTGGTATCCTGCTCATAGACGTAACAGCCACTATCCGCATACTCACATATTTCACGGTGGTTGTACACAGTGGGGGTTTTGCAATATAACTTTGCCGGCTCATGTGTGCGAATGATCATCAGTCTTTTGCCGTCGTCTGATCAAGCGAGGAACCAGTTGTGCATCCCTATTTTTGGCAAAGGTGGCGTGATTACAAAGGACAGTAACTGTAGGGACACTGCATCATATCAAAAAGGACTGGCATTGTTAATGTAAGATCAGCATTGTTCAGAGTATGAGTAGGATAATGCAAGAAATAGCATTGATCTGTCCCTATTGGAATTGAAAGGAAAATATAGGGAAATGTATACTAGCTTCGAAAATATAGAAGTGCCATGCATGGTTATACTCATGTTATCTCGCAAATGATTCTTCACAGGAAACTACCATGCCATGCATGTTATGTAATCATGTTCTGTCCTTACAAATAAATTCTTCAAGGAAACTAACGCACCATGCATTGTTATATACCCATGTTCAGTGGAAAAAATTCTTGTGAGGATATTATTCTAGCCATTGATTGCTGAAGGGCGAATATGGGTATGTACACATGGTAAGCATTACATGATTTCACTACTTCGAAATATAGAGTTCTCCATATGCACATTTACTTCCCTAATGTATGGTTAGATGAAACCAACAGTGTGATGCATGTTTGTACATCATGAAAATGAGGAAACTAACATGGCTATTGATACACACCCATATTTAGTAGTCCTCCCTCCGTCCGGAAATACTTGTCCGAGGAATAGATGTATCTATCTACATGTATTTTAAGTTCTAGATACATCCGTTGTATCCATTTCTCCAGACAAGTATTTCCGGACGGAGGGAGTATATAGATTACCCTCAAAGTTAAGAGAATATCCATATCTTCCTAACCATTTGATTATATAAGGGTACAAATTGATTGTAATGACATGGTCACAATCGCATGAATTAACTCATTCCAAATATAGCTGATTTATGGTGTCTCTAATACAATGCCATAGTTCTACTCAAATTCTACTCAAACAGGGATATGCCAATCATCACAAAAGTTCAAACATGTCATGGCGTTATCATTAAAATCAGACGAAAACAACTTACACGCACCGTCCCAACAATACGTGGTGCCATCTACTTTGTCGATCACGTAGATGATGCCATTGTGTTCAATAGCATCACAGAAGTGTGTATCAGATTTGACGATCCACTGCGAGGTGATTTGTCTCCACCTAAACAAGGCACCGGCGGAAAGATAGGCGAGTCCGCAGTCAAACAAGGCAATTAGCTTGAAGTCTGCATAATCCGCATATTGTGTGGGCACTTGGCATATTACAATCTTCTGCAAAACAAGGTCCATCCAACTGACGTTGTAATCTAGATGACTTGGACCGCGATGGTAAAACCCTACATACTCTAACGTAGGAAGGATAATCTCGTGGGAGGTGTGGAAGTTCACGAGCACCAACTTGTTTCGGTCTTCTCTGACGGCAGCCATCCAGTGGGAGTTCATGCTGACCCATTACATACCTACCAAGAAGTTTCAGGCGATGGTGATCTGATCAAAGTCGAGGGGCATCATGTACGACGACCCAGTACATACCTTCAAAGAAGTTTTGGCTGATGGAGGTCGGATTGAAGTCAAGGGGCATGATGTACACCTCCGTATCATGGTGAGCGCATCTCGCAAGAGCAGATAGCAGCAAGCAGGGTGTCTTGAAAAGCTCAAGCCTCGCTTCGACGATGGCCGCGTGCATGCCCCTCGAGCATGCAACAAGCCGCACGGCGCTCATCATATCCATACGCGAACAACAGAGGTCGAGGATTTCACTGGGGAGATCGCTCCAGTCGCGGCTCATAGGGATGCTGCACGGTTCGCGTTCGGCCATGGTGGAGTTTGGAAGGTGGGGTTTTGGGGGGCTTGATTTACGGGGGAGAAGGATCTTGGTGCTAGAGCGGCTAGCGAGGGAATAGTGGTACTGGAGGAGGCAAGCGAGGCGAGGGTACGCGGGGGCACAATGAGATGATGAAGAGTGACCTCAGGATCTCCGGCGAGATGGAGATGGAGATGGAGTGGTGCTAGGGGAGAGGGAGACGAAGCAAGGCATGCTATACAGCAGTGGTGACGGTGACTCCACAGTGCACAAGGTGAGGCTGACTTTGGTAACCCGAACACACCGCCTGGACTACTGTCACCTCGGGCACAGGGTCTTGTCACTTCACTGTGAGGACCGGATGAATAATATTTTGACCAACAGGTGTACTACAGTTGTACTACTACTAGGTCCAGGTAGCATACGGAGTAGTACTACATGGCTTTGGGTTCACTTCATCCTCCATGTAGCATCCATTTTGCGAGCAGAACCAAATTCTCGTGCATGCGGAAGCGCGAAGAAGGGCTTTTTCTTTTTTGAGGATAATCGCATATTTCCTTAACCAGAAAAGGTTGTGTCTCGCATGCACGCACCAAATCCATCCAAACCAGCTATCACACTTTTTTGTGTGCAAAGAGATGGATATGTTTGTGTATCTATTCGGCCAGCCAAGTGGGTTTTGCGTAGGTCCCACATGTCAAGAGGGGTGCAGAAATAAAAAGGAATCATAAAATGTTTCGCCACGGTGATTCGAAAGAGTGACCTCAACTATCCAGTGGCGCATGTAGCGATAGAAGGATGGGCATGTACACGGACACATACCACTCCTTAGTATGCTTCTCGCATAGCCTTTTCGTTTTGCAGGTTGGTCTACCTAGGCGTCTAATCAACTACCTGCATGCCACTTCTCCCATTTACTTGTCCATCGGGAACCGCTTTTCCACGGCTTCTCCACCTCTCCTTCATTTGCATTCAAACCCCACTAGATTCACATTGTTTTAATGTCACGCGCAAGATGCAATTCTATCCCGATCACGTGACGAACTCAAGATTGGGGCACAATCGCATTTCGGGCACTTAGCAAGATGGATATCATTACATCATACCATTACATAATAGATGGGGATACATACAAAGGCACACGTATGCCACATGAATACATCAATACATAGCAACATCATGGAGAAGCACAACATCTGACTACAGATGAAAACACAAATGAAATCCACCCTGCTAGCCCAGGCTGCCGACCAAGAAACTATCCCTTGATCGAAGAAGCAAAAGAAGAACTCCAAAACAAGCAAACATCGCTCTCACATCCGATCATCGCATTACCTGTACCTGCAATTGTTGTTGTAGTAATCTGTGAGCCACGAGGACTCAGCAATCCCATCACCATGGGTATCAAGACTATTTAAGCTTAATGGGCATGGAATGGATAAGTGGTGAGGTTGCAGCAAGCACTAAGCATTGTATGGTGGCTAACTTACGAGTACAAGAGTAAGAAGAGCAACTACGCATAACGGTCGCAACTAGTAATGATCACTAACTGATCCCGGACTACTTACGAGTCAAACATAACCCCACAGTGTTCTCTTCCCGAACTCCCTCGAAAAGAGACTGTCATGGTTACACACGCGGGTGGTGTATTTTACTTTCGGGTCTGGTGTCAAGTTCTCTAAAACCGGATATCATAAATTTCCAATCTTCCACATAAACGCGGGCACGTCTTTCGAAAGATTAAACCCTGCAGGGGTGTCCCAACTTAGTCCATTATAAACTCTCACGATCAGCGGAGGTAAATCTCCGTCCCAGAACAACCCGATCAAACTCGGAATCCCGGTGCACAAGACATTTCGACAATGGTAAAACAAGTCCAGCAAGACCTCCCGGCGTGCCGACACCCTGATAGTAGCTGCGCGTATCTCGTCTCAGGCCATGACCGGATGAGCAGTGCGTACAACTAAAACCTGTCCTCGAGTTTCCTCGTGGTGGCGCTGCCAAGGGCTCTAGTTTGGGACCAACACCATTAGCACTGGCCCCACCTGTATTATGTGGAATTAAGAACCCGGGGACGTGCCCCCTTATGCAAATTAATTATTTAACAGTTTTATTATGATGGCAAATTAAAACCAAAGTTGGGCCTTGCTGGAAGTGTTTTATTCAAAGCGAACTGTCGAGGGGGGCCCATAACACCTCGACCGTGTTAGGAACGCAAAATCAAGGAACATAACACCGGTTTAGTGGGAACTAGGGTGGCAAGAGTGGAACAAAACACCAAGCAAAAGGCCGAGCCTTCCACCCTTTACCAAATATATATGTGCATTAATTAAATAAGAGATATTTTGATATACCAAACATATCCATGTTCCCAACATGGAACAACCTGCACCTGCAACTAGCAACGCTATAAGAGGGGCTGAGCAAGTGGTAACATAGCCAAATAAAGGTTTGCTAGGATGGTGAAAAAGGTTAGAGGCTGTGTCATGTCATATTGGGAGGCTTGATAAACAAGTGGTGGGTAGCGCGACATAGCGATAGCATCGAGACAACTAGCAAAGCAAAGATAGTAATGGTATCCAGGTAATGATCATCTTGCCTGATATCCCACTCGGAAGAAGATCGAGTCCATGAAGACGGACGGGCGTAGTCAAACGCATCCTCACAATCGCAACGAAACCAGAACTATCGAGAAGAAGCACAACCAGAAAGAAGCAAATAACACGGTAAACAACCAACACATAGACATGGCATGATGCTCAACCAAGTATGATGCATGATAAAGCTACATGATGCTATGCATGGCAAGAGATGATGCATACAAGAACCACACTTCAAAGCAAGTTCAAATGAGGCCGGAAACAACATATATCAACTCTGGAAGGACCCCATATGCAAATTTCGAAATTGTTTCAGATCAGAACAGCACATTATGTTGAAGTTGATAAGCAGCAAGTTAACATGCACCATGATGATCTACGCATCATTCTAGTCCATTTACATATAAGGTTCATTTAATTCCGAGCTACGATCTAAAAGATATGAGCAAAACAAGTTATACAAGGCATTGATGCAAAATGCATGCAAACATCACCACAATCACTCAAAACATGGATGCAACAAGAGAATATGAAACTACACATAAAACTAAGCAAGTTTCATATAGAGCATGTTCAAAACGGAGCCACGGTTCAACAATTACAAGCAACACAAGTTATTACTCAAATCTGCCCAAAACAGCGACTAGGCATATTGCAAGCATCAAAACAACATGCTATATGAATCATATGAGCACAAACATGATATGCACTTACAGTAGGGATAACATGCTTCAAATATATTTAAGGCTCAGGTTCATAGGCATAAAGATTAATCCAATATGATCCATGCAAAATGCAACTTAATAACACAGATTAGGACTTTGTGAAAAACAGGGCATACATATGAGCAGAGTTAATAGATAGCATGTTTGCGGCAAGAAAAGAAGATGCTACAGTAGGTATACATGACAAACACAAGCATGGCATGAAAGTACAGGTTAAACATGGCAAATCATGCTTACTAAACATCTCCATATAACCTCTAGAACAATGGCAATCATCAAGGCAAGTTGAACTCTAATAACAGATTCTCAGACTTAGTCAAATTCATAGGTTAAGGCTGAAACAGATTAATCGATTCAAACTTTGAGGCATGATAACTATATGCTACAGGAAGCTATCATGGCAACAAAAGGCATGGCAAGCATGTACTAAATACCCTTAACAAAACATGCTTACTGATCATATTCACGTGTGAAAGTGCGTTATATCGACTAGAGGGGGGTGAATAGGCGATTTTTACAAATTCGTCACCGAGGAATTTCAAGGTGAGGAAATTCCTAAGCGACGAACTACTTAGTAGCAGAATAAGTACTCAGATGCATAACATGGCATAAGCACAATCATCGTGATGAAATGAAATAGGCATAGAGTACAGGTAGCGTGAAAACACAGGATAAGCAGGCTGAAGACTAAGTGACTGAAGAAATAGGATTGAGGAAATTGGGAAAGTCTTCAGTCAAAGTCTTCACACAGTAATGATCAAGTAAATCAACACATGAATGAGGAAATAAAAGGGTTGAGGAAATAGAACCAGTAGCTCGGTGAAGACAATGATTTGGTAGACCAGTTCCAACTGCTGTGACAGTTGTACGTCTGGTTGGAGCGGCTAGGTATTTAAACCTGAGGACACACAGTCCCGGACACACAGTCCTCACTGTATTCTCCTTGAGCTAAGGTCACACAGACCTCGCCCAATCACTCGTGGTAAGTCTTCACAGGTGACTTCCAAACCTTCACAGACTCGGTCACTCGGCGATCCACAATTTCCTCTTGGATGCTATAGACCATGACGCCTAACCGTCTGGAGGATGCACAGTCCTCAAAGGTAACAAGCGTCGGTTCCACACAGGAACAATTTCTTAAGTGATGCTCAATCACTTTGGGTTTTAGGTGTTGGGTTTGGGTTTTTCCTCACTTGATGATTTTCGCTCAAAGTCCTTGGAGGATGGGATGCTCTAAATGAGAAGTGTCAGTTTCTCTCGGAGCAGCCAACCAACTAGTGGTTGTAGGGGGCGGCTATTTATAGCCTAGGGAGCAGCCCGACATGATAAGCCATAAATGCCCTTCAATGATATGACCGTTAGGTGGGTAGGATTTTTTGGACAACTAGCGCATAGCACAACAATGGTCGGAAATTTGAGCTCTCAAATTCCTCAGGGCAATCATGTTCCTCACTTGTAGGCAATCCGCATTGGCGAATTCCTAACTCCTCAGTCAGAACAAATTCCTCAGAGAACAGAAGAACTTCGTCTCTGTCACTGAAGAACTTGACTGAACTATATGAGATTTCCAACGGCTTCACTCGAAAGGATTGGTAGGTGTAGGATTTGAGTTGGGCATCACTTGGAAACTTTTCCTTAGTTTTACCTCGACCCCCTTTAACAGTACGGTGTTTCCTATGACTCAAGAAAGGGAAAAAAAACTATGAAAGCAAAAGCCTTCACGCTTCATATTCCTCGCATCAATATCAAGTCTTCAAGGTCACACCAATTTCCTCATTTTTAAAGTCTTCAAGAAAACCAAAGTCTTCAACTGAAGACATTCATTTTTAGGGGTCGACTTTCTTCGTAAATATCAAACTCCTCATAGACTTATAGAACCTGTGTACACTCACAAACACATTAGTCCCTTAACCTATAAGTCTTCAATACACCAAAATCACTAAGGGGCACTAGATGCACTTACAATCTCCCCCTTTTTGGTGATTGATGACAAATAGGTTAAGTTTTCAACGGGGATAAACATATGAAGTGTAAATAGTGATATTGAGGAATTCGATTGCAAGATATAGAAGAACTCCCCCTGAAGATGTGCATATGTGAGGAATTTGCTTTGGATTGCAAATGCACATTGTAGAATAAAATCATGGAGATCTCCCCCTATATCTTGTCATTCATACACACATTTAACATATGATATGAAGAATTTGAAATGCATGATGAAATATGGTGACTGATGTAATTCAGCATGCGTGCATTAACATATTGAGGAAATAGCATGCAGAAAAACAGAGCAAAAGTATCAGACCACCATAGGACTTAAGTTTACAACTCGATCCAACAAATACTTCAGAAGAACGAGAGTTGTAACTTAGCAAAAAAATGCCCATATATAGAGACCCGCTTGAAGACTAACTGAAATTTCTCCCCCTTTGTCATCGAATGACCAAAAGGGACGAAAAATGTGGACTAACGCCCCTGAAGAATATCATCATGATGTCAACGGAGCAGCGCCAGCGTTGTTGGGGTCATCCATTGGAGTAGGGCCTGCCGCGGTGTCGTTCAAGTCTTCAGCTTCATCCGTCTCACGCGATGAAGAATATGAACTGGCAACAAGCTGAGGAACTTTGACCTTCTTGAATTTCTTCGAAGGGGGCTGAGACCAGTCAAAGTCCTGTTGGAAGCCCATCTCCTTGAGATCTTCAGCACTATAGAGATTCGACATAATAGCCCAAGTGCGGTCAAAGACTTCATGCAAGTAGTAGTGATTCTTCTTCATAGTGTTTTGAGTGACTGTCATGTTCTAAAGAATTGCACCAAACTGACGCTTGACCCACTTGTGATTTCGATCAACTTTCTGATGAAGACTAAGGAGAAGTTCACAATCAGTCATCACACGCGGAGCTGTTGCTTGAGGATTTCGCTTTGAAGCTTTGGCGGCAGAATCTTGTGTTGCAGAGTCATCATTGGTGGAGTAGGATGCAGCTTTGTCAAACTGTCCATCCACTGGACGAGTGCCTTCATCTATAATAGCAGCCTTGCCCTTCTCATCAGCTGAGGAAATAGTCTGTTTGAGGACTTCAATAGGGGCAAATAGCCGAGATGATTTTGAAAGTCAGCCTTATAATGAATTGAAGACCTTGATCTGATGAACTTCATGATCTAGGGAGCATAAGGCTTCAACTCAAAAGGTGACAGAGCAGCATTGGCCAAAGTCCTCATGAAGAAATCATGGTAGTTGATAGGAATACCATGAATGATATTGAACAGCAGATTCTTCATAATGCCAACGACCTCTTCGTCATCAGAGTTGTGGCCCTTGATTGGACTAAGGGTTTTGGTCAAAATGCGATAAACTGTCCTTGGCACATAGAGCAATTCCTTGACGATGAATTTGGTCCTTGGAGCTTGGCTAGCCTTCAAAGGCTTCATCAACACTTGCATCAGATGATCGGATAGTTCAGGTTCAACATAGAGTAGCCTTGCACCTTCAGTGGGAGGACTAACTGGGACGGCATGAAGCAATTCAGAGGCCAGTGCTTTGTAGTGAGTGTTTTCAGTCATCCAGTCCAATACCCATGAATTGACATCATCAACATTTCCAGTAATATGCAGCGTGGCGAAGAATTGAAGAATGAGTTCTTCATTCCAATCGCAGATGTCGGTGCAGAAGTTGAGTAACCCAGCGTCATGAAGAACACTGAGAACTGGGGTGAAGCACGGCAGCGATTCCATGTCCACATGAGGAATTTGCTCATGGTCAAAGATCTTGTCCTTATCAAACAACAGTGAGGAATAGAAGTTCATTTGGCTAGCAGTCCAGAAGCGCTTGCGACGCAGTCTTGCAGAGTCATAGGGATTGTAATCCGTGAAGAAATGATGCTTAGCAAAGAAATCATCAGCGTTGAATTTTTGCTTCTTGGTGTGAGGATTTTGTGGCTTGGGCTGAAGATTAACAGTTGAAGGCTTCACAGCCGCTTGGCACACAACCTCTGGAGCCACAGACTGAGGAATTTCCATAGCAATTTCATCAGCTGTAGTCTTGGACTCCATTTCTTCAGCAATAGTAGCTGGAACTTCTTTTGGAATAGAATGAAGTGAAGATTGATGTCCATCAGAGCCCGTATGAATTTCTTCAGTCGGCACAGGGGACAGAGGAATTTGTTGTAGAGGAGTGGTCAATGGTGAATTTGGATGATATATTTCCCAATAATCATCATTAAGAACTGGTGTAGTAGACCCAATGTCCACATCCCTATCTTCTTCATCAATTTCTTCAACGCCTGCCTCTTCAGCTGTGAACTGAGGCACGGGCGATGATACCAGAGGGGTTGAAGGGATATCATTCACTTCAATTTCTTCATCCAACTATTCTGAAGTAGAAGCAGAAGGATGCGCTTCATCACTGTCATCAGGAATGTCATATTCCTCACCAAAGGGAACATTTTCCATTGATGGCATGCTTGAGATAGGAACAGCATCAATGGGGTTGGTGTACGAGCTTTGCAAAGTCTTCACTTTCTTGGGAGCTGAAGACTCTGCAGTTTCTGAGGCTTTCCTTTTCTTCATAGCTGCCTTTTCTGTAGCTTTGGTCTTCTTTGCTTCTGATGCAGAAGGAAGGTGGATATCTTTCATCTGTGATGACTTTGCAGGAGGAGCAGATGAAAGTGGAGCAGTTTCTTCAGGCACAACTGATGCAGTTGCCCTGGCTTGTTCAGATTCTTCAGGTGCAACATTGGAGGTTGCCCTGGCATTTTCTTCAGTAGGTTGAGTAGATGCATCAGCCTGAGGAGTTTGTTGTTGCGATGGAACTGCAACATCCGGGTTGAATCCCTTGGCCATTCTGACAAATCTGACTTTGGCACCTAGCCAATCTGCACGATATGCGTCAAATTCATCGCTTAGAGCTTTGATCTCCTTTTGCAGATTCAAAAGTTCTTCAGGAGTCATCTTCACAGCATTTTTCTTTAGAAAGCGCTCCTTCTTGTATTGGGCTTTCTTGGCTTGCCTGGCCTTCTCAAATTTCCATTTTTCTTCGGCTATGAAGGCCATCAACGTGTGGCTCTGGCCAGGAGTGAGGTTCAATTCAGGCAAAGGTGTGTTAGGGTTCTTGTGCCATAGATCAATGAAATCAAGGATCTTCCTTGGATCCAGCATGAGGGGCACAACACTGCCTTTGGCACTAGCGGCCCTTTGTTGTCGATCTCTGATGATCTCAGCTAATTCTTCGTCATCAGCTTTGTCTTCGCTTGACGGAACCTGAAAGGCGACCTGCTTCTTGTGAGAACTTGGCCTTGTGCCTTGTCCAGCAGTGGCCTTTTTCTTCAGCAAGGTCGGAGCTGTTGAAGACTGAGGTGGAGCTGAGGAACTTGCAGAGGCTCCAGAAGCAATTGAGATTCTAGTAGTCCTTTGGCACGTGGCAAGATGCACAGGTGCTGAGGACTTTGCAGGAGCAGCTGAGGATTTTGCAACTAAGGGAGTTGGAGCTGCTTTTGAAGAAGTTGCTTGAGGATCAGGCCATGAGGGCTTTGAAGAGCTTGGTCATGAGGGCATTGCAGCTGAGGATCTTGTCTTGACAGCTGGTTTCTTTGTCATAGCCTTCTTAGGCTTGCTAGCAGAGGCCTCAGCAGTGGCAGCAGCAGACTCTTCATTGAATTTCTTCACTGCCTCTTTAGCCATTTTGGCCAGCTTGGCTTGACGCTTAGCCCACTCCTGAGGAAATTCCTCACCTCTTCTGATGCTTGTGGGATCAGCTTCTTGGCCTGGAGCCAATGGAGGTCTTGGGCATGGAGGGTTAACAGCGAATTTCTTCATGTACTTTGGAGTCACATATCGATACTCCCTCCATTCTCTTGCCCATCTCCTCTCAATCTTCTGAATGCGCACTTTGCACTGATTTTTGTTCTCCTTGCCATGAGTTGCTTCATCGGGAGTACAATATTCATCATAGATGTCTTCAGGGATCTCAAAAGCAGTATTTGTCTCTGGCCTCTTTCCTCCCTTCTGAGATCTCTTCCCATCAGCCATTTTTTTTCACGTGAGGATTTTGAACAATGGATGTTTCTGAGGAAGTGTGCAATTTTTCTTCGAGGAACGCTGCAAATGAGTTAAGTTGATGAGAACCTAGAGATTCAGCAGCGGACATGTGTACCTGTGAACAGAATATAGGTGCGAAGAATTTGGAGAGGTCATATGCATTCTCAGAAGTTTTTCAAAAGTATCGAGTTTGAGGAATTTGACCAAGGGTGTCTTGAGGAATTTCACTAAGCATTCTTTGACTTAGATTCCAGAGTTGTATAGATTGAAAAATCCACACAATTGAGGAATCTTGAAGAAAAACATTGCTTAGAGAAACAGATCAAGAACAGAAGCAAGTTGGTGTTTAAGAACATGAAAGTTGAAGAATAAACACCTTTTGAAGATTTCGTGGAAATCATCCGAATCAACAAGGGCAGTAAAAATAAATTTTATTTACCCTTGACGAAGAACACGACAAACTGAGAATAGCAGTGGAGAAGCTCGTCCCTTCAGATCTTCCACGCCCTAACTTGGCGATAGAAAACAACTACGGCGGCGGCGGAGTGAAGATTTCCGCGGCCGGCGTGAGTACGACGACGACGAGGTCGAGGCAGTGAAGCTCTTCCTCACCGGCGATGATGGAGTGCAGCGGTGGCGCTAGGTCTGAGAGCTCGAGCGAGGGGAATAAGATCGAGCGGGGTAAATGAGATATGAGGAGGGCGAGGGGTATTTATAGCCAAGGTGAAAAAACCGCTCGTCCGAAGAAAGTGGACGAACATGCTCCTGACCCTTCTCATCCTAACGACATGTGTCACCCACGTACTGTGAAATGGAGATCGTGTTAGATCATGGGTGAATATAATCTTATCGAGGGATGTGGAACGGTTTGAGCGGCAAAAGCCAAAAATTCAGATATGAAAATTTAACGTTTCGTTCGCAAATTCTTCAGCTGTCAAGGACAAAGTGAAGACTTTGAACGGGTTTCAAATAGAATGCACATGAAGAATTTGTGAACAGACTGGGTTGAGTTTAGCATAGAGGGGGAAAGGGTCCGATCACATTCACTTAGGTAATGGTCAACTTGAAGAATTAGCAATAAGTGAATGTTGTAGAGGACATGAAAAACTCAAATATATATATAGTCAATGAAGAACATAGTCGGAAAGAGTGAAGACTTTGCAAAGTTGAAGAATTTGAAAAGTTTGTAGAATATGCAAAATGAAGAAAAAAACTCAATTTTGAAAAATTTCAACTTTTTGTGGTGGCGTGACCCACCGTATAAGAATGAAGATTTCAGACACCGCGTACAATTGTCGTAGGGCTCTGAGAATCAAATTCTTCGTTAATTTCTTCACACGTAGAGGGTTAGTCTTCATTGATTGAAGAAAAATGTTTCTTCATGTGTTTCACATCTAAGTCATTAATTTTGCATAAGTGTTAGGATGTGTGTCCTTTTCAAAGAACATTCAAAGATTCTAAGATATTTAGCTCACACCGCAACTTGCTAAATCTCTTCTCATCCAAGGGCTTGGTGAAGATATCCGCTAGCTGTTCTTTAGACTTCACTTGATCAATAGAGATGTCGCCGTTCAACACATGAACTCGAAGAAAATGATGATGAATCTGGATGTGCTTTGTCTTCGAGTGCTGAACTGGGTTATGAGCAATCTTGATGGCACTCTTATTGTCACAGAAGAGTGGCACATTCTTCACATTGATGCCGTAGTCCTTGAGGGTTTGCTTCATCCACAGCAGTTGAGCACAGCAAGAACCAGCAGCAATGTACTCAGCTTCAGCAGTAGAGAGTGATACGCAGTTCTACTTCTTTGAGGACCAAAATACTAAAGATCGTCCGAGGAAATGGCATGTGCCTGATGTTGACTTGCGATCCACACGATCACCAGCATAGTCAGAGTCAGAATATCCAATGAGATCAAAAGCTGAGCCCTTGGGATACCATAATCCAAGTGTTGGAGTGTGAGCTAGATATCGAAGAATATGTTTCACAGCCTTATGGTGTGATTCCTTCGATGTAGCTTGAAAACGGGCACACATGCAAACACTAAGCATAATATCTGGCCTAGATGCACATAGATACAGTAAAGAGCCAATCATGGAGCGGTATACCTTTTGATCAAAGTCTATACCATTTTCATCGGTGCATAGATGGCCATTTGTGGGCATAGGGATTTTGACGCCTTTGCAATCTTGCATACCGAATTTCCTCAGAACGTCCTTGAGGTATTTCTCTTGAGAAATGAAGATGCCATTGCGTTGTTGACGAATTTGAAGACCTAAGAAGAATTTCAATTCTCCCATCATGGACATTTGATATTCCTCACTCATCATATAAGCAAATTTGTCACTGTAACGTTGGTTAGTACAGCCAAAGATAATATCATCAACATATATTTGGCATACGAATAATTCATCATCATATGTTTTGGTGAAAAGAGTTGGGTCGAGTGAACCGGGTTTGAAGCATTTCTTCATGAGGAATTCCTTCAGAGTATCATACCACACCCGAGGGGCCTGCTTGAGGCCATTGAGGGCCTTATTGAGTCTGAAGACTTGATCAGGATGCTTAGGATCTTCAAAACCTGGTGGTTGAGCAACATATACTTCTTCCTCAAGCTTACCATTGAGGAATGCACTTTTCACATCCATTTGATATAAGATGATATTATGATGGTTAGCATAGGCAAGCAATATGAGAATAGCCTCAATTCTAGCGACAGGTGCAAAAGTTTCATCGAAATCAATTGCTTCAACCTGTGTGTAGCCTTGAGCTACAAGACGAGCCTTATTCCTCACCACTAGGCCATTCTCATCTTGTTTGTTGCGGTAGATCCATTTGGTGCCGATGATATTGTGCTTGCGAGGGTCTGGTCGCTTGAGATGCTCCCACACCTTGTTCAGCTCGAATTGGTGTAATTCCTCTTGACTCGCTTGAATCCATTCAGGCTCCAGAAATGCCTCATATACTTTGGTGGGCTCTGTGATAGAGACGAAAGCAAAATGCCCACAAAAGTTAGACAAATGTGAAGCTTTTGAGCGAGTGAGAGGACCTGGTGCGTTGATGTCATTGATGATTCTCTCAATCTGCACTTCATTTGCAATGCGAGGATGAGCAGGTTGACGACTTTGACTTGGCTCAGCATTTTCTTCAGAGCCAAATTCTTCAGATGCACCAGCATGATTTTCTTCATGATCAGGAATGACTTCTTCAGCAGATTCTTCAGTAGGTATGACATCCTCAGTAGCCTTTAGCTTGATGGATTCCTCAGGAGAGATTTCATCTAGCACAGGAGGTAGGTGCTCTCTTTGCGAGCCATTAGTTTCATCGAACCGCACATCTACGGTTTCAACAACCTTATGGTGATAGGTGTTGAAGACTCTGTAGGTATGCGAGTCCTTTCCGTAACCAAGCATAAAACCTTCATGTGCTTTCGGTGCAAATTTAGAATTGTGATGGGGATCTCTAATCCAACATTTAGCATCGAAGACATTGAAATAACTGACATTGGGTTTCTTGTCAGTGAGGAGTTCATATGAGGTCTTCTTGAAGAATTTGTGAATATATACGACATCAATTTCATCAGACAGAATTTCATCAATTAATGCAACATATGTATATATAGCAGTATGAGGACGTGTGAAATGAATGAATCATTTCTTCATGATTAGCTTGCGTCCTTTCAAGCATTTTAGGTCTCCAGAAAATTCTTCAAACGATTTAGTTCGTCTGGAGACCTGACCCTACATAAGAGGTTTGTTCTTTTTCTTCACCACCCACATCTGGAGGGGTGGCAAAGAGTTCATCATTCTGCGAGCTCCATAAGAGAAAGGTGGCATTGATGCCAAAGCGCTTCGTTTCACAGGAGAGGGATTAGTATAGGCATATGAGTAAGCAGAGAAATTCTTCGAGGACTTATGAACATAATGATTTGAAGAATAATGCACATAATCAGAACTCTTAGATTTTCCCTGTGATACAGAAGCATTAGCATGATGATGATCATATGAGGACATGGATCCACGTGAAGAATTTCATCCATAAGAGGACTTGGATCCATATGAGGAATTTGATCTGGGGTTCCTATTCTTCACAGGTGGTGTCACGAGGACATTCACCTGAAGACTTTCAAGGCACCTTTTGGGAAGCCAGATTCTCTTCGTAGGGGGACCATTCCTGCAGTTAGTTCCAACATATCTAGCAAATACTTCACCATTCTGATTTTTGAACAGTTTATAGTTGGAGTCAAATGACTCATCAGATGAATATGAGGATTCACAAGTAAAGCCAGATAAAGTGGATGGATCCATGGGAGGTCCCTTCACAGCAACCCATGAGGTTTTGGGATACTGCTCAGGCTTCCAGTAGGTTCCATCAGCATTGAGTTTCCTCTCAAATGCAATACCCTCTTTCCTAGGGTTCCTGTTCAAGATCTGTTTTTTGAGCACATCAAAAAGAGTCTGATGCCCTTTGAGGCTTTTGTACATGCCTGTCACATACAATTCCTTCAACCCTGCATTTTCGTCAGTGATACTAGTGGTATCCTCAGATGAGGAATTTGTGACCAGAGAGATAGTTGAAGAATTTGCAGTAATAGAAGCACTTGAACTTTCAGGTGAAGAATTAGCAGTTTCACGTTCAATGCATTTCAAACATGGTGGAATAAATTCTTCCTGAGGGGAACTGATCTTTTGAGCAAGTAATGAATCATTTTCCTTTTGAAGATCTTCATGACTCACCCTTAGCTTCTCAAGGTCTTGCTTTCTCTAAAGAAATTCATAAGAAAGCTTCTCATGATCGGCTAAGAGAGTTTCATGATGACTTTGAAGGTTGTCAAACTTAGACTATAGTTGCTGAAGATTATCAGTTAGTGTTTGAGTTCGATCCATTTCCTCACCTAACAGATCATCGCTTTTGTCTAGCATATTTTGAACCTTTTCCAAAGCCTTTTGTTGTTTAACAACAATATTAGCAAGTTTGGAATAGCTGGGTTTGAGGTTATCCTCAGATTCATCCTCACTTGATTCAGAGGAGGGATATTTGAATACCTTGGCACCTTTTGCCATGAAGCAATAGGTGGGAGCATAGTCATCGTTGCCGTCATTAGCAGTGTTGGGGAAGCCATTTTCCTCAATCTTGAAGATGGACTTGCTGACGTAAGTAGTAGCGAGGGCTAGGCTCGCCACACCAGAGTCTGACTCCTCAGATGCCTCCTCTTCCTCATGTTCCTCAGATTCAGCTTCAGAGTCCATTTCCTTGCCAATGAATGCCTGAGCCTTCTTGGAGCTGCTCTTCTTGTGAGATGAAGACTTTGAAGATTTTGATGATGAGTACTTTGAAGATTTCTTCTTCTTCTTTGAGTCATCAGAACTATCATCCTTGTATTTCTTCTTCTTTGATTCCTTTGCCCACTGAGGACAATCAGTTATGTAGTGACCGGGTTTCTTGCATTTGTGGCAAGTCCTCTTCTTGTAATCACGTGATGAGGAATCTGATCTTGTGTCATCACCTTTTGAAGATTTTATAAAGAGACCACGCCTTGAGAACTTCTGGAATTTCTTCACGAGCATTGCTAGCTCCTGGCTTAGTTCTTCAGGGTCACCAAGGCTGCTATCAGAATCTTCTTCTTCAGATGAGGAAACTGCCTTGGCCTTCAGTGCGCGTGATCTTTCATAGCTTGGCCCATAGAGATCTCTCTTTTCAGCTAGTTGGAATTCATGAGTATTCAGCCTCTCAAGAATATCAGCAGGATCTAGTGACTTGTAGTCTCTACGTTCTTGAATCATCAGTGCCAGTTTATCGAATGAAGAATCGAGTGACCTCAACAATTTCTTCACCACCTCATGGTCGGTGATGTCAGTGGCACCCTGTGCTTGAAGCTCGTTTGAAATGTTAGTGAGGCGATCAAAGGTTTGCTGGACATTCTCATTGTCGAGTCTTTTGAAGCAGTTGAAGAGATTGCGAAGAACGTCAACTCGAGAATCATGTTGAGTTGAGATTCCTTCGTTGACCTTCGACAGCCTGTCCCAGATAAGCTTTGCAGACTCCAAAGCACTCACTCTGTCATACTGTCCTTTGCTCAGATGGCCACATATGATATTCTTCGCTTGAGAGTCAAGTTTCTTGAATCTCTTCACATCAGCAACGTTCACAGAAAGAGTGACAGAGGGAACGCCATTTTCCACAACGTACCCGAGATCGTTCTCAATTGCCTCAAGATGCATGCGCATCTTATTCTTCCAGTAGGGGTAGTCCATCCCATCAAAGGTAGGACACCCAGCCGAGACCTTGATCATGCCTACAGTCGACATAACTAAAACTCTAGGTGGTTAAACCAAAATCACACAGAACAAGGGAGTACCTTGCTCTGATACCAATTGAAAGTGCGTTATATCGACTAGAGGGGGGGTGAATAGGCGATTTTTACAAATTCGTCACCGAGGAATTTCATGGTGAGGAAATTCCTAAGCGACGAACTACTTAGCAGCCGAATAAGTACTCAGATGCATAACATGGCATAAGCACAGTCATCGTGATGAAATGAAATAGGCATAGAGTACATGTAGCGTGAAAACACAGGATAACCAGGCTGAAGACTAAGTGACTGAAGAAATAGGATTGAGGAAATTGAGAAAGTCTTCAGGTAAAGTCTTCACACAGTAACGATCAAGTAAATCAACGCATGAATGAGCAAATGAAAGGGTTGAGGAAATAGAACCAGTAGCTCGGTGAAGACAATGATTTGGTAGACCAGTTCCAACTGCTGTGACAGTTGTACGTCTGGTTGGAGCGGCTAGGTATTTAAACCTGAGGACACACAGTCCCGGACATACAATCCTCACCATATTCTCCTTGAGCTAAGGTCACACAGACCTCGCCCAATCACTCGTGGTAAGTCTTCACAGGTGACTTCCAAACCTTCACAGACTCGGTCACTCGGCGATCCACAATTTCCTCTTGGATGCTCTAGACCATGACGCCTAACCGTCTGGAGGATGCACAGTCCTCAAAGGTAACAAGCATCGGTTCCACACAGGAATAATTTCTTCAGTGATGCTCAATCACTTTGGGTTTTAGGTGTTGGGTTTGGGTTTTTCCTCACTTGATGATTTTCGCTCGAAGTCCTCGGAGGATGGGATGCTCTAAATGACAAGTGTCAGTTTCTCTCGGAGCAGCCAACCAACTAGTGGTTGTAGGGGGCGGCTATTTAAAGCCTAGGGAGCAGCCCGACATGATAAGACATAAATGCCCTTCAATGATATGACTGTTAGGTGGGTAGGATATTTTGGACAGCTGGAACATAGCACAGCAACGATTGGAAATTTGAGCTCTCAAATTCCTCAGGGCAATCATGTTCCTCACTTGTAGGCAATCCGCACTGGCGAATTCCTAACTCCTCAGTCTGAACAAATTCCTCAGAGAACAGAAGAACTACGTCTCTGTCACTGAAGAACTTGACTGAACTGTATGAGATTTCCAATAGCTTCACTCGAAAGGATTGGTAGGTGTAGGATTTGAGTTGAGCATCACTTGGAAACTTTTCCTTAGTTTTACCTCGACCCCCTTTAACAGTACGGTGTTTCCTATGACTCATGAAAGGGAAAACAAAACTATGAAAGCAAAAGTCTTCACGCTTCATAATCCTCGCATCAATATCAAGTCTTCATGGTCACACCAATTTCCTCATTTTCAAAGTCTTCAAGAAAACCAAAGTCTTCAACTGAAGACATTCATTTTTAGGGGTCGACTTTCTTCGTAAATATCAAACTCCTCATAGACTTATAGAACCTGTGTACACTCACAAACACATTAGTCCCTTAACCTATAAGTCTTCAATACACCAAAATCACTAAGGGGCACTAGATGCACTTACAACATGAGCCACATATCAATGGGAATCATCAAGCCAAAATGCAATCAATTAACTTAGGCAGTTTCAGACTTAGTGAAATCTGGGCATGGCAGATAGTTATATTTTCAAGCAACTTGAGGGCACCAAAAGAACAAGCTACACCAGGTTATAATTGCAAACAAGGGCATGGATGGATAGAGCATAACATTGTCATCAAAACATGATTATTGAACATCTCCAGATTATGCATAGATTTGGTGAAAACTAGGCATGCTGACAATAGTTATTCGATTGCAACTTTAGAGCAAGATATAGACATGCTACAGCAAGATTACATAGCAACCAATGGAATGGCATCAACATACACATTACATAGAGCAAATCATCAGGAGGAATCATCTTCATATGGGTTATAGATTAGTGGCAATCATCAAGCAAACATTGAATCTATTAACAGTTTTCAATAGTTAACAACATGATGCACTTTTGCAACAGAGATTAGAGCATGTATATGAGTCCTAACATGAATGCAAAGCACACCATCATGTAGAGCACACTGAGCTGAACATTTTGACTATCATACACTCAAATTGGACCAACATGCATAAAGTTAGGGCCCACACAAAATGCATCAAAATGTTGTTTACAGAAAAGGACTTAGCAAAATCAACCTCGAGGCAGATCTGGGCGGACACTGTCCGGGCTGGCTGGACACGTTCGGCGGCTGGGACGCGCGGGCCAACGCGGCAGCGAGCGGGCAGAGGGAGGGGGTTGGACACGTCCGGCTACACCGAACACGTCCAGGCGCGGCGCGGAGGCCCGAGGCCATGGCGGCGATGCGGGCATCAGCGATGTGCGGCAGGGCGGCGAGCGGCTCCGGCGAGGTCGGGGATCGATGGGGTGGGGCGGATCCGGGAGAGGGAAGCCCGTCCCCGACCGGATCCGGCGGCGGCGGGGCCCGAGGCGACGGCGGCGAGGCACAGGCGCAGGGGAGATCCGGCACGGCGGCGGAGGAAGGTGGCGAGGAGCTGGGCGCTGGTGGGGAGGTCGGCAGGAGGCGGGACAGGTGCTCCGGCGATGGGGACCTAGGCGGCGGGATCCCTAGACGGCGGCGAGGTGGCACGCGGCGGCGCTGGCGAGGCCGTCCGGCGAGGTCGAGGACGGCGTCGGCCGATCGGGAGCCCGAGATCGAGCGCAGGGGGAGCGGGGGCTCGGGCGAACGCTCGGGCACGTGGTGGCGGAGGTTCGGGCCGGCTGCGGGCCTGGCGGGCCGTGGTGGAGGAGGAAGGTAGGGGGACGCGTGGCGCTCGGCGGTTGGTGGAGGGCGGCGGCTGGTGGCGGCGCTGCAGCGAAAAGTGGCGGTGGCGGGATTGGCCGGCGAGGAAAACGAGGTGGGGGTGGCGGCTGAGAGTAGGGGAGGCTAGGTTTGTCCAAATTAGGCAAGGGGGGTGTTTATATAGGGTAGGTGGTCTAGGGATTAGGGTTTGGGGGCGTTTTCGGACCATGCGATCACGATCCGACGGCCCGGGTTACGAGGGGGTTTAGCCGGGTCTAGGTGGCTGTGGTGGGCTGTGTAGAGGCTGTGGGAGAGAATAGAAGAGAAGCCCGACACGTGTTTCCAAATACCAAAAACATCCGACGTTTGTCCGGTTATAGTTCCACTATAGTTTATCCGTTCAGGTATCAAACGACCTCCGAATGCGCTGAAATTTGGCGGGCGGACTACCGACAACATAACAACACCGCACGTCAATTTCAACCCATCCCGAGAACATTTTTCTGCCACTAATAAAATAATATTTCGGAGGTGCCGCGGGCGCGTGCGAGTGTGTCTGGGCTCCGGACGGACAATGGAAGGGACGAGGGGACTCGGCAACTATGGACGGATGCAAGTTTTGAAAAATGATGACGGCACGAGTGCCGATGCAATGCGGATGATGCAACGATGAATGCGACAAACAAATGAATCACACGGCGACAATGCAAATAAATGAAAGACAACTGGAGCATCGGTCTCGGGGCGTCACATTTAACCTCTTCAGATACTCGTGGAGTAATTCCGAAGCCCATTTAAATTATCACCTTCTTCAGTTAGACTAGCCAATTTAATCCTAATTCTCCAAACCATAGCCCTCCGGTCCAGCAGTTGCAAATGGCGAAAGAGATCCCTTTGCAGGTTTTTAGCGTCAAACATGTCCTTGTCGAAGGCTCGTTGAGCATAGTTGCCATCGTCACCGACCACCCAAGGGTTGTTCGAGAATGGATCAACAATGTATCCAACTCCCTCGAAAGGGTGGAGATGAAGGTCATCGGTCTCGACACAGAGTACACGAATCATGCCACTGGGAAGATCCAACGCGCCACCGTCCTTCAGCTGTGCCTCGAAGATGAAGTTTTGGTGTATCACATCATACACACGCCGTCTATACCAGGTGAGCTCCACGATTTCATGTCTCGGTAGGACATATACTTCTGTGCGGCAGCCATCGAAGGGGACAAACAGAAGCTGGTGCCGTACAACATTGACTTGAAAAACATCGCTGACCTACAAACCTGAATTCCTGTAGATGATCGTGATGAAGAAACACCATCCCTATTCGACGTAGCAAATTCAGTGCTCGGAACAAACCTTGAGAAGGGTGACAAGACGGTGGGATTAAGGTCGTCTGGATGGGAGAATTATCCCTTGACCTACGAGCGGATAAAATATGCTGCCCTCGATCCCCGTGTGAGTTTCGAGATAGCTGCAAGGTCGACAGAGCATGTTGCGAAATCGTCTCCACAGAAAATGAGAAGAAGAAGAAGAAGAAGAAGAAGAAGAAGAAGAAGAAGAAGAAGAAGAAGAAGAAGAAGAAGAAGAAGGAAGAAGAAGAAGAAGAAGAAGTTGCACCAGTAGCAGGGCATTATAGATGGATGAACTATTTCCTCTCTGTGGGCATTGATATAGATGAACTATTTCGCTGGTGTGCATGTCTTTGGATCAAGTGTAGTAGCGTAGGTCCGCTTGACTATAATGAACTATTTATGTGCCTAGTTTTCTCTACTACTCCTTGTAGTGATCGGTATGCAATGCATGTGTCAGTAAACATGAAAGCTTGTCCATGGAAGTTGAACTACGGCGACCATCACGTTTCTACCACTGCCGCACGTGATTCCCACAACAACGCTCCAACCCATGGCACCACGTCCCACAACGTGCGCCTCACCCCTCTCGGCCCCACCGCAACTCTGCCTTTGTGTGCATGACATGTGGGCCAGCTGAACTGCGGCGACCATCAAGTTTCTACCATAGCCATACGCCATTCCTACGATGCCGCTCGAACCCATGACACCACACGTCCCCCGACCTGCGCCCTTACCCCTCTCATTCCCACCGCCCCTCTGCCTTTATGAGAACGACATGTGGGCCATCCGCATGCAGGGTCCACATGTCATTGACACAAATGCAGGTGCAGTAAACTTTTGAAGCTCAGTCCCGTGGCCCCCAGAGGGAAATGTAACTCCTGCGCCAGGCCTTGTGGTGCTCCCGCTATACGAACTCGTGCCAAACTCGAAAGTTGTTTCTTTTACTACTACCAATGTGCCAGCCCGTGCGTTGCAATGGATCCAAAGTAGTAGAATAATACTTGTTCACAAACTTGAAATATAAACACTCTACTTTTGATATACATATATCAGTAAAAAAAACTATACTTCACCCAAGACATATTCCTCGGGCTGTTTGATGAGGTGAGGGACTAGTGTGGCTGGTTTCAAGATAATAATAGATTTTTAAAACATTGGAGCAGATTTTTTTTTCTAACAATTTGTAGCATGGCACGGCATCTGGTGCACCTAAGCGTCTGAAGAAAAAAGTGGAGTGCACTCTAAAGATATTTACGTGCTCCCATTTAGTGGAGTGCACTCTAAACACATTATCTATTTATTTTTCTCTAGCATTTCCTAGCCATGCAACCATGCCACATAAGCTAGTCGTGCATGCAATCCATAAATTGTACTAATATACTTGCGTTACTCTCCAGCATGCAATGCCGCCACATCATCTATTCATGCCTGTTAGTCATAGGTTGTTTTTTGCATTATTCTTGATCCTTTGCATTTTGGTAGAGGTATGATTAATCCAAATATTAATGTTCCATACAACTAAACCCCAAAGATCCGCCGGAGCCAAGGCAAAGGACATACGACGAGGGCGGTGGAGGCGTCTTCGTAGGAGGAGGAGAGCTCGAAGGATAATCTTGCACCTCCGTCAGCACCTGCATATCGGCGCGGGACTCCTCGAGCGCCCACTGGAGCTCGCGCTCCTGAGCGGCGGAGTCACGGGATTTTCCTAAACCGCGATGGGCACCATGCAGTACTCCTCGTAGCCGGGGGCGCGGTGCTTGCGTCCCGACTCCTGGGGTACTGTCTGGAGCACACGCTCAGCCACCTCGTGAGCCACGGGGATGCCATGCTCGCGGCCGTGCTGTTGGAGCACACGCTCGTACGCCTGAGCGGTGAGGATGTGATGTTGGCGGGCGTGCTGCCAGGGCACACGCTCGTCCACTTCGAGAGCGGCGACGATGCGATGTTCGTGGGCGTGCTCTCCTCCATGTCAAGAGCAGCGAGGATGCGATGCTCGCGGCCATGCTGCTGGAGAACGCGCTCGTCCACATTGTGAGCGGCGAGGACGCGATGCACCTCCTCCTGACCGACCAGGGGTGCTGCTAGAGCACAGCTACCCCTCGTGGCTGACGAGCGCGAGCCGCTAGATCACATTGTCCTTCGTGTGGCCAGTCAGCGCGCGCTACTCGCGGCCGTCTAGGGCATGCTCCACCTCGGCGATGTCGAAGACTTCGTCCTCTTCCCAGGCCATGGCGCCGTCCACTACGGCAACGGCTGCGTGCTCCAGTGGGTGTTGTGTCTGTATGGAAGCTTCGGGCTACAGTACCAGTGGGGGCAGTCTGAGGAGAAAAATGGAATCTCAAGTAGCACAATATGTTGGAATGTGTCGGAGGAAGGCTGGCAGGAGCAGTACAACAAACATCACATGCGCACCATAATTTGTGTGAAATGGGTCTGTGTGGATGTACGAGTAGTACATCCATATCATGGACATTCATGCACGCAACAAACATTTGTGTGCATGATTTCACCCTATTTTCGTATTCTGTTTGGGAGTGGATTTGATTTTTGTAATCAGAGCTCATTTTGGTAATTGGTTTCAATTTAGACTATGCATGAGTTATTGCGAGAGATAGATATAGAGAGAATATTTGTGTGACAAAGAGGGGGGGCGGGGGCAGCAATACCTAACAAGAGAGGGGCATATGCGTGTTCGAAAGACTGTGTGTGTCGTAGAGAGAGGAGTGTCCGAAAGGGGGAGAGAGGGTGTGTTCGTGTGCGTGTTTGTGTTAGAGAGAGAGAGAGGTGCATGTAATGTCGGGATCGACAAGGTTACGAGGTTGGGATATGGGAGAGCCATAGTGTGTGTGCGATGAAGGGACACACAGACATCGTCTGTTTGCATGTCAGAGAGCTAGATAGACCTCGACAGCATGGCTGGCTAGGGGGTGTAAGGTTATGTGTGGTAGAAAGAGATAGTCGAGAGAGTGATGGATTCTTGTTTCTTGCAGGGAGACCTAACTACATAGAAGGGGGTAGCAAGAAGAAGAGAATGGCGGTGTACCTTCTTTTCATGGGATGGGAGTGAGACCAAGAGACACGCATCGTGTGGAGAGGTGTGTGTGTTTCGAGAGAGAAACTACTATGCGGACGAAACTCCCTGCACGACGAGGGAACGACAGCCAAATCCAGCCATCTACTTCACTTTTGTGTTGTGCATGGACGACCTAATCAGCTTTGTCGTTCACAAATCGTCTACAAACCATCGTGTATATAGCAGCGTTCTTTCGAGAGACAGAGGGAGGCGTGGACCTGGATAATGAGATGGGTGCTCATGTGTATGTTATAGGGAGGGAATTGTCTAGGTGGTAGTCTTATGATGGCACCCAATCTTTCAATGAGAGTGGGGATAAGTATTGATTTGGTGGATTTTGACGTTAACGATCCAACTATATCGTACCCGGTGATACAAATCGACAATCGTTACTAAACCAATCTTCAATGGTCGATGATCTTGTCGTATGCATAAAATCAACCTACATAGCAAGATGGGGTTCCTCCAAGCAACTGAAGAACCGGCTAGAACTAAGATAATGCAATCTTAATTGCCAATATGAATTAATTATGGATAATTGTGGGGTTGTTGATATAGGATCTGAACGAGGCGGTAGTCCTACACACCCCGCAAATGCAAATTATTGCGAAGCAAAACAATGTGTACACAACAACGTGTGAGTTCTAACCTAGAAAAAAGGTGGTAGCCTTATCTATATCTATATACTATATTACTATGTTTTTTATTTGTATAGTTATATCTATATCTATTCCACTCCCTCCATTTGTGATTTACTCCGCACATAGCTTTGACTGCAGCCAAATTTTATAAAGCTTGACCAAATTTGGTGAAAACAATATGAATATTTACACGAACAAATTTACATGATGTGGAAATAAAAGCAATGATGAATCAAATGATATATATTTGGTGGTTTATATTTAATATATTTTCCAACAAACTCGTTGAAAATATACAACGTTTGACTTTAGAGAAACCCAATATGCGGTATTATGTAGTATATATTCTATATTCATTATTTTTATGCAGCCAATGCGTGTATTTACACGTACATGATAAAAACCGTTGATTGATGTTGATCCAATGGTCCAGGTGGCTGCGATTCGGATCTACTATAATCTAATTGTACCCATATACGCTCTTCTCGAACGAGCAGCACGACAGTGTGATCGATCCACACAAGAAGCTCTGAATAAGACCTCCGCGTGGCTTCATGGGTGCTCCCCACATCATATTATTCATAGTACGTTGACTGAAAAAAAAAGATCTTCCCATTTTTTGTTCCTACAATGTTGTGCCGTGCACGTACCTAGTTGTATCGTGGTAGTAGTAGCAGCACGGAGTGCTCCTACTCTATCAATGCGTCCCATCTGACACAAAATCTCTTGGCTTCCGTGCTACAGCTATATCTTCCCCTCCTCGTTTCTGTTTTCCAACGTGGCGGGCGGGGTGTGGTTTCCGAAAGTCGGTTTGCTCAACTGCGGTCCCACATGAAAGTGAAAATGCTAGGTAACATGCCTTCCCTAGCTATGTGGCATGCGTGGACGGACCATGGAGTACTCCCGATTCCCGGGCGTGTGGGGGTGCGACGCGAACGCGGCAGGCATTCTCCTTTTAAACATGTATAAATTGAAACATTTGGTTCTACTCCTTCGCGCGATCGATTTGGCTGCAGGGCGGGGCGGGGCTTTTCCCGCCCGATAAGCAGGGTGTAGTAGCTAGGTTGGCGTATTGTCAGTTTGGTGACATGCGGTCCCACATGTTGTAGTGATATAAAGCCTAGCCAATGCGCGTTAACCTGGGGGCCGGAACGACAGTGTGGTATGCGACGGGGAAGGGACATGCTTCATGTACGTGTTCCAGTTTCTCGTTTTGAACTTGCGAACGTGACAGGCGTGCTGCACGAGTAGTTTTGAATTTATATGTTCGGTCTCAGTTTTTGAATTTACGAGTAGTACGTGTGTCGGGTCAAGCATCGTACGTAAATTAAGAAGTTGAAGCAAAAGGGATCACACATGTCTTTATCCACTGGAACGAGATTGCAATAGTACAATTAGAAGTAAGGCCACGACGACGCGATCGCAGTGGTGGTTACAGGAGGCGAGAAGAAAGATGCATCCATCAACGACCTCCTCCTCCTCGACTCAGTGCGCCGGGCCACCGACTGGCGGCTTAGGAGCGGCGGCTTTTGCACCGAGGTCAAGGTGCTTCTTGACAAAGGTGTCCAAGGCTTCCAGCCGGTTGACGAAGGCCAACGTGGTAGCGTCCTCACCGGCCTTGTAGATGCCTATGTACACGACTTCCTCATACACGTGGATGTGTAGGTTCATGAATTCTTGCAGGGCGAGGCGCCTCGCGGCGAGCGCCACCTCCAGGTGGACATTCTTTGTTGCGTCGGCGGGCACTCGCAGGGCCACCAGTGCTTGAAAGAGGTTCACACCATGGAGGCCGACGAGGGTGGAAGGCAACAAGGAGCCTGGGCGCGCGGGCTGCAGGAGTACGGCGATGTCGTCCGCGAGCTTCTTGACGGCGGTGAACTTGTTGATGATGGGAACGATCATCTTGTCCAACTGAGAGTCGTAGCTGGTGTCGACGATGGCCATGAACCAACCGGTCGCCAACACCCTCTGGAGATGATCCTTGGTGCCAGGCCGCAGGCTGACGTCGTGGACCATCTGGCACAGCCGCTGGCCGCTCGAGCGCATCGCCGCCATGGGTCTGGAGTGAGCACTGTTGTGCTTAGCGTAGGTGCGTAGGTGCGTACGATGTGCTAGATGCATTGGAATGGAGGGGCGCCTTTATATGAGTGCAAACTGCGTTGCATTCACATCGTGTTGCCTCTTTTCCCCATCCTCCACCCATTACTTCCCTCAGCATGCTAATTGAAGGACGATGCATCATTGGCCGTTCAACATTTCGGGAACCGCTACCCTCTTCCTCCTTGTCTGCATTAAAGCTGTATCGGGAACTGTCCTGGTTTACTAGTTTACCA
This sequence comes from Thinopyrum elongatum, assembly GCA_011799875.1. Taxonomy (NCBI): domain Eukaryota; kingdom Viridiplantae; phylum Streptophyta; class Magnoliopsida; order Poales; family Poaceae; genus Thinopyrum; species Thinopyrum elongatum. Next base: position 132,436,437 of record CM022299.1, read on the forward strand.
TCCATTTCTCAATTTATTTTTATTGTCCTGGTTTACTGGAAGCTGTCAAATCAAATAGTACTGCGCCGCCCGCTGCATGCCCGGCTGAACACGCCTCCTCGCCTCCATCAAACGCCTCCATTAAACCTGCATGCAAACCGAGAAACCTATTCCGGCCACACGTTCGTTCATGGACGCACCGGTGGCGGCTCAATCACAGGCACGCACGCAACGCGTGACGCGTGCACAAAATCACAATCTCGGGAATTTTGGATTATCTTCGCACAAAAGTTAAAGACGGTGCCTTGAACTTAGGCTGCAAGATGACATGTTGCGGCTCCTACCGCGCTATGCCAGCTGCAGAGATATATCCAAACATATATACGAAGCATATTTGGCATTGCTTGGTCGTTTAAATTCAAATATTCAAGCATCATTTTTTACGGGGTCACCGAAATATCTAGAAAGTCGTCGGTTTTCTGAAAAATTTGTTTGAAAAATAAACTGGTGACAAATACCCAACAAACATGGCCGAGCCTGGCACGCGCACACATGCAAAACCAGCGCGAGCAACCACATAATCTCGTGTGTGTGTGTGTATCATGCGTTGTGCGCGTGTGCTCTTCTGTTCTGAAAATAATAGAGGTAATCTATGATACGTCTCCAACGTATCTATAATTTTTGATTGTTCCATGCTATTATATTATCATTCTTGGGTGTTTTACCATCATTTTACAACAACTTTATATTATTTTTTGGAACTAACCTATTGACATAGTGCCAAGTGCTAGTTGCTGTTTTCTGCTTGTTTTTTACATCGCAGAACATCAATATCAAACGGAGTCCAAATGCAGCGAAACTTTACGAGGATTTTTTTTGGACCAGAAGACACCTGTTGGGCCAGAGCAGCACCTGGGGGGTGCCCTGAGGGGGGCACAACCCACTAGGGCGCGCCTGGGCCCCCAGGCACGCCCAGGTGGGTTGTGCCCACCTCGGTGGCCTCCCGCACCGCCTCTTTGCCCTATAAATACCCAAATATTCCAGAAAACCTAGGGGAGTCGACGAAATATTGATCCAGCCGCCGCAAGTTCCAGAACCACGAGATCCAATCTAGAGCCCTATTCCGGCAATCTGCCGAAGGGGAACACGGTCAGGGAGGGGTTCATCATCCTCATTGGTGCGTCTCCGATGATGCTTGAGTAGTTCATCACAGACCTATGGGTCCGTAGGCACTAGCTAGATGGCTTTTTCTCTCAATGTTTCTCAATATAATGGTCTCTCGGAGATCTATTTGATGTAATGACTTTTTGCGGTGTGTTTGTCGGGATCCGATGAATTGTGAGTTTATGATCAGATTTGCCTTTGATTTTATATCCATTCATGATTGTTATAGCCTCGTATTTCTTCTCCGATATTTGGGTTTTGTTTGGCCAACTTGATCTATTTATCTTGCAATGTGAAGAGCTGCTTTGTGATGGGTTCGATCTTGCGGTGTCCTTTCCCAGTGACAGAAGGGGCAGCAAGGCAAGCATGTATCGTTGCTATTAAGGATAAAAAGATGAGGTATATTCCTACATGAATAGATCTTGTCTACATCATGTCATCGTTCTCATTGCATTACTCCGTTTTCCATGAACTTAATACACTAGATGCATGCTGGATAGCGGTTGATGTGTGGAGTAATAGTAGTAGATGCAGGCAGGAGTCGGTCTACTAATCTTGGACGTGATGCCTATATCATGATCATTGTCTTGGATATCGTCATAATTATTTTCTTTTCTATCAATTGCCCGACAGTAAAATTTCCACCGTTGCTATTTTTTGAGAGAAGCCACTAGTGAAATCTACGGCCCCCGGGTCCATTTTCCTACCATATATTTTCATATCTATATTGCCATTTGCCTTTTCCTTTATTTGCATCTTTTATTTTTCATATCTATATTATCAAAAACCCAAAAATACCTTGCTGCGTTTTATTTTCTTTTATTTGCAACTTTCAATCTACTACAATTTTCTCCCGTCACACGCCAATTTCAGGCGCCGTTACCCGAAAGGAATTGACAACTCCTTTAACACATCGGGTTGCAAGTGTTTTGTTATTTGTGTGCAGGTACCATTTACATAGTGTTGCGTGATCTTCCTACTGGTTCGATAACCTTGGTTCTCATCACTGAGGGAAATACCTACCGTAGCTGTGCTGCATCATTCCTTCCTATTTGGGGAAATACCGACATAGTTCAAGCGACATCAAAAGGAATTTCTGGCGCCGTTGCCGGGGAAGCATCATCAACATCTATCAGGTTCCTAATCACAAATCTCATCTCCTTGCAATTTATATTATTTGTCATTTGCCTCTCGTTTTCCTCTCCCCCACTTCACAACCATTTGCCGTTTTTATTTTCCCTATTTTTTGTTTGCCGTTTTCTTGCCAGATCTATTGCCTACTTGTGTTCTTGTTTACAATTCCTCATGACGCAAGTGAACATCAAGTTGTGTAATTTTTCCAATACCAAAAATATGTGTGCTTGTGTTGCCATGTGCCTTCTATTAGCTTGCATCTTCATTTGCTGAGATTTTTTTTAATTGATATGGATCCTCATCCACTTCCTAATCTTTTTAAAAGATCCAATTATGATGAACCAATTGCTAGTGATTTGAGTGCACTAGATTATCTTTATGAAGCTTTGCTTGAGATTTATGAATCTGAAAATTGTGATGAAGTGTTAGAAAAAGAAATTTATAAAGAGATTCATGATAGCTCTTTGAATGAAAAGCATGATTGCAATAATTTTATTAATGTCAAATGTGTTAGTGATGTGCTAAACCCCAAGCTTGGGGATGCTAATTTTGCTACGTCCACTACTTATTGTAATGATCATGATTGGGGTGATTTTTCTTATGATCTTGAAATTTTTTTAAGCCTCATGATGAATATGTTTGTGATAATATTGAAAGTCTGTTTGGAAGAGTGTCAAGTTTAGATCCCACATATTTGGAGAATTTTCAATCTTATGAAATTTTTGATCAAAGTGGGTTTGGAGAGGTCATGATTTTATTTGTTGTTAATCCCACTATTTTGGAAGAGTGTCAACTTTGCATGCATGTAGATCACAAAGAGAAAATTTTATATGATGGCTATATTGTTGAGTTTGAGTATTATCCTACATGTAATTATTATGAGAGAGGAAAATACGGTTGTAGAAATCTTCATGTTACTAAATTACCTCTCTTCATGTTGAGATTGATTTTGTTTATTTCTTCTTTCTTGCATATGCTAGTTTTTGCTTGTCTTGATAATTTGTTTTCCTATAAAATGCCTATGCATCAGAAGTATGTTAGACTTAAATGTGATTTTCACATGTTTTATGATGCCCTCTTTGTGCTTCAATTCTTGTCTTTCATGTGAGAATCATTAAGATCTATGTATCAATGCCTAGCTAGGGGCGTAAAACGATAGCTCTTGTTGGGAGGCAACCCAATAGTTATCCTTTTTATTTTTGGTTTCCTTGCTGTTCTTGAATAAATACATCATTAACCTTCTGTTATGATGTAGTTTTTTGTGTTTTTATTTGTGTTTGTGCCATGTAAGACCTTTAGGAGTTGTGGGAAAAACGTTGGTTTTGATCCAGTAAAAAACAGAAACTTTTGCGTCCAGTAAACAAATCACCAAAAATTACTGGAACGTGATTTTTAATTTATTCTTTTTGGACTGGATTGGTAGACAATTTTTTCAGGTCGTCCTAATTTTTCAGAATTTTTGGAGGTCAGAAAGTTTCGAAGTAGTACAGATTACTACAGACTATTCTGTTTTTGATAGATTCTGTTTTTGTTGTGCTATGTGCTTATTTTGAAGCATCTATGGTTTTCCTTGAAGGGTTTTTGCCATGGAAAAGTTAAGTTAAAGTAGATATAACGCAATTACAAAATATGAATGGTTTTTCTACAGTACTTAAAGTAGTGCTTTATTTTATTTACACTAACGGATCTCACGAAGGTTTTTGTTGAGTTTTGTGTGATTGAAGTTTTCAAGTTTTGGGTGAGATCAGGATGGATGAAGGAATGAGGAGTCGCAAAAGGCTAAGCTTGGGGATGCCCATGGCACCCCAAGATAATTTTCAAGAAGTATCAAGCAACTAAGCTTGGGGATGCCCCCGAGTGGCATCCCCTCTTTCTTCTAACGACCATCGGTATTTTACTTGGAGCTATATTTTTATTCGTCACATATCATGAGTTTTGCTTGGAGCGTCTTGTATGATATGAGTCTTTGCTTTTTTTGTTTGCTATTTTGTCACAATTATCCTTGCTGGACACACCTATTTGAGAGAGCCAAAAATATGCTATGACTTGTTAGAATTGCTCAATGCTTCACTTAAATTTTTTGCGAGCTATGGAATTGCTCTAGTGCTTCACTTATATCTTTTTGAGCATGGTGGTGTTGTTTATTTTGAAGAAATATGCTCTCATGCTTCACTTAGATTTATTTGAGAGTTAGTAGAATTTTGAAGAAATCGTCTCTTGCTTCACTTAAATAATTTTGATAGTGAAAATTTTAAAGAAACTTGTGCTCTCGTTCTTCACTTATATTTGTTTGAGAGCTTATGAATTGTCATGCCAATATGCTTTAAAAGAAATTTATCCCAAAATGATAGATATTTAGAGAAGATATAATAAAAATGTGCATGAAGATCATGGGACACCAAATTTGATTCTCTTCAATAATTTTGAGATATGAAGATAATGATGCATGGGTTATGTTATTGAGTGATCATGTTTTAGTAAGAATATTTGCGTTAAGGTTTGTGATTCCCTATGCAAGCACGTCAAGTCAATAATTATGCAATGAAATTACATCCTACTTGTGTTGCATTGTTCGGTGTTAGTTGTGTTTAATGTTCGTTTTTGATGGTTTTCGTTCCTTGGTTGGGCGCTTCTCAATCTTTTTGCTAGCCTCCACTTTGTACTAAGTAGAGATACTACTTGTGCATCCAAACTCTTTAAACCCAGTTTTGCCACATGAGTCCACTATACCTACCTATATGCGATATTTCCATGTCGTTCCAAGTAAATTTGTAAGTGCCATCTCTAATGTTCAAAATAATATTTCTCTTTTGTGTGCCCGTACCGCTCATGAAGCGGCAAGGGGTAGCCGGTATTTTTCATGCTAAATAGGTTATTCTCACGATGATTGTTTATTCACTTGTCATTGCAGGAGAGTACGGCGGTAATAGGGATTCCCAGTCCCGAAATGAAAAAGAAAAAATTTACTTTATGTTGTCAAATAATAAATTCCTTGGGAAAGTGTTGGTATGGACGGCACCCGTGGATTCGGTTAGCCGTGGAGTGTGAAAGTATGGTGGAAAAAGGAATAAACTTTATTTTCTGTTTGGGAACCGCCTATGATTTGTTTAGCATGGAGAATATTGGAAGCTCTTAGTCATTTTCGTTGACAGGAAAAGCATGCCACCCAAATTTTTTTATCTCTCAATTTAAGCCTTGAGCTCTGGCACCGCTACAAATCAATGCTTCCCTCTGCGAAGGGCCTTTCTATTTACTTTATGCAATTTTTATTTTTCTTGAGTCTCCATCTTCTCTTATAAAGCACCAACTATGGAACACTATTATCATACTTGGGCATTGGATGTAGCTAATGTTTGGATGTGTTGCTTGAATGGATCAATGATTGAGCATGATGGGCTAGGGATAACTTGCTTTAGCGTTAATATTTTGAAAGGACATTGTTGCTTGCTAGCATGATTTCAGTATCAAAGTTTTCATGTCAACACTAGGTTATTGTTTTGAATCATATAAAAGGTCCATATGTCCATGCTGTAAAGAAAAGAATATGATGACATGTTAGGCAGCATTCCACATCAAAAATTCTGTTTTTATCATTTACCTACTCGAGGACGAGCAGGAATTAAGCTTGGGGATGCTGATATGTCTCCAACGTATCTATAATTTTTTATTGTTCCATGCTGTTATATTATCATTCTTGGGTGTTTTACCATCATTTTAAAGCAACTTTATATTATTTTTTGGAAATAACCTATTGACATAGTGCCAAGTGCCAGTTGTTGTTTTCTGCTTGCTTTTTACATCGCAGAAAATCAATATCAAACGGAGTCCAAATGCAGTGAAACTTTACAGGGATTTTTTTTGGACCAGAAGACACCTGTTGGGCCAGAGCAGCACCTGGGGGGTGCCCCGAGGGGGGCACAACCCACCAGGGCGCGCCTGGGCCCCCAGGCGCGCCCAGGTGGGTTGTGCCCACCTCGGTGGCCTCCCGCACCGCCTCTTTGCCCTATAAATACCAAAATATTCCAGAAACCCTAGGGGAGTCGACGAAATATTGATTCAGCTGCCGCAAGTTCCAGAACCACGAGATCCAATCTAGAGCCCTGTTTCGGCACTCTACCTGAGGTGAACATAGTCACGGAGGGGTTCATCATCCTCATTGGTGCCTCTCCGATCATGCGTGAGTAGTTCATCACAGACCTACGGGTCCATAGGCAGTAGCTAGATGGCTTTTTCTCTCTATGTTTCTCAATACAATGGTCTCTCGGAGATCTATTTGATGTAATGACATTTTGCAGTGTGTTTGTCGGGATCCGATGAATTGTGAGTTTATGATCAGATTTGCCTTTGATTTTATATCCATTCGTGATTGTTATAGCCTCGTATTTCTTCTCCGATATTTGTGTTTTGTTTGGCCAACTTGATCTATTTATCTTGCAATGTGAAGAGGTGCTTTGTGATGGGTTCGATCTTGCGGTGTCCTTTCCCAGTGACAGATGGGGCAGCAAGGCATGCATGTATCGTTGCTATTAATGATAAAAAGATGGGGTCTATTCCTACATGAATAGATCTTGTCTACATCATGACACCGTTCTTATTGCATTACTCCATTTTTCCATGAACTTAATACACTAGATGCATGCTGGATAGCGGTCGATGTGTGGAGTAATAGTAGTAGATGCAGGCAGGAGTCGGTCTACTAATCTTGGACGTGATGCCTATATCATGATCATTGTCTTGGATATCGTCATAATTATTTGCTTTTGTCTCAATTGCCCGACAGTAAAATTTCCACCGTTGCTATTTTTTGAGAGAAGCCACTAGAAAAAACTACAGCCCCCGGGTCTATTTTCCTATCATATATTTTCATATCTATATTGCCATTTGCCTTTTCCTTTATTTGCATCTTTTATTTTTCATATCTATATTATCAAAAACCCAAAAATACCTTGTTGCGTTTTATTTTCTTTTATTTGCAACTTTCAATCTACTACAATTTTCTCCCGTCACACGCCAATTTCAGGCGCTGTTACCCAAAAGGAATTGACATCTCCTTTAACACGTTGGGTTGCAAGTGTTTTGTTATTTGTGTGCAGGTACCGTTTACATAGTGTTGCGTGATCTTCCTACTGGTTCGATAACCTTGGTTCTCATCACTGAGGGATATACCTACCGTAGTTGTGCTGCATCATCCCTTCCTCTTTGGGGAAATACCGACTTAGTTCAAGTGACATCAATCTACCGCAAAATACAGACGGCGTTGATGTCCCAGTGGCTAGCGCGAGCGAGGCTCATTGGGAGGTGTGAAGTTCGAATACCCAGAGCTGCTCAAAGTTTTCTTCTCTCTCTCCTTCTTTTCTCCTTTCACTGATGGGTGGGACCTGCATGGGTAGAGAGAGAAAACATTGTCACAAACTGTGTTTTACCAGCCAACTCAGAAAAATACAAGATATACGGCAAGTTAGTGACCGTATAATCACCTAGACTTGTAGTCTTGTACATAGTGACCGTATTGACCAACTTCTTATGTAAGATGACCAAAGTGAGCTCGCGGCGCAAGTTTAAGTACAGTGGATGAATTTTACTCTTTTATGTCTGCCACGAATGATCTCAAATTCACTACTAGTAACAAAGAAAAGGTTGCCCTGTTAATTAACAGAAAACATTGTCACACACTGTGTTTGACCAGTCAACTCAAAAAAATACGAAGCTATACGGCAAGTTAATGACTGTATAATCACCTAGTGTTATACATAATGACCGTTTTGACCAACTTCTTATGTACGATGACCAAAGTGAGCTCGCGACGCAAGTTTAAGTACCGTGGATGAATTTTACTCTTTTATGTGTGCCCTGAATGATCTCAAAATCACTAGTAGTAACAAAGAAAAGGTTGGCCTATTAATTAATAGAAAACAGGGCGAAAACTATCACATGAGGCTGGTATAAACAAGGTACACTGGGTTCACCTCATCATCACTACAGCTGTGCGTGCGCGAGAAGTCTACATAACGAGGGGGGCTACGGAGAGAAAGACGTATTGAGTGTGTGTGAGCAAGGTACAGAGACACAACTAGCGAGTGTGTGTTTGTGTTTGAGAGAGAAGCCAATGGATAGATTCAGATCAAGATCAAGGTGTCACCCTTCCGCTGTCATTGTTGGGGGCGAGGTATAGAAAGACGTATCAAGAGTGTGCGTGCGGTGGGCACAGAGGCACAACTAGCGAGTGTATGTGTGTGTCTGTGTGTGTGTGTTTGAGAGAGAAGTCAGTAGATAGATTAATATCAAAATCGAGTTGTCACCCTACTCCTTCGGTGTTGGGAAGTGTGTGTGTGGGGGGGTGCTAGTGACACTTAGAGACAGGGAGAAGGAGTTTTTGTGTTACATATATATATTAAGGGATAGGTAGATAGCATGTGTGCAAGGCATACTTAAAGCATCACGGAGATAAACAAGAGGTGTGCATGCAAGTGCCCAAAAAAAATGAAGAGAAAAACGATGTGTGTGTGTGTGCGCGCGCGTGTGTGTGTGAGCGAAATCTCAAAATAAAAGGTGTTGGGATGGAATCTCATTGTACACATTCATATGGTTCAGGGACTCGAGTTAACCTTACGGATATGTGTGCGAGACATAGTTCTTTGAGACAAGAATGGCGGTGGGTGGGCGGAATTAAAGGGGTGGGTGTGTTCGACAGACAGAGCGTGTGTGTTTTTGTGTGAGAGACTTGTAGGACGGGGTAGAAATACGAATTCTAACCTTGACAGACGTAGAGAAATACACGAAGTGCGCGTGTGTGATTCAGATGTCCACGAAGAAATGAGATATGTATGCGTGTGATTCAGATGTCCACGGAGAAATGAGATATGTATGCGTGTGATACAATTCATTCACGTATCACTATCTAGCGAACGTGGGCGTGCATCGCTTGAACATAATCTATATCTACTTCGTATCGTGGCCAAAGATACAATACCAATTCAACGCTACAAAGATTGGACACTCACATGTCGCATTTTTTTCTTTCAAATAGTCTTTTTCAATCGTGGATGCCAAAGTTCTAGTGATATTTCTTCAAACAACCACTGTAGTTATCATGTACATACACCATTGTTAGTTTTGCATTCAAATTCATTAGTCTTGGATGATTTAAGGTTCTATTATGAAGTAATATATGTAATATTCATATATGAATTCAACGGGTACCGCAATTTATGAAATGGAGGCCATGTAATGATATGAGGTAACACTTTTAAGTAGCGGACTATAATATCCATTTCTTTTGCGCATCTACATTATCCATTTGTTACTGTCCAATATAATTAAAATTAACACGTCAACGCATTGTGTTTAAAATAAATAACCAATGACACAAAATTATATATTTACACGAGAAATACATAGGCTGAGCGTTTGCTTCGCTTTTTATGAACGCGCCTCAGTTACACCCGTACGATCGGCCGCGCCCGTGTGATACTAGTAACAAGTTATCGTTGCATCATCCAGAGTTATTGTCTTTTTTCTAGGGTGGACTTCATACCAGTCATTAACTGCTCACGTGTGCCCGTGTACACAGTCTCGCATGACCGGCCCGCTAGCACTGTCCAAAATTAGTCGAGACTGGATACGAACGATCCCGCGGGCGGCAAAATCTGCCGCCTCCTTCTAAAATTTCCGCGACCTAGCATGCGAAATTCCCCTTTTGTCCTTGGTGCGCGGAGAACAATAGTTACAATACGGCCACTCATTTACATAATAGGTCGGGGTTGCTTTGGTAACTTCCGGTTCCCCGCACCACACGACACCCCCATTTCCTCTCCCCCACCCGCAAAAATGACTACTCCACAGCACCAGAGCATCTTACATCACGCCGTCCGTACTTCATCCGCCATTCTACCCCTTCCCTCTCAAAACCCTAGACTGCTCATCCACCGGCCTACCAGATCCCTTTCACTGCCAGCGTCGTCCAGCTCCCCGGATCTGCTTCTGCGGTCGCATCTACCCCTCCCACCTCCCCTAGAAACAGTAGACTGCTCATCCACCATGGTACCACAGCCCATTCACTGCCGGCCTTGTCCACAGCACCGGATCTGCTTCGCCGGTACTGTCGTCAACCGCAGCGCATCTGCAGCATCTCCTTCGTACTCCGCACCAGAGCCGCTTCGTCCACACCCCAGGAGCCGCCCCACCGACGCCCCCCGTCGACGGCCTCTAGTCCTCTTCGCCGACACCATCCTCCACCCTACCAGAGCTGCTTCGCCGACACCATCCTCAACCCTACCGGTGTAGTTTCACCTATACCATTCTTAACACGACCGGTGTAGCTTCGCCTATACCATTCTCAACCCTACCGGAGCCGCTTTGCCAACGCCCAAGTCCACGGCCTCAGATCCGCTTCGTCAACACCCTCGTCCAACCTACTAGAGCAGCTTGTGACGCCCTCGTCCACGGCTGTAGATCCGCATCGTCGACACCATCCTGAACCCAACCACCGGAGTAGCTTCACCGACGCCTTCGTCTACGGCCTCAGATCTGCTTCATCCACACCGTAGTCCACCCTATCGGAGCCACTTCATAAACATCCTACTCCACGGTTCTAGATCTCCTTACCGGACACCGACAGCCAGTGCAACATCATCACCCTTGACGTCTCTAACCTGATTCCCACCGTCTGGCAAGATGCCAAGAACTCGCCGCGGCCTAGGTACTTGTCACCTATAAACCCATCCAGCATCACCTGCCCGATGTACTTCAAATATACTAACAGGTCGATGTTACATGTTACGCAGCTGGCAAGAACTACAAGGACCAAGATCCTGGACTGAGGCATTGCTATGATCTTCTAAGTGCGTCTCTCTCTTGTATTGTTGTGTGCCTGCTAGCGTGCTTTGCTAGAATTTTCGACCAATAATCCCTTTGTGCAGCCAGTGATTTCCACTACTGGCTGCTAAATTAGAGATGTAGATGTCATACATGATACTCCCTCTATTCCAAAATATAAGTCTTTCTAGAGATTCCACTATAGACTACATATAGAGCAAAATGAGTGAATCTCTACAAAGACATATATTTAGGAATAGAGGAAGTACATTACACAAAATCATAGGTGGCATGTAGGAATTCAAGTGCAATAAATTAGGCTACCACAGAGTGCCTGCTAGTCCAGTACACAGAGTTATGGCTAGTTTATGCTATGCACACAATCTTTAATTGGTGGTTTAAATATGCACAAGGGATATGCAATGCTTTATCATGTAGAGATATCTCAAATTAGCCGTGTGAACTTGCAGATGGGGTGCCGCAATGAAAAGGTACAAAATTTCTTAGTACAGGATGTATGTCGCATTTTCATGGAACATCGTAAAAAAAGAGGCAGCGGTGAGCCTATACAGTGTGGTATGGTAGGTCACTCCATTGCAATCATCGGTACATGTTATTTGCATGTCAGTGCTGTTGGCCAGGGTTCTTAGTGACAGTTATTTCAAGTTATCCTATGAAAATAAGCCCCTTTGAATATAAGCTACAGATAATAAGCCAACCAGTTCTTTTCATTGCCTCCTTTTTCAGCTTATCTGTGGTATGATCAGTGAAAAGTCTAGATTGCATTATACTTTGTCATTTTGCTGCCTATCGGTGCAATGAACATTGGCGTTCATTTGCACCCGAACTATACACAGACGTGGCGATCTCCAGCATCCTACATCAACATATGATGGATGACCAAGCCACGGCAACAAGAGCCCTTCGAGCTACCAAAGGACACGCCAAGGAAACCAAGGCAGCATCGCCTAGAAGAACTTCCCTTGCCAGGCAGGAGGGCCCGGCAAGGACGAAGCAAACTCTCAGAAGCGAGGCCAAGATTCCTCCCTGGCAAGGCTTGCCGGGCCATCTGGGCGCTCAGTCCCGCCAAGGCTCCAGCGCTCCACCGCATCACTACTCCGGTCACCCATCGGTCCGGTGTCAAGCCTCCAGACGACTAAGTGGCATCCATCAAGCACGTGGCAGCCACCCAGAAGGCTTTTTATCTCCACATGACACCCGTTCAGGCGACGTGTCAAGCATGAGGGCAAGACGACGGCCAAAGTAGCTCGGCAGGCTTGCCGGGCACACCCTCGACATGATGTTAAGCGGCGCATTTAATGTGTTTTGTCCTAACTGCCAGGGTTAGATATGATAGCACTGTTTAGATCTAATCAATGAATAGTGGCAGCCAGCCATTGTGGATACCTAGACGGGGGTTCGGACCCTCACCCACTTATACGCGCGTAGTTGCTCTTCCCCCGAGGCTTCCTTGCCAGGTAAGAGCACCTCGCCGTCATTTTGGTCCCTCCATCAATCCACCACCAAAGCAGGAGTAGGGTTTTACGCCTCACGGCGGCCCGAACCTGGGTACACTGCCCGTGTCATCGCTGTTGCGCCGTCCTACCTCTTCTGCTCTCCGTGCAATGCGTGCCACCCCTCGCCGAAGCATAAAGGGGCCATTGGTCCCATAGGTGATTGGGTTACACACCGACATCTTTGGCGCGCCAGGTAGGGGGCTGTGCTTGCGCGAACCTAAGGAAGTAGGCGACGCATCGTTCTTCATCATCGACTTCTTCTTCGCCGCCGACGTCTTTGTCTATGGCGCCCAAGAAGAAGTCCAGCGCACAGGCTCATCCTTCCACTTCAAAGGCTCCACCGCAGGCAGATGTTGACGCTGCTAGTGATACTACAGCGTTGGGGGAGGCCGGCGCCATGCAAAACACCGCGGCTGCGGGTGCCACTGTTGCTGTGGCGCCCGCGGCTGAGCTCGGAGCGGTCGGCTCCGGACAAGACCAGCAACAGCTCCATCCAGGCAGCCACGGCCCGCAGGTGGCGGGCGAGGGGAACGTTCCTGTTCCACCTCCCCGTACCACTGGTGGGCGTGGCCGCAACCACGATGCTCGCTCAAACGCGAGCCGTGACCACCAGGCAGTGACCGCAGCCGACGCGGCCACCGAGCATGTGCTTGGCCCCGAGCGAGGGGAGTAAAGCGGGGTTCGCAGTAGGGCGACTGACCCCCGAGCCCTTCTCCACCATCACTCCGCTGCCTTGGTGACTGCTTCGCGGCAGCCAGGATGCGGCGGTGTTCCTCCTGGGACCGCCAGGGGTCGAACGACATCGCGGTCCTCGTCGACCGCCGTGCCAACCACCACAACGGAAGCTATGGCGAGGGCTCAGCTCCTTCTGAAGTTCCCTCCTGCGGCCAACCAGCTAGATGAGTGAAGGGCCACCATACAGAGCTTGATCGGCTTTGCAGAGGTCGAGAGGTCCCAGCGGTCGGAGCCAGCACAGCATGCACAGACTGGGACAGCGGGTCGGATTGCCACCCGCCGCGGAGAAGCTGCACCGATAGTGCAGTCCCCTCCGCGACGGCAAGATCTTGAGCAGCGACAGATGCAGCGTGACCACAATGCTGACGAGGCATCAATGGCCTCCTCGGGGCCACACGCCCGTCAAGCCCAGCAATGAAGTTCAGAGAAGCAACGGCGGGAAGTACGCCGCCAACCCGGCAAGCGTGATGAGCCAGTCATCGACGAGCCCGTGCCTGATGACGGTGGGGATCTACCCTTTGGGGTTGGATGCCCTATCTTCACTTGCGAGCTGCGACAAGTCTGTTGGCCATCCTCCCGTGTTTTCAAGCCAGAGCTGCCAGAGAAGTATGATGGATAGCTGAACCCGACAGAGTTCTTGAGCATCTACACTATTGCTATTCAAGCTGCCGGAGGAAGAGATGAGAAGGTATTTGCCAACTACTTCCTTTTGGCTCTCAAGCTGAATGTGAGATCGTGGTTGATGCCCCTACCGAAGGACTCCATTTCATCCTAGGATGAGCTGTGCAACGGGTTCATTGGTGCCTTCAAGGGCGGCCACCAGGAGCCCGGGTGGCCCAGTGACCTGCAAGTTCTCACTTAGAAGGAAGGAGAGAGTTTGCGAAAGTACATACAGAGATTCAGTAAGGTGCACTGCAACATCCCAGATATCCACCCGGCAGCTGTGATTGCCGCGTTCCAATCGAACGTGCGCAACAGAAAGTTTCGCTCCAAGATGAACATTCGACTGCCCAAGACTGTCAACGAGCTGTACACCTTGGCAGACAACTGAGCTCGACCTGAGGAGGGGAGGCGGCTCCCCAGAGAGGAAGACGTCATCAATGTCGATTCAGACGACCATGAAGAGACTGCTGGCTCGAAGAAGAAGGGCCAAAACCATAACAAGAAGTGTAAGGAGAAGTCAGCATTGGTTGTCGAGAGTTTCAGTGCTCCCAGTGCCGGCAAAAAGGCCGATACTTGAGTGCCCGGCAAGGAAGCTGCTTCTTGCGCTGGTTGCCGAGACGCTGCTGCAGCGAAGAAGGCTGGGAAGACCGATGGGCCATACTGCAAGATCCACCGTACCAAGGGTCATGATCTCCAAGAGTGTCATCAGGTTGAGCAGCTCGCCAAGAAGCAGAAGGCAGAATATGAGAAGCGTGACAAAGAGAAGAATCAAGGAGCTGTTGCTGGGAACAACCGTAACGGCAAAGGAGGCCGTCACGGCAGGACTCCTCAGCAGAAAGAAAAGCCAGCTAGAGGACAAGGAAAAGAGGAAGGGAATGAGGACAGTGATGAAGAGTTTGAATAGGAAACCAGTGAGCGAGAGTTCCAGAGGGCAACTGAGGCCATGTGTGTTGACGGAGGTGCGTCTTTGCACTCATCTCAGCGCAAAATCAAACAGTGGGCGTGGGAAGTTAATGCCATGGAACTAGCTGTTGACTCAAGGAAGCAGCTGAAATGGTCACGCACACCTATCGTCTTTCATGTCGAGGATCATCCTAACCGCACCACTGCGGTCGGATGTCTGCCTTTGTTGGTCTCACCAACAATCTGCAACCTCAAGGTCACAAAGATGTTAGTTGACGGCGGGGCCGGGTTGAATCTGATCTCCCCCAAGGTAATCAGCAAGCTGCAGATTCCAGAAGAGGAGCTCGAGGTTACCGAAACATTTCAAGGGATTAAGCCTGGTAGAAGCAGACCCATTGGAAAGATCACACTGCCGGTGACATTCGGAGAAGAGCTAAACTACCAGACCGAGAGGGTTGTGTTTGATGTGGTTGATCTGCCTCTGCCGTACAACGGGTTCCTAGGCCATCCAGCTCTGGCAAAGTTCATGGCTGCATCTCACTATGCTTACAACATGTTGAAGATGCCAGGGCCAATGGGCGTCATTTGCATTCTGTCGGATAAGAAAGACGCAATGATGTGCGTGGATAATATGTACCAGGGTGTTGTGGCTACCGAAGCTGCCGAGGCCGGCACCCACACCAAGGAGAATGGCAAAAAGAAGAAAGCTAGTGCCATCCACGGCAAGGAGTCCGAGAAACGTGCCTCTCCAGAGTGCGCTGCCCCTGTCGACAATCTGCCGGAGAGCTCCACTAGCAAGAGATCCAAGGTTGCCGAGCCTGCTGTTAAGAAGGTCCCAGCAAGGCAGGATGGCGTTAGTGGTACCTTTACCGTTAGTGCCACCCTTGACGACAAATAGGAAAGCGCGCTCATTGCTTTCCCACGGGCGAATGTTGATGTGTTTGCCTGGCAACCATCTGGCATCCCCGGTGTTCCCAGGGAGGTAATCAAGCACCACCTAGCTGTCTGCCCTCATGCCCGACCCGTCAAGCAGAAGGTGAGGAAGCAAGCTTTGGAGCGGCAACAGTTTATTTCTGAGGAAATCAAGAAACTTGAAGCAGCTGGTCTGGTCAGAGGAGTGTTGCATCCAACATGGTTAGCAAATCCAGTAGTAGTGCGGAAAGCAAATGGGAAATGGAGACTTTGCATAGATTTCACGGATCTGAACAAAGCTTGCCCGAAGGACCCATTTCCTTTGCCGTGCATAGATCAAATTGTGGACTCCACATTAGGGTGTGACCTACTCTCCTTCTTGGATGCCTACTCTGGGTATCATCAGATCTTCATGGCCAAGGAAAATGAAGAGAAGACCGCCTTCATAACCCCTTGCGGTACGTACTGCTTTGTGCAGATGCCTTTTGGAATAAAGAGTGCTGGGTCTACTTTTGCGAGGGCAGTACAGATTGGGTTTGGGCCTCAGTTGCACAGGAACATTGAGGCTTACATGGATGACATTGTGGTCAAGACCAAGGACAAGTCCACCCTTATTCAGGATTTGGAGGAAACCTTTGCCAACTTGCGCAAGCTCAACATGAAGTTAAATCCAGAGAAGTGTGTGTTTGGAGTTCCCTCCGGCAAGCTGCTTTGTTTCTATGTTTCTCAGCGAGGGATAGAGGCCAACCCCGACAAGATAAGAGCGATTGAGCATATCAAAGCACCCAAGACAGTTAAGGATGTGAGACATTTGACTGGATGTGTTGCCGCGCTGAGCAGGTTCATTTCCAAGTCTGCTGATCGCGCTTTGCCTTTCTTCAAAATCTTGAAGAAGGAAGGGCCCGTGCAGTGGACCCCAAAGGCAGATGTTGCGTTACAGGAATTGAAGGCCTACCTTTCCCCTGCTCCCAGCTTGGTCGCTCCCAAGCCACAAGAACCGTTGCTGCTGTATCTAGCGGAAACCAATCAAGTGGTTAGTGCAGCTTTGGTGGCGCAGTGGGAGGTGGATGACACGGCAGCGGCCATCGCAGCCCCCTCTGAGGAAGGAAGAGAACCCATCCCGTCAAGGCCAGAAGCAGACCGAGGCAAGAAAAGTGAACCTATGGATGTGGCAAGGAAGAAGGTGGTGTAGCGCCCAGTGTACTTTCTCAGTTCCCTATTATAGGGGGCTAAGTCAAGGTACTCTGGTGTGCAAAAGTTGATCATTGGCCTCGTCATGGCCTCAAGGAAACTGTGCCACTACTTCCAAGCCCATGAGATCACAGTTGTCACTTGCTTCCCCTTGCAGCGCATACTCCGAAACCCTGAGGCTACTGGCAGGATTGTGGAATGGGATTAGGAGTTATCCAGCTTTGGTTTGAGATACGAGAGCACATCAACCATTCACAGCAGAGCACTGGCAGAGTTTATTGCAGAGTGGACACCTACCCCAGATGAAGAAGTGTTGGAGACAATTATCCCCGGCAAGGAAGCACCACAAGAATGTATCATGTACTTCAACGGTGCCTTTTCATTCAACGGCGCCGGGGCAGGTGTGCTCCTCATCGCACCAACTGGAGAACACCTTAGGTATGTGGTTCAGATGCATTTCCCCCGGGAAGATGCCACCAACAACACCGCAGAGTATGAAGGACTCCTTGCCGGGCTCAAAATTGTGCGAGAATCGGGAATCAAGAGACTGATAGTCCGTGGAGATTCACAGCTTGTGGTGAGACAGATCAACAAGGATTACCAGAGCCCGTTGATGGAAGCATACGTCGAGGAAGTCAGGAAGCTAGAGGAGCATTTCGATGGTTTGCAAATGGAGCACGTTCCTCGTGCAGAGAACAGCATTGCTGACCAGCTATCGAAATGCGCTGCACAAAAGCTTCTTGTGGAACCAGGAACCTTTGTCCTCCACCTGACTCAGCCCTCCGTATCCCCCACAACGATGGCCAGAAAGAGGACAAAACTGGACTCTGGCAAACTTTCCCCGGAAGAGCTCGCTGAAGCCCCCGACAGAAAGGTTGCCGAGGTCGACCTTTGCTTCACCCAGTGAGCCATTCCCTCCCACTGAACCACCAGTTCCTGCGGTCGAGACGAGCGCTCCCGCGAGCGAGGAAGAACCCTTTGTCCTCATTGTCGAGGCCCAGGCTCCGACTTGGACACTGAGCATAGTCCAGTTCCTCCAGACAGGAGAACTTCCCGACGAGCCAGAAGAAGTTGAAAGAGTAACCCGGAGGGCCAGCATGTATCAATTTGTCAATGACACTTTATACCGCAAGCGGCCCAACGGAGTGAAATTGAAGTGCATCTGCCGGGAAGAGGGGCGAGAACTGTTGGTAGAGATCCACGGAGGTGTGTGCGGCTCTCACATTGGATCAAGAGCCTTGGTTGGAAAAGCTTTCCGCCAAGGTTTCTACTGGCCCACGGCCCTCCAAGATGCGATTGAGCTGACCACCAAGTGTGAAGCCTGCCAGTTCCACTCCAAGAACATCCATCAACCAGCTCAAGCTCTCCAGACGATCCCTCTATCCTGGCCGTTTTCAGTCTGGGGGCTCGATATCTTGGGCCCCTTCCCCCGATGTGCCGGGGCCTTTGAATTCTTGTTCATCGCTATCGACAAGTTTTCAAAGTGGCCGGAAGTAGAGCCAGTGAGAAAGGTGACGGCACAGTCAGCTATCAAGTTCTTGAAAGGGCTGGTATGCCGTTTCGGAGTGCCCGCCAGGGTGATCACCAACAACGGCACCCAGTTCACGAGCCGCGCCTTCATGCAATATGTTCAATCCCTCGGAAGCAAGGTCTCATTTGCCTCTGTTGCGCATCCCCGGAGCAATGGACAAGCTAAGAGGATGAACGCTGAAGTGCTTCGCGGACTCAACATGAGAACTTTCGATAAGCTGCACAAGTGCGGGGGACGCTGGATTGATGAGTTGTCGGTGGTTCTTTGGTCCCTCCGTACGACACCAAATTGAGCCACCGGGCAGACACCCTTCTCCCTAGTCTATGGGGCAGAAGCGGTGCTCCCCACGGAATTCAGATACGGGTCACCTCGAGTACTTGCCTACGATGAAGTAGCACAGGAGCAGCACCGGCATGATGATGCCGTGCTCCTCGAGGAAGATCGTCTCCGGGTTACGGTACGTGCTGCACGATACCAGCAAGCCTTGCGCCGCTATCATAGCCACAAGGTGTGCGCCCGGAGCCTTGAGGAAGGCGACCTTGTCCTTCGGCGTGCTCAGTCCGCCAACGGTTCAAACAAGTTGACGCCAAAGTGGGAAGGCCCTTAACGGGTAGTACGAGTCACCAGACCCGGCGTAGTCCATCTGGAGACCGAAGATGGCACCCCGGTGCAAAACTCATGGAATATTGAGCATCTTCGCAAGTTCTACCCATAAGGCGCGGCTACCGAGCCTCGCTCGGCGGCCTTTTTGTACAAGCATTGCCAAAGTTGCATGTAACCCTTTGTACAAAGCCAGGCGCAGACCATGAGCACCAGAAATAAACGAAGCGCTAGGGGGGCCCCCGAAGAAGATTGCATGCATGCATAAGCATATCATGTGCATCATGAGCATCATGAGCATAACATATTTCATATAGATGAGGTCACATATGGCTTTGTTTTCATCAACGTTGAGTTGCAGGATCCTTGCTGAGGGCTTGATCCCGAGGAGATGAAGGCAAGCCCACGCATCGGCCACGGCAAGCCAAACAGATAAGTTCTCTTCTTATCCATACATGTCCTGTGATATAAGTACTTGTACGTATGGAAACCCCGCCACCCTTAGGACATAGGTGCTCCCATCCTTTGGCTCGAATATTTCGGCCAAGATGGACGTAGTGACCTTTTCTGGGAAGGGGTTGGCGGGGTGCTAGTGCCTCCTATGGTTTTAATGCCCGGCAGGACTTGTTTACTCGAATGTATAGAGGTATATTACCTCTGCATGGAAATCACACATGCACAAGTACCCGGCAAGGCTCATCTTTTTCAATTAATATGTTGGTAAGCGAGTACAAGTCTTACAGGGAAAAAACATGGATAAGAAAGATTAAATAATTTGAACTAAAATTTGGCAAGTGCCTACAGCTTTTGAACTAAAAATAGATAGGTGCCCCGTAATCACTTTCTTGTCCCTCTCCTCCTAAGAACATCCGTGGAAATTGAGGAAGGCGGAAAGGGCACCCAAGCAGAAGCCCAGCCTGACCCTGATAGGGACTGCCAAGAGCAGCCTGACAAGATCGGGAGTGGTGAGGCTACAAAGGAAGGTGGCAGAGCGGGCAGCAAGGTCGTCCCTCCACCTGCCGTCACCAAGATCAGCGGAGCCTCCCAGCACAGGCACCGGCAGGAGGATCTTGCCGGCTCCCAGCTGGAGGACTGCTGGAGGAGGCAAAGGCACCAAGAGAACATCCCTCCTCGGCGGGGAGTGGGGAGGGATGTCGAAGAACCGGGAAGCAGAGCGGTGAGCAGGCAATATGAGACGAAGGCGTCGATGCCATCGTACTCCGACTTGACGACCTGCTCCCCACCCCCATCGCCCCGGTCCGTTGTCTCCCCGTCACCATTGCTCCAGGAGAGCAACGGACACGGGGCCCATCACCTTCCCCAGAGAAGTGGCTAACGGTAGCAGCGTCGCCCGGGGCATGCGGGAAGCGCCACGCCTCTCCTTGGCGGGCCAGAAGGCACCGCCGTATCCAGCGCCGTCCCCGGCTTCGCAAGGGGTGGCCAAGACCGCCAATGGTCCTAGGAGCAGCTCCACAAATGGGCCCTCGCTCCCCTGGGGGCCTCGCTGACCATTTAGCAAGCTCCAGCTGCCTACGGCGGGAGCGACGGCTCCTCCCCAGGCCGCAAATCCACCAATACAAAGGAAGCATTCCGCCATTCATAAAGAGCATGACGCCTCCCACTTCGGGGATGGCACGAAATCTACAAAGACGCTGCCATGCACAAGAGAAACCCATGCCGCATTCGCCACACCCCCTGACCAAGCTCACTCCCCAAGGAGCTGCATTCGACTCCAACACCACCGCTCCTAGATTGGGAACCCAGGCTCGCCCGCGGTGCTCTCCCTTTCGTATAACAAGTGGAAGATAGTGAAGAAGGGCACGAATGGATGCCTCCGCCCCCAGCGCCTCCCCCTTTTTATAGGCGGGCTTCGGGCCGGGGGCTCGCGCTCCACCTACTCCTAAAGGAATCACTATGCTCGACTCTGCTTGGACGAAAGGGAAGAAGGGATGACAGCTGTGCCCGTCGACCGCCCTCCTCCGCCAATCCGGGGAATCCGGGCCCCAGCCTCGGTACGCTTCTACGCGCCATGCGCGTCCGTCGCCCACCCCACGCGACGCATGCTACAAATGTGGCAAGGAGGGGCAGACGCATCAGAGAAAAAGAAATGGCAGCTACCTCCCCATGAACTAAAGTCATCCACGGGCCGCATCAGAGCGGCCCCCACCACGGGCGGCGGCTTGTGAGGAACGGACACTGACTCCTCCACAGGTTAATGAAGAAGCAAGTAAAGCCATCAAGGAAGATTTGTCTCCCAATGCGGTCTGTCTCTAGTGCATGTATGCGTATCTTGGGGCCTACCCCAACGATGTCGAGCGGCACGTATGGGCCAGGCCCGGGGGCTCCTGTCGGTGCAACGAACATTGGCGTTCATTTGCATCCGAACTATACACAGACATGGCGATGTCCAGCAGCCTACATCAACATATGCTGGATGACCAATCCACGGCAACAAGAGCCCTTCGAGCTACCAAAGGACACGACAAGGAAACCAAGGCAGCATCGCCTAGAAGAACTTCCCTTGCCAGGCAGGAGGGCCCTGCAAGGACGAAGCAAACTCTCAGAAGCGAGGCCAAGATTCCTCCCCGGCAAGGCTTGCCGGGCCATCTGGGGCGCTCAGTCCCGCCAAGGCTCCAGCGCTCCACCGCATCACTACTCCGGTCACCCGTCGGTGCGGTGTCAAGCCTCCGGACGACTAAGTGGCATCCATCGAGCACGCGGCGGCCACCCAGAAGGCTTTTTATCTCTAGATGACACCCGTTCAGGCGACGTGTCAAGCATGAGGGCAAGACGATGGCCAAAGCAGCTCGGCAGGCTTGCCGGGCACACCCTCGACATGACGCTAAGCGTCACATTTAATGCATTTTCTCCTAACTGCCAGGGTTAGGTATGATAGCACTGTTTATACATCTAATCAGTGAATAGTGGCAGCCAGCCACTGTGGAGAACCCCTTGAACTATAAAAGGAGGCCCATGGCTACCTAGACGGGGGTTCGGACCCTCACTCACTAGTACGCGCGTAGCTGCTCTTCCCCCAAGGCTTCCTTGCCGGGTAAGAGCACCTCGCCGTCATTTTGGTCCCTCCATCAATCCACCACCAAAGCAGGAGTAGGGTTTTACGCCTCACGGCGGCCCGAACCTGGGTAAACTATCTGTTTCATCGCCGTCGCACCATCCTACCTCTTCTGCTCTCCGTGCAATGCGTGCCACCCCTCGCCGAGCCACAAAGGGGCCGTTGGTCCCATAGGTGATCAGGTTACACACTGACACTGCCCATATGAAAATTAAATTGACTTGCAAACATCACGAATTGAACCCATTGCAGTAATTAATATGATAGCAAAACAGACCATCAATATTTGTTCAAAATGCAAATACGAAGATACCATCTACTTGTTACAATCTACTTTGGTCAATGTCTTCCATAGAGAGCCCATTGCCTAATTAGATGAAGAACCCATTACCTAAATTTAAATGAAGAACCATTATTTATCAAAATTTGATGGTCCAAGTGGCTGGTTATTATCATATAGCAGCACCACCTGAAAGCATCATATAGCAGCAGCAGCAGCAGCAGCTAACAATTCCTCATATACCATCAGCAGCTCATAGGAATTCATCATATAGCAGCAGCAGGAGCATCTCATAGCAATTCATCATACAGCAGCAGCAGCTCACAGCAACTCATCATACAGCAGCAGCAGCAGCTCATAGCAACTCATCATATACCAGCAGCAGCTCATAGCAATTCATCATATAGCAGCAGCAGGAGCAGCTCATAGCAATTCATCATATAGCAGCAGCAGGAGCAGCTCACAGCAACTCATCATATAGTAGTAGCAGCAGCTCATAGCAATTCATCATATAGCAGCAGCAGCTCATAGCAATTCATCATATAGCAGTAGCAGCAGCAGCAGCTCATAGCAATTCATCGTATAGCAGATCAGAAATGCTATATGAGCTCATCCTTCAACAACATCTCAAGGCCACGGCTTGGGAGGAGGGGAGGTGGAACGAGGTGCCTTCTGCCAGAGTGGGGCATCGGCCGTAGTTGTGCGGCGACCGCCGGAGTAGAGCGTTGGACGGACCATAGCGGAGGAGCTGCTGGAGACCATGAGTGAGGTGCGGCGCCAGAGGGAGGAGCAGCCAGGGAGATTGGGCCCTACCCGCGGGCCATGTATCCTAGCTGGACAGAGCATCATCGAGGAGCAGGCTAGATGGGACCTGTGGCGGCGGCTCGCTGGAGGAACCCTAGAGCTGCAGGCAGGGGATCGAGGTAGAGGGAAAGGGGAGAGGAGATGCAAGGGGGCAGGGCAATGAACGCTTGCGTGTTTGTTTTTACTTGCGGGTCAGGTGTGACGCTGGCGTGAGCAGTGGCATTTTGAGTGTAATATAGGCAGGCAACAGGGTCATTTCGCTATTCCCCTTCCCTTCAACTTTTACTGAGCTTCTATGTGAAGCACCCCCCCCCCCCCCGCGCACACACAAGCCAAATAAGTTAAGCCCAAGCTCAAAACTCAAAAACTAGTTCTTTACATCTTTTATGGCTTATTTTGACAATAAGCTCTCAAAAGGCGGAACAAAACTGGCCCTTAACCTGCAATTCAATTGTGCGTGCAATGATGAATCACTCATGCCTGCTATAGTGTACTTTTAGGCATCATATAGAATATGAAATATGCAATGTTTATGTTCGTTCATACGTTGCACATGATGTTTAAATGCCTCTTAAATCAAGTTAGTCAAGTGATGGTCTTTAAGCCTCCTTCTATTCTTGTTTTCTTGATATGTAATTCAGTGTTGTGCAAGATTTGCTCACACATCTATTCAATTGTATGTTTGTATCAGCCAGCCGTACTAGAACTATTTGCTTTGATTACTTGTTGTTCTTGACCTAATTGAGCTTATTAAACACTAAGGGCTGCTGTAGTGGGGGCTTATATAACTCATAGGCGCCATAAAGGTTTGGCTGTACACTAAACTAGGCTCTCCAAGAGTACCTGGAGGTCCAGTTCGAAGGTATGCCTAGTTTTTACATAACGCACACATAGTAAATGCTCATTTCATTGTGTGCAAGAGATGTGGCATGTTTCGTTATGTGGTGTTGTTTTGTTATAAACTCATCCTTTGGTGTTGTTCACATACTGGAAAGTATGCATATTCATCTTTCAAGGAGACCAGTAACTAGTTTGTGTCACCTTGCAGAGGGGGTGCAATGAAGATAAGATTGAGGATTTCCAAGTACAAGATGTTAGGAAGGAGCCTTGCGAGAGGAGGAGCAGCGCTGAGCCTGTTCAACCAGTTATGGTAAGTCACTGTATTACAATTACCAGGACATCCTATTTGTCTGACATTGTGCTTGCGTGGGTTCTTGACCTGTAACCCAGTCATTGGTCCATTGATTAAAACTCCCTCCGCTCACTACTATATGATGCTCTAACTTTCTTGTAAATCAGATGTATGTAAAAACATTTTGATGTCTCTGTTCAATCATTACGGATGTAGTCTACTTTTAAATATCTAAAACATCTTATAGTAGTGAACAGTGTGAAACTGCTTCCTGCTATGGTAGAGTTGTTGATGTCATAAATGTCATAACCAAACGCATCTTCACATCATTAGACTCCCTATCATTACTAGCATCTTCATTACATACTAGTCGAGATACTTCATAGGGGGCAAACAATATTACATTACTTGTTCCTTTATATAGATGATATATCAGTTGATTCAAATGTAGCTAGGCCAAGGATGTTATTGAGGCGTGCATGTATGCATCCTGCCAACTCAGCAGTTCAATTGCTTGTTTGTTTCAGGCATAGTTAAATTGGTCTTTTCAATTGCTTTATTTGTTCTTAGTTAATGAGATGCCCAAACAATGATGCCTGATGTTGTATAACCATTATTTGACATAATTAAAGGCCTTACCATTTAATTACTCTGGCGAAGTGTGCCTAAAGCTTGGAAGTCTATTAACCAACTATTACTGCATGAGGCTCACAATCTAGTTTATACTAAGCTAATGATTGCATAGTTTTGTTTGCTGTAGTAGGTTTGTATGAATCCCTCTCCAGTTCATTATGCTCCCTAAGACTCTTCTGGACATGGCACCCAATGTTCCAGCTAGTTAATTGAGCTACAGAATGCCTAACTGCTTGCTTACTTATACACAAGATATATATATAATGTTCAGTAACTGCGTGTGGTCTAAATTTGTAACCTGTCTGTGTCTTGGAATTGGCCCCAACATCATGCTCCTCTAGTGAGTTAAGAGATATTTCTGTACGCGGGCTGCTCAGACTACAATTTTATAATTTGTAAAATATCACCTGCTTATGCTTCATGACGTGTAACATTATTGTTAGTCCTGTTTTGCCATGTACAAGATAGTCTGCCTTGCTTGCTTCACTATTGTTACTATATTTTTGCTCTAGTCATGTGTACTTACAGAAACATTTCAGGATGAAGTGACATCAGCACAAAGATCTGAGAGCAGTGCGGCATGGCCGTTACCAAATGATTATGGATTGGAATTGGAATGTGCTGATGTTCTAGAGCATCAACTAGCGGTGGCAAGACAACATGTATATGATTCTCAACATGTAATCAACATCTTGAGACTGGAGTTGCAGGTATTAGATGCAGGAGTCAAAAAAATGAAACAAGACACTGAGGCAACCACAAAGGAAATGGAGATTTTGCAGACTGAAATTTCTGCTATCTGAATCTGGCCAATCCTATTTTGTGAAGGGATTATAGTTCAAATCGTAAGTTCTGTATATGCGCATCCATGATGTATGAGCTTTATTTACCCAGTGTATGTAATTTGTTGTTTGTGTATGCTTTCTTATATAATTTGCTGTAATTTCTTTATTGTATAGTGTAAGATTATTCTTCATTTCTATGCCTTAGTCTCTTTATTGTATAGTGTAGGTTTTTGAGAGGCGATAGTATAGAGTAGGATAATTCATTGTGTATGCTATATATCATTTAAATGGGGGCCAACTCGTCCAAGCATAACCTGGACGCCATCTGAACGAACAAAACATGTGTACTCAAAGCGGGCCTTAATTGGGCTGGACTAATATTTGGTGGATCCTAAACGATGTGGTCTCATCATAATGGCTCAGATGGCACAATCAACAAGACCCGTTATTAATGGATTTCGGCCCATCCTTGCGGCCCATCCTAACAAGGGCTCTTAGCAAGCCTTCAACAGGCCGAAAGCTCGATAGGGCCGTCTAAATGGTAACGGCCCACGGGCCTCTAGGAGGCCGAAATAAACGTCAATTTTGTTTCGGCCCTTCTACCTGACAGGCCAGTAAGAGGCCGGAAAGCGTTTTGGGCAAAAAATAGCCCAATTTACAAACTAGGCATTTAACAGGCCGAAAGTTGCGTCGGGCTAAAATTGTGCCTTGGATAACATGGGCCGCTAATGGACCCAAAATTGGGTGGCACCGTCGAAGGCCCAACTATTGAGCGGGTCGTTAACAGGCCGAAAGACACAACAGGCTACAAGTTGGCCATGTACGCAATGGGCCGAGAAAAGGCTGAAAGTCAAAACGGGCTAGAATTTGGCCCATGTATGGAATGGGCCGAGAGAAGTCCGAAAGTCAAAACAGGCTAGAAGTTGGCCCAACTACGGAATGGGCCAAGAAAAGGCCGAAAGACATACCGGCGGGATATTGGTCCATATCTATAATGGGCTATTAACAGGCCGAAAGAAGGTCAGGCCGTAATTGAGCCCAAAGACGTAGCGGGCTGGAACTGACAATGGGATGGAAATTGTGAAATCTAGAATGGGCCATTGATGGGCCAATTCTATGTAACTCATATGGGCCTTCGTTGTGCATGGGCCTGACGCAAATAGGCCGCTAATGGGCCGGCCCGCTTATTTTAACAGGCCCGACCTTTTAACCTAAACGAGCCTCTGTTGGGCCGTGTCACGTGTCGACCCATCATAGGCGCGTCCCATCCATTGTGGGGATGACATCTGTCCCAACGTTGAGCTGACACGTGGAATACTCCGGCGAATCAGAATTTTACACGTGGAAAATCCCCATTGGTCTGGGCTGCTAACGGGTTATCGGATCCAAACTGGAACCCGATAGCTTAACAGCAACCCGTTACGGTGGATGCCATGTGTCGGTTACCCTTGACGAAAACACTTCCATGAAACGCCATTTATCATCATGGAAGTGGACACTTTCATCATGATATTTTTGGTATTGTCATGGAACACCTCTACGACAGCACAGGTATGACTATCTTGATTCCGTCATAAAATCGTCATGGATGTACATGCATGACAGAAAACGTGACCTACTGTGACAAACACGTATCATCACGGAAGTGCTTTTTTTTGTAGTGAGATCTTCTTGATCGTAGGTCTTCTTGATCTACTCCATGATCTCATGCAGAGCAGTTTCTCCGGCTTGTCATATGGCAAGCATTGAGTGCTTGACGCATGATATGTTGCTCGTCTGTGCCCAAGTCTAGGCAGCAAACACAAAGGTTTGTTGCACCGACAGGAGCACCCAGGCCTAGTCCACATGTGCCACCGGGCATCGTTGGGGTAGGCCCAACAAGCACATAGGCGTTCATATTAACCTTGCCGGGGTTACGCCATGTGCTTCTGAGATCTTCTTTGCTTCTTCATTAGCCTGGAACCAAGCCAATGTGGAGCTGTGTCTTGTCATATCCGCAGCGCCTCCGGCGGGGTGATTGGTCCGTCCCAGAGGCCCAAGGGGCGTGGGAGCGCATAGGATGCCACTTAAGGCATCCATGCACGAATCATGGTAACCGTTGTTTCACTTCAAGGCCACCCACCACCTCTGTCGTTTCTGCCACGCGCGCCGCGTGCATTGTTCGACGTGGGGGGCAGACGAGCAGCAAGTGAAGGCGTTGGTCCTAGCAGGGGACGCGGCGCCGTCAATTGGTGTAGTGGGGCGGCTGTTCGAGCGATGCACCCGTCAGTGATCCCCCGCCGCGGGATTGGCAGAACGGGGCAGTTACTCCTAAGGAGTGGAGAGCCAGCCCCCATGCCCTCGCTATAAAAGGAGGGGGGAGCGTGCTTGGCGATGCCCATCCGTTTTCTTCCTCCTTTTTCTTGACATACTCGCCGCCACCATGACAAGGAGACGAGGTTGTCCTCCTGCCTTTGTTGAGGCGATGAGAGTTTCCCCTCGAGATCATGCCACTGCTTCTGCTGTAGCAATGGAGGGTGGCTCCAGTGTGCGTGGCGGCAGTGCAGGACGGGGCCGGAGCTCATGGCCGGAGCAGGCGGAGCGTTACGCTCGGCGCCGCTCCTCCAGCAGCTCCTTCCCCGATAGTGGGCCACACGAAGGGGACGCCGCTCGAGTTTGTTATGGAGCTGCACCACCGCAGCAGGCTGCGGCTCCCCCGTCCTTTTTCCCAGGTGATGGAGGTCGACCAGCCACCCGGGATGTGGCTGCATGCGAGCGGCTATAGCAGCAGTCCTTCATGGGTCGCCGTGGAGTTCTCCACCTGCGACACCATGTTCCTTACGCGTGGGTGGAAGACTTTCATCCGTGCACACCGTTTAGGGGATGGAGATCTTCTCTGCTTCAAGTTGGTGGAGGCAAACATGCTCTCCGTGAAGTTCTTCGGGGCGCATGGAGTCCGCCTCGGCTATTGCGCGCAAAGCTCGAGCGACAGTGACAGCCCCCTGCCTAGTAGCAGCGACGAGGAGGACAGCGGTGATGCCAACCCACGACGCGTCAAGAACGGGGATGACCATCCCGACATGAAGTGATCGGCAGCGGCACCGTTATCTCCAGCTGGGCACCGGCAGCACCATCATCTGCACTTGCGATTCGGCTCACCTTCCCTACCGGCTTTGTTTGCCCTGCCTGGGAAGGGGAAGTGTCCCTCTGATCCTCCAGGAGTCGTGTTTACATGGCTCCTGGCGGAGACGCGTCGAATCCCGGCCAGGCACTTCTTTTGTCCTCTTTCCTTTTTGATGTAATTCCTAAGAGGAGAGGGACAAGAAAGGCATTATGGAGCACTTATCTTTTTAAATCAAGAAAATGTAGGCACTTGCCAAATTTAAGTTCCTGTAATCCTTTATCCATGATGATGCCCGTATGAATTATACTTGCTTGCTTACATGATTTCTTGGAAGAAGAGGAGCTTGCCGGGTATTTGCGTAAGTATTTTACTCATATCGAAGGATAAACCCTTGATATTCCTTTTCAAGCAAAACTTCCCGGCAAGGTCTCTTGCCGGCCCTAAACGCAGTTGTGACCGAACCATGTTCGACGTATTCGAGGAATGGGTTGGGAGCATGAATACGGGCCGGTCCCTTGTTATCCTTCAAGTGCGGCTTCGACTAAACCCGTCGAGTAGACTCGAGTTAAGGATAGGAGCGCAGGTGATGGGTGTGACAAGGTTTCCTTGCGTGCAAGTTCTTCGTACTTAAGCATAACATGGATTGGCGAGAAAGGTGAACTTATCTCTTCTTTGATGTACTTCTCATCGTCTTCTGACAAGAAGTGGCTTGTCGGGATCCAGGTGCTTGGGCCAGCTTGCTTCTATCCTCTCGAGAAGTGTCTTACAAAGAGACCTCTCTGTTTTCAAGCAAAGCAAGAAGGGAAGCACAGAACCCCTCGGCGGTGTGTTATTTATCATTAGTCTAATAAGAGTGTAATCATGAGCGATCAAGAAAACATGCATGCAGGTTTTGTGAAAACACTTCTTATTTGGCTATGTACAGGGTCTTCGCCTGGCTTTGTACAAAGGGTTACAAGTCCTTGGGACTAAGCTTGTACAAAACAGGTTGCTGGGGTAGGGCCCGACAACCGCGCCTTACGGGTAGAACTTTCGAAGATGCTCAATGTTCCATGAGTTTTGCATCGGGATGCCATCTTCGGTCTCCAGACGGACTGCACCAGGTCTGGTGTCACGTACTACTCGATAAGGGCCTTCCCACTTCGGTGTCAACTTGTTTGCACCCTTGGCGGACTGAACTCGCCTAAGGAGAAGGTCGCCTTCCTCAAGGCTCCGGGCTTGGACCTTGCGGCTGTGATAGCGGCGCAGGGCCTGCTGGTAGCGTGTAGCACGCACAACTGCCCGAAGACGATCTTTGTCGAGGAGCGCAGCATCGTCATGCCGCAGCGGCTCTTGTGCTACTTCATCATAGGCAAGTACTCGAGGTGACACATATGTGAGTTCCGTGGGGAGCACTGCTTCTGCCCCATAAACTAGGGAGAAGGGAGTCTGGCCAGTAGCTCGATTGGTGTCGTTCTGATTGACCAAAGAACCACCGGCAACTCATCTATCCAGCGCTTGCCACATTTACGCAGCTTGTCAAAGTTTCTTGTCTTGAGACCGTGCAGAACTTCAGGATTCATCCTCTCAGCCTGTCCATTGCTCCTTGGATGAGCAACAGAGGCGAAAGAGACCTTGCTTCCAAGGCTCTGGATGTATTGCATGAAGACGCGGCTCATGAATTGAGTGCCGTTGTCGGTGATCACCTTGTTGGGTACTCCAAAACGGCAAACCAACCCTTTGAAGAACTTGACGGCTGACTGCATGGTCACCTTTCTCACTGGCTCCACCTCAGGCCACTTTGTAAACTTGTCGATTGCGACGTACAAGAATTTAGTGCCCCTGGCAGTGCGGGGGAAGGGGCCCAAGATATCGAGCCCCCAGACCGAGAAGGGCCAGGATAAAGGGATCATCTGCAAGGCCTGGGCTGGTTGAGGAATGTTCTTGGAGTGGAACTGGCATGCTTCACACTTGGTGACTAGCTCGGTTGCATCCTGGAGGGCGGTGGGCCAATAGAATCCTTGCCGGAAAGCCTTCCCAACAAGTGCTCTTGATCCCAGATGTGACCCACACACTCCTCCGTGAATCTCTGCCAACAGCGCTAGTCCGTCTTCCCGGTTGATGCATTTCAATTTCACACCGTTCGGCCTCTTTCTGTGTGTCGTCCACAAACTGATACATACTCGATTGACGGGCTACTTTTTCAGATTCCTATGGATTATTGGGAAGTTCTCTTGTTTGGAGGAATCGAACTATACATTGCGCCCATGCTGGAGCCTGAGGCTCAACAACAAGGACTAAATGCACCTCCTCTGTTTCGGGAGCGCTAATCTCAATGGCGAGGACGCGGGGTCTTGCCGGAGAATGCAGCTCACCATTCAACGTAGGGTTCTTCCCGGCATCCGTCTCACCAGCTGCTCCGGGGAGCTCTGCCGGGAAATGGCTGGCGGTGTTCATCTTTCTTCTCTTCTCAGCCATCGTTGACTGGGATACGAATGGTTGAGTTAGATGGAGCACAAAAGTTCCTGGTTCCACGGGAAGCTTCTGAGCTGCACACTTTGACAGGTGGTCTGCTATGCTGTTTTCCACATGGGGTATGTGCTCTGCTTGCAGCACGTCAAAGTGTTCTTCCAACTTTCTTACTTCCTCCACGTATGCCTCCATCAGTGGGCTCTGGTAATCCTTATTCACTTTCTTCACAACGAGCTGAGAGTCACCGCGGATGATCAACTTCTTTATCCCAGCTGTATTGCGATCATGAGCCCGGCGAGGAGTCCCTCATATTCTGCAGTGTTGTTAGTGGCATCCTCCCTAGGGAAGTGCATCTGGATGATATACTTGAGGTGCTCTCTGGTGGGTGCAACGAGTAGCACTCCAGCACCAGCGCCTTGCAGCGAGAAAGTACCGTCAAAGTACATAATCCATTCCTTGGGGGCCTCTTTGTCGGGGGAGATGTTTATAGTACTTCTTCATCAGGTGTTGGCGTCCATTCTGCAATGAATTCTGCCAGTGCTCTACCCTGAATAGTTGTTGTGCTTTCATATTTCAAAGCACTGTTCAAGATATCTTCCGATATTCTGATAAATCGGCCGATTTATCGCTTACCGTTGTCTGACCGATAAGATAAATTGGCCGATAAATCAGCCGATATGACGATAAATTGGCCGATATGCCGATAAACTGGCCGATTTACCCCTTATCATGCGTCGACCGATAAGTTCCCGATAAGCGATATCCCCAACATTGTTTCAAAGCAAAGCTTGACAGCTCCAGTGCCCATTCCACTATCCTATCGGTAGCCTCTGGATTCCTCAAAATACGCTGCAACGGGAAGCGGTTGACAACTATGGTCTCATGGGCTTGGAAGTAATGGCGCAGCTTCCTCGAGGCCATGAGGAGGCCGAAGATGAGCTTTTGTACCCCAGAGTATCTTGTTCTAGCCACCTGCAGGAGGGAGCTGACAAAGTATACTGGCGACTGCACCACTTTCTTCCTTGCCATTTGATCATCAGTAGTTGCTTGAGTGCTTCCCTCTTTGCCGCTGCTAAGTCTTGCCGGGCATAGGTTTGGATCATCATCGGGAGGCTCTGATTCCCCCGCGTCTTTAGTACCCACTTTCCCTCTGTGCCACCGGCGTAGCACTAACCACTTGATTCGTTGCTCCCAAGTATAGCAACAATGGTTCTTGTGGTTTTGGCGCGACTAGAGTTGGCGCAGATGAAAGGTAGGCCTTCAAATCTTGCAACGCAGCTTCCGCCTCCGGGGTCCATTTCACCGGGCCAGCCTTCTTCAAAATTTTAAAGAACAGCAAGGCACGCTCGGCGGATTTTGAAATGAACCTGCTCAGCACAGTGATGCAGCCCGCCAAACGCCTTACATCCTTGACTGTTTTCGGGGCCTGGATCTGCTCTATTGCCTTTATCTTGTCGGGGTTGGCTTCTATCCCCCTCTGCGACACAAAGAATCCCATAAGCTTCCGTACGGAATGCCAAACACGCACTTTTCGGGGTTGAGCTCCAAGTTGGCCTTACGCAGATTTGCAAAAGTTTCTTCCAGATCCATGATAAGTGTGGACTTGTCTCTGGTCTTGACTACAATGTCATCCAAGTAGGCTTCTATGTTTTGGTGTAGCTGTGGTTCAAAACCAATATGCACGGCCCTTGCAAATGTTGAACCAGCATTTTTAGCCCGAAAGGCATACATACAAAGTAGTACATGCCACATGGAGTTATAATTTTTGCCTCGTCCTCCTTGGCCATGAAGGTTTGGTGGTAACCAGAGTATGCATCGAGGAAGGAAAGCAACTCACATCCTGAGGTGGAATCTATGATCTGGTCGATGCGCAGCAAAGGGGAAGGGATCCTTTGGACATGCTTTGTTCAGGTCCGTGAAGTCAATACAAAGTCTCCACTTCTCGTTTGCCTTGCGCACTACCACCGGATTCGCCAACCATGTGGGATGCAACACTCCTCTGACTAGACCCGCTGCTTCAAGTTTCTTGATCTCTTCAGTGATGAACTGTTGTCGCTCCAATGCTTGTTTCCTGACCTTCTGCTTGACGGGACGAGCGTGAGGACAGACAGCAAGGTGCTGTTGGATTACCTCCCTGGGAACACCGGGGATGTCAGATGGTTACCATGCAAACACATCGACATTCACCCGCAGGAAGGCAACGAGCGCGCTTTCCTATTTGTCATTAAGGGTGGCACTCATAGTGAAGGTACCATCGGTGCCATCCAGCCTCGCCGGAACCTTCTTCGTCGCAGGGGGAGTAGCTCTGGGTTTCTTGCTAGCCAAACTTTTCGGCAAGTCGCAGCTGGGTGCAGCACACTTCAAAGAGGTGTGCTTCCCGGGGACCTCGTCGGTGTCCTTGCCAGCTCTCTTACCCTTCTTGGCGGTAGCTAGGGGCCTAAGGGCCTCAGCTGCTACCGCGTCTTTGTACATCTTGTCCACGCATATGGCTGCATCCTTTTTGTCTGACGGGATGGAAATGACTCCCATTGGCCCCGGCATCTTCAGAATGTTATATGTGTAATGGGACGCCGCCATAAACTTGGCCAAAGCTGGACGACCAAGGATTCCGTTGAATGGCAGGGGGAGATCGACAATGTCGAACACGATCTTGTCACTCCTGTAGTTTAGCTCCCCGCCAAGCGTCACTGGTAATGTAATCTTCCCCTTAGGCTGGCTTCTTCCTTGCCTGATCCCTTGGAACGTGCCAGTTCTCTTGAGGTCCTCTTCAGGAATTTGAAGTTTCTTGATCACGCTAGGGGAAATCAGGTTCAAACCGGCCCCGCCATCAACCAACATCTTAGTGACCTTGAGGTTGCGGATTGTTGGAGAAACCAACAACGGCAAGCATCCGACCGTGGTGGTGCGGTCGGGATGGTCCTCAATATCAAAGATGATGGGCGTGCGTGACCATTTGAGTGGTTCCCGGGCGCTTGATACGGGCTCTATTGCATTGACTTCACGTGCCCACTGCTTTAGTTGGCGGTGAGAGGAGTGCAGGGATGCGCCCCCGTCAATGCACATCGCCTCGATAGCCTTCTGAAATTCCTTCTCGCTGGACTCATCATCATCATCTCCGCCTTCGCTATCATCTTCATTTTCTTTTTTCTCTCGGCCTCTGGCGGGCTTTTCCTTCTACTGGTCGAACTTGCCGCGGCGGCCGCCGCGACCATTACGGCCTTTCCCGCCACTGCCATCTTGCCCCTTCTCGTTGTCGCGCTTCTCCTACTCAGCCTTCGGCCTCTCGACAAGCTGTTCAACTTGCCGGCACTCTTGGATATCGTGGCCCTTGGTTCTGTGAATCTTGAAGTATGGCCCATCGGATTTGCCAGTTTTCTTGGCTGTTGCGGCCTCCCGGCAGTCAGCGCATGTAGCAGCTTCCTTGCCGGGTGCCTCGGCTTTCGCCCTCTTGCCGACACTGGGATCACTGGAGCTCTCGACAGCCATCACTGTTTTCCCTTTGCGCTTCTTGTTGTGCTTTTTGTTTCTCGTCCCAGGGGCGCTGGCATCATCGCCATCCTCTGAGTCGGCCCTGACACCTATTTCTTCCACTTGAAGCCTCCTCCCTTCTTCAGCAGGTACACTTGTCCGCCAACGTATAGAGCTCACTGAAGGTGTTTGGCAACCGAACATTCATCTTGGCACGCATCCCTTGATTGCGCGTGTTTGCATGAAACACGGCAATCACTGCGGCCGGATGTATCTTCGGTATCTTATGGTGCACTCGACTGAATCTCTGCAAATACTTGTGCAGGCTCTCTCCTTCCTTTTGTTAGAGAGCTTGCAGGTCGTTGGGTTGTCCAGGATCTTGATGGCCACCCGTAAAGGCGCCAATGAACTCGTTGCACATGTCTGCCCATGAAGAAATGGAATCCTCGGGCAGGTGCATCAGCCAAGACCTCACATTGGGCTTGAGTGCCAACGTGAAGTAGTTGGCGAGCACCTTCTCATCTCTTCCCCCGGCAGCTTCAACGGCAATCGTGTAGATGCCTAAGACCTCTGCCGGGTTCAGTTTTTTGTCGTATTTCTCTGGCAGGTCAGGTTTGAAGGTGCGGGAGGACAGCCAACGGACTTGCCGCAGCTCGCGAGTGAAGGCTGGGCATCGTACCTCGTAAGGCAAGTACCCGCCAACACTGGGCGTGGGTTAGTCAATGTCAAAGCCCTTACGCCTGTCTGACTGATGGCGTGCATCGCGATGCCGCTCAATGGTGATGCGGGCGTCTTCCTTATTCCTGTCCTTCAGCACTTGGCGCTGATCCGGCTGGGCCCACGGATCAGACGAGGCCATCGATGCCTCGTCAAGCTCATTGTCGCCTGGGTTTTGCCTGGCTCGCCGCAACTGCTCCTGAGCGGGTTGCCGCGGAGGGGACTGTACCGTGGGTGTAGCCCTTTCCACATGGCCGTCAGCAAGGGTAGCCATGGTCGCCCGTGGGCGGCGTGAGGGCTCCGCGCACTGCGGCTCGCCAGCTCTGGCAGACCCGACAAGGCTTTGGATGGTGGCCCTCCATTCATCCATCTCGATGGTTGGAGGGAAATCCAACAGTAGTTGGGCTCGCGCCATGGCTTCCGCCGCCATCGCCGGCATGGCATGAGAGGCGGGACGCGATGTTGCTCGACTCCTGGCTGAGCCAGAAGGAGCGTCGTTGGGTTATAGCCGCCTCGGTCCAGCGGTCAATGCAGTCAGTGGCAGTTGAGGTTGTCCGGCTGAGACTTGGCCGTGATCACCTTGCGAGGGTAGAGCGCGCGCTTTGACGTGACTCTCCTACCTTTGTAGCTAGGGGATCTTAACTGGCGCTGGAGCGGGCATTGTTGTTGCGCTGGCTATGGTGGGGAGGGGGAAGCTGGGCGTTCCCTCTGCCCACCCCGGCTTGGCCTTGCTCCCCAGAAAGTTGGCGAGGCTAGGCGACTCCAGTAGCTCCGTTTCTTCCTTCGGCCGAGGTGGGCACGACGGGAGCGCCGCCTGCACTGGTCATGCCGACCACGGTGTTCTCTCCGCCCGCGTTAGCCGTTGCATCTGCCGCACCCGCTGCCACGTGCGAAGGAGTCTTTGACGTGGGGGATGGGCCGCGGTAGTGATCTTTTTCTTGGGAGCCATTGATGAAGTCAGCGGAGACGAAAATCGAATGCGCTGGCTATTGCCTCAGATTTGCACAAGCGAACCCCCATGCCTGGCGCGCCAAAGATGTCGTGCGGGATCACGATCACCTATGGGGCACGGCCTGCCCCTTTCTTGCTTCGGTGATGGGGATGGTCACATTGCGCAAAGACCAGAAGAAAGAGGGCAGCACGGTATGGGACAGCTCTCTTTTACCCAGGTTCGGACCGCTTTGCAGCGTAAACCCTACTCCTGCTTTTGGTGGATTGATCGGGAGGAACACGAAGACACGGAGCGCTCTAACCCCGACAAGTGTGCCTCGGGAAGTGCAGCTGCGCGCGTACAAGTGTTGAGGGTTTCAAAGTTCAAACCTCTTGTTAGGTTGCCTCGGGCCTCCATTTATAGCTCAAAGGGGCGACCACAGTGGCAGAACAGTCATTGTAGTGTGACAAGATAGTTAAACAGTGCTATCATACCTAACTCTGGCGGTTAGGACAAGGTGCATTAAATGCACTGCTAGGTGTCATGTGGAGGTTGAATCCCGGCAAGGCTGCTGCGCTGCTTAATCCAACCACTTCTTATTAGCGTGACACACCATCATATGGGTGTCAATAAAGTAATCTTCTCTTCAGCAAGCTGCCACACGCCCGATAGGATCCACCAAGCCACTCGAGAGCTCAACGACTCTTTGATTAGCGACGGGTGTGTGATGAGGTGGAGCGGTGGCGTTTTGGTGAAGGCTTGCCAGGGCGAAGTTTGCCGGGGATTGGCTTGTGACTTTGCTTCGGGCCTTGGCAATCCCCGAAGCCTTGCCGGGGGTGGCCTGGCCTTTAGCCCAAGTGTAGCCTCGACACCACGGGGCTCGCCTACCCGCTGGGGGAGGCCGACTTGGAGATCTTCTTGATCATAGGCCTTCTTGATCTACTCCTTGATCTCATGTAGAGTAGTTTCTCCGGCTTGTCATATGCCAAGCATTGAGTGCTTGATGCACAATATGTTGCTCGTCTGTGCGCAAGTCTGGGTAGCTTACACAAAGGTTTGTTGCACCGACAGGTTGCCTCCCAACAAGCGTTATCGTTTTACGCCCGTAGGTAGGCATAACGCATAGATCTTAAGTGTTGTCATCTTTGGTGGTTGATCCATAGGTTGCCCTCATGATTGATTCATATGGTAATTTAATCTTAGTTCTAGGGAAGTGTTCCATACCCTTTCTTAGTGCAAACTGAAATTTAATATTCCCTTCTTTCATATCAATCACAACACCTATAGTGCGTAAAAACAGTCTACCAAGTATAATAGGACATGACAGATTGCAATCAATATCAACAACAATAAAATCTATGGGCACATAATTCCTATTTGCAAGAATAAGAACGTCATTAATTCTTCCCAAAGGCTTTTTAATAGTACAATCCACCAAGTGCAAATTAAGAGAACATTCTTCCATATTGGTAAGACCAAGCACATCACAAAGAGATTTCGGAATCATGGAAACAGTAGCACCCAAATCACACAAAGCATTGCACTCATAATTTTTAATCTTGACTTTAATGGTGGGTTCCCATTCATCATATATTTTTCTAGGAATTGAAATCTCTAATTCTAACTTTTCCTCCAAAGATTTTATTACCGCTTCGGAGACGTGTTTAGTAAAAGACTTATTTTGTTCATAAGCATGAGGTGAATTTATCATAGATTGCAGCAAAGAAATACACTCAATCAAAGAGCAACTATCAAAATTAAAGTCTTTGTAATCCGAAAGAGTGGGCACAGCACTAGTTAAAGTTTTGACCTCTTCAAACCCACTTTTTCAACTTTTTCATCAAGATTTGCAACAAGATTTTCACCCTCCAAATCATGGGAACGCCTTCTAACTAAAGTTGACTCTTCTTCAGTTTCCCCATCATTAATTTTAACATTAAACAAGGAATCAATAGAAGAAACACCAATCATTTTAAGATCTTCATCATTGTTATGAAAGCAATTGGTAGAAAACGCTTTTTCCAAAATTCTCGTTTAGCTCTAAGCATAGCGGTTGTTTTCTTACTTTCATCCATATAAACATATAAAGCTTTAATTGATTCACTGACATCAACCTTAGGCGGAAAAATTTTAATCTTTAGATTTTCTACATCATGCGAAATTCTATCAATGCTTCTAGACATATCATCAATCTTATTCAACTTTTCCTCTATCGTAGTATTGAAAACTTTGCGCGCATTGATAAATTCTTTAATATTACTCTCAAGATCAGAGGGCATCCTATTATTATTATTATTATTATTATTATTATTATTATTATTATTATTATTATTATAAGAATTTCCATAGGAATTGCCATAATTATTAGAAGAACTTCCAGGAAACGGCCTAGGATTAAAATTGCCTCTATAAGCATTGTTATTAAAATTGTTTCACAAGACAAAATTCATATCTATGGGATCACTATTTTCTCAATTAAAGTAGACAAAGGCACATCATTAGGATCAATAGGAGCATGTTTACTAGCAACCAATTTCATAAGAGCATCGACTTTATCACTCAAAGCATCAATTTCTTCAATAGAATTAACTTTTTTACTAGTAGGCGCCCTTTCGGTACGCCATTGCGAATAATTAGCCATAATATTATTAAGCAATTTGGTAGCATCACCCAAAGTAATCTCCATAAAAGTACCACCCGTGGCAGGATCTAAAATATTTCGAGAAACAAAATTCAATCCCGCATAAAAAAATTGTATGATCATCCAAATATTGAAACCATGAGTTGGGCGATTTCTTATCATCATTTTCATCCTTTCCCAAGATTGGGCAACATGTTCATGCTCACGTTGCTTAAAATACATAATCTAGTTTCTAGGAGAAATATTTTTCGTGGGAGGAAAATATTTCGTGATAAAAGCATCTTTGCACTTATCCCAAGAATCAATACTATTTCATGGCAAAGAAGAAAACCAAACTTTAGCACGATCATGCAAAGAAAACAGAAAAAATTTCAACTTCACAATATCATTGTCCACATCTTTTTTCTTTTGAATATCACACAATTCTATGAACGTGTTTAGATGGGACACGGCATCCTCATTAGGAGTACTGGAAAATTGCTCTTTCATAACAAGATTAAGTAAAGCAGCATTGATGTCATAAGACTCCGCACAAGTGGCGGGAGGAATCGGTGTACTGATAAAATCATTGTTGTTGGTATTGGAAAAATCACACAACTTAGTGTTTTCTTGAGTCATAGTGACTACGCAAACAAGAACACAAGCAAACAAGAGATCCGGCAAGACGGCGAACGAAAAAGAGGGCAAATAAAAAGGCAAATATTTTTGTGCTTTTCGCAAAAAAGTTTTAGAAGTGGGGGAGATGAAAATGAGAGGCAAATGGCAAATAATGTAAATTGCAAGGAGATGAGATTTGTGATTAGGAACCTGATAGATGTTGATGATGTCTTCCAGGCAACAATGCCAGAAATTTCCTTTGACGTGGCTTGAAACTGCGCCGGTATTTCCCCAAAGAGGAAGGGATGATGCAGCACAGCTACGGTAAGTACTTCCCTCAATTATGAAACCAATGCTATCGAACCAGTAGGAGAACCAAGCAACACTATGTAAATGGTACCTGCACACAAAGAACAAATACTTGCAACCTGACGCGTAAGAGGGGTTGTCAATCCCTCTCGGGTAAGTGATTGGTAAATAGATAGATTGGTAGATGCAAATAGAATAACGACAAATAAAATTCAACGAGGTATTTTTGGGGTTTTGGTAATATAGATCTTAAAATAAAAGATGCAAATAAAAGAAAAGGCAAATAGCAATATAGACCTGAAAGCATATGATAGGAAAACAGACCCAGAGACCTGAAAGCATATGATAGGACACCGCAAGATTGAACCCATCACAAAGCACCTCTTCCCATTGCAAGATAAAAAGATCAAGTTGGCCAAACAAAACCCAAATATCGGAGAAGAAACACGAGGCTATAATAATCAGGTGTGGATATTAATGCAAAATAAATCTGATCATAAAGTCAGAATTCATCGGATCCCAACAAACACACCGCACAAAAGAGTTACATCAAATAGATCTCCAAGAGAACATTGTATTGAAGAACAAAGAGAGAAGAAGCCATCTAGCTACTACCTACGGACCCGTAGTTCTGAGGTGAACTACTCACGCATCGTCGGAGGAGCACCAATGAGGATGATGAACTCCTCTATGATCGTGTTCCCCTCCGGCGGAGTTCCGGAATAGGGCTCTAGATTGGATCTCGTGGTTCTGGAAAGTAGCTGTGGCTGGAACAATTGTTCGTCAACTCCTCTAGGGTTTATGGAATATCTGAGTATTTATAGAGCGAAGAGGCGGTTGAGAGGACCTCCATGGGCTCCACCACCCATCAGGGCACGCTTGGGGCCTCTGGCGTGCCCTGGTGGGTGGTGGGCCCCATGGGCCTCCCCTCGGGTGCTTCCTTGGCTCCGATGTTTCCTTCTAGTCCAAAAAAATCTCCAAAAAGTTTCATTGCATTTGGACTATGTTTGATAAGGATTTTATGTGAAGGTAAAACAAGCAAAAAACAGCAACTGGCACTTGTCACTATGATAATAGGTTAGTCCCAAAAAATTATATAAAGTTGCTATAAAATGATTGTAAGACATCCAAGAATGATAATATAACACCATGGAACAATCAAAAATTATAGATACGTTGGAGACGTATCAATGGCCAGGGCCTGCCGAGGAGCAAACCCCAAGCCCAACGGAACAAGCTAACATGCAACTCAAGAAAAGCCAGAGTAGCCACTCTTCGTGAGATCAAGGAGTGCATCAAGAAGACCAAGACATCAACATAGCAAAGGATTCGCAAGGAAGCCTCCTCTGCCGGTCAGGCGAGGCCGGCAAGCTCGAAGCTACGACCAGGAACAAGGCCAAGCCACACCAACAACGTCTCCGGGGCTGCCAGGGACAAAAACAAGAGCCTCAAGTAGAAGGCCCGGCAACCTCTGTGCCGGCAAGCACTGCGAGTTGCCACAGCTCCTCCTCACTGGGTCGCGAGTCACTAATCAGTGCGGTGTCGAGCTCTCAGGCAACTAGGTGGCTCTTGCCGTGCATGTGGCAGCATGCTGGAAGGAAGATTACCTTTATTGACACCCGTCCCAGAGGCGTGTCAAGCAAATAACAAAGCAGTTAGACAAGCGGTGGGATGACCTTGCCGGGGCTGCCTCTCCACGCGATAGCTATCGATGCATTTAATGCGTTTTGTCCTAACCAGCAGAGTTAGGTATGATAACACTGTTAGCTATCTAATGAGCAGATAATGTCTTTTTTGTCACTGTGGTCACCCCTTGAGCTACGAAAGGAGGCCCAAGGCAACCAAGATGAGGATTCGAACTTTTGATCCCCCAGCACTTGTACACGCGTAGCTGCACTCCTCGAGCAACCTTGCTGGGCTTGTGCGCTCCATGTCTTTGTGCTCCACAAAATCAATCCACCAAAGCAGGAGTAGGGTGTTATGCTTCACAGCGGCCCAAACCTGGGTTACAAATAGAGTCTCATCGCCGCGCTGCCTCTACCATTTCTGCTCTTTGTGCAATGTGATCGTCCCCCGCCGAACCACAAAGGGGCCAGTGGCCCCATAGGTGGTCGCGATCATTCACCACGACATCTCTGGCGCGCCAGGTAGGGGGCACATCGCTTGTGAAAACCTGAAGTAGCAAGCCGCGCGTCGATCTTCATTATGATCTTCTTCACCGATGGCTCCGAAGAAGAAGAGCAGTGCAGTAGCGCATCCCTCCACCTCCAAGGCTCCATCGCATGCATATGCGAGCGCCACGGCTACGGCGGGTGGTGCAGGCACCGTGGCTGGCACGGCTAGTCCAGGCGGCACGGCCGCCGTGCCGTCCATGGTCGGAGGAGGAGGCGGAGCCAGCGAAGCGACCAACCTTCCCCAACTCTCAAGCAAGCGTGACCCGTTGTTTGGCGCATCACGAGGCTTGACGATTTGAAGGAACGGTGCGTAGTTGGCAACCCCTCCTTCTCTTCTGTCCTCTGTAGAGCAGTCCCGGGAAGCGCACTGTCATGTTGACGTGTGCGGCGACAACCTCACCCGCGTCGACGGGTCCACGTTAAGCATTATCTTGTTCTTGCCCCACCAGGGGTGAGTCCTCGATCTAGAGTTATCGCAAGTCCGTTGCCTGGTAACCCTGGCAGGCTAACCCCGGCAGAGCCCTCAGGTCAACATAACCACCGCACGGGCTGCTGAGGGCTCGATGAGGATAAGGAAGAAGGGGGAGGGAAGCCAAGTTTCCCTTTTTTGCAATATAGTTGAACTATATGTATGCACATATGTATGCTTCGGTTCTTGCACAACTGTGTATAACACTAATGAACCGCCAAGGTTCCCCACCTGTATTTCTCGATTTCCTCTCTTTTTTATAGGGTGAAAGGGTTTCCCGCGTAGAAATCTATCGGGCGACGAGGAACGATGAGGTTGCTACAAGCAGGGGAAAAGACGGCGTGTCCAAAAGAATGTCTCGTACAACAAAGGAGAAAATATGAACAAAAGCTAAGTTGAAACGCTTTCAGAATTTCTTAAGTCACGTTTGTGCATCCCTTGAGTAACCAAAGGTGTTGTATGGAGAACCTATGCGTAGAGGGGCCTTTCAGGGATTGTTTGCGCCCCTACTCTATTTCGTGTCCGCTCAACAGTATAGGTGGCTGCATCAAAAGTGATACGTCTCCGTCGTATCTACTTTTCCAAACTCTTTTACCCTTGTTTTGGACTCTAATTTGCATGATTTGAATGGAACTAACCCGGACTGACGCTGTTTTCAGCAGAATTGCCTTGGTGTTATTTTTGTGCAGAAATAAAAGTTTTCGGATTGACCTGAAAATTCACGGAGATTATTTCTAGAAAATATAAAAAATATTGGCGAAAGAATCCACCAGAGGGGACCCACACCCTGTCCACAAGGGTGGGGGCGCGCCCTACCCCCCTGGGCATGCCCCCCTGCCTTGTGGGTCCCACGAGCGTCCACCGACCTCAACTCCAACTCCATATATTCACTTTCGGGGAGAAAAAAATCAAAGAGAAGGATTCATCGCGTTTTACGATACGGAGCCGCCGCCACCTCCTGTTCTTCATCGGGAGGGCTGATCTGGAGTCCGTTCGGGGCTCCGGAGAGTGGAATCCGTCGCCGTCGTCATCATCAACCTTCCTCTATCACCAATTTCATGATGCTCACCGCTGTGCGTGAGTAATTCCATTGTAGGCTTGCTAGACGGTGATGGGTTGGATGAGATTTATCATGTAATCGAGTTAGTTTTGGTAGGGTTTGATCCCTAGTATCCACTATGTTCTGAGATTGATGTTGCTATGACTTTGCTATGCTTAATGCTTGTCACTAGGGCCCGAGTGCCATGATTTCAGATCTGAACCTATTATGTTTTCATGAATATACATGTGTTCTTGATCCGATCTTGCAAGTTGTAGACACCTACTATGTGTTATGATCCGCATACCCCAAGGTGACGATAATTGGGATTCTTTTCGGTGATTTTCATAGTTTGTGGAGTTCATGTATTCACTAAGTGCTAATGCTTTGTTCCGGTTCTCTATTAAAAGGAGGCCTTAATATCTCTTAGTTTCCAATAGGACCCCACTGCCACGGGGCGGTAGGACAAAAGATGTCATGCAAGTTCTTTTCCATAAGCACGTATGACTATATACGGAATACATGCCTACATTACATTGATGAGTTGGA
The DNA here is from genome assembly GCA_011799875.1 of Thinopyrum elongatum. Taxonomy (NCBI): domain Eukaryota; kingdom Viridiplantae; phylum Streptophyta; class Magnoliopsida; order Poales; family Poaceae; genus Thinopyrum; species Thinopyrum elongatum. The sequence continues at coordinate 132,480,735 of CM022299.1, forward strand.
GCTACCGATCCATTGCCTACGAGTTCGTTCCATATCGATCCTTGCTTGTTACTTTCATTACTGCTACTGTTACAATCACTACAAAACTGCTACTATTGCCACTGTTACCGTTACTTCCATATTACTTTGCTACTAAATACTTTGATGCAGATATTAAGTCTTTCCCGATGTGGTTGAATTGACAACTCAGCTGCTAATACTTGAGAATATTCTTTGGCTCCCCTTGTGTCGAATCAATAAATTTGGGTTGAATACTCTACCCTCGAAAATGGTTGCGATCCCCTATACTTGTGGGTTATCAAGACAGTTTTCTGGCGCCGTTGCCGGGGAGCATAGCTCTATTCTCTGAGTCACTTGGGATTTATATCTGTTGATCACTATGAAGAATCTGAAGGATGACAAAACCAAGATCTATCCCTCTAAGATGAGGGGAGGTAAGGATCTGCCATCTAGCTCTACACTTGATTCACCTTCTTTTTGAGTAAGCTTGCAACACCTACACCTGCTATTGATTCTGACATGTCGCATGTTATTGATGATGCTACTTCTACTATGAATGATACTTATGATGATGCTTCTACTCTGCTTGATAAAACTATGCCACTGGGTGAATTACTTGATAAACATCTTGCTAGAGTTGGAACTATCGATTATACTAAGGATGATGATATACCTGAAGGTTATGTTATGGAGGGAGAGGTAGCTAGAGACTTTCTTGATTGTAAGGATAGAGATGATCTTAAGAAATTATTATGCAAGTGGAAAGAGAAATCTTCGAATGCTAGAATGCAATATGATCCTGAGTTTGCTACTTCACCTATCCGTGTTACTGATAAGGATTATGAACTCTCTGTCGATCTTGAGTTAATTACTTTGGTTGAATCTGATTCTTTCCATGGTTATGAATCTGAAACTGTTGTGGCACATCTTACTAAATTGAATGATATAGCCACCCTATTTGCTCACGAGGAAAAAATTCGCTATTACTATATTCTTAAATTGTTTCCTTTCTCATTAAAGGGTGATGCTAAGTTATGGTTTAATTCTCTTGCTCCTGGTTGTGTGCGTAGTCCCCAGGATATGATTTACTACTTCTCTGCAAAATATTTTCCTGCTCATAAGAAACAAGCTGCCTTACAGGAAATATTTAACTTTGTGCAAATTGAAGAAGAGAGTCTCCCACAAGCTTTGGGGAGGCTTCTTCAATTACTTAATGCTTTGCCTGATCATCCTCTCATGAAAAATGAAATACTTGATATCTTTTATAATGGACTAACCGATGCTTCTAGGGACCACCTACATAGTTGTGCTGGTTGTGTTTTCAGGGAACGAACTGTTGAGCAAGCTGAAAAACTATTGAATGATATATTGAGGAATGATAATGATTGGACTCTTCCTGAACCACCTCCTAAGCCAACTCCGAAGAAAAGAGGTATCCTATTTCTAAGTCCCGAAGATATGCAAGAGGCAAAGAAATCTATGAAAGAAAAGGGTATTAAAGCTGAAGACGTTAAGAATTTACCACCTATTTAAGAAATACATGGTCTTGACAACCCGGCACAGGTAGTAAAGGTAAATTCTCTCTATAGATTTGATGAAGGTGATATTCCTCATAATAAGTCTGCTAGTCAATGCTTGGATGAGTTTGATAATTTTATTGTTAAACAAGAAAACTTCAATGCTTATGTTAGTAGACAATTGAAACATAATGCTTATATGCTTGAACGCTTGGGTGATTATATGAGTAGAACTGTTAATGATCTTAAACTTATTAATAAACATGTTTCCATGGTTAAAACTCAAGTAGAACAAGTACTTAAGGCACAAGATGATTTGCTCAATGAGATGAATAGTAAAAAAATGATAATGTTTTAAGAGTTATGACTAGAGGTGGTAAAATGACTCAGGAACCTTTGTATCCTGAAGGTCATCCTAAGAGAGTAGAACAAGACTCTCAGAGAATTAATGTTGATGCACCTAGTACTAGTAATAAGAAGAAAAAGAAAACCAATAGGACTTTGCATGCTTCTAGTAAACCTGTGATAGACACACCTGAGGATCCAAATGATATTTCTATTTCCGATGTTGAGACATAATCTGGTGATGAACATGAACCTAGTGATGATGTTAATAATGATGTTCATGCTGATGCTCAACCTAGTAATGATAATGATGTGGAGATAGAACCTGCTGTTGATCTTGATAACCCACAATCAAAGAATCAACATTATGATAAGAGAGACTTCATTGCTAGGAAACATGGTAAAGAAAGAGAACCATGGGTTCAGAAACCTATGCCCTTTCCTTCTAAACCATCCAAGAAAAAGGATGATGAGGAATTTGAATGCTTTTGTGAGATGATTAGACCTATATTTTTGCGTATGCGTTTGACTGATATTCTGAAAATGTCTCCTTATGCTTAGTATATGAAAGAAATTTGTTACTAATAAAAGAAAGATACCGGAAGCTGAAATTGCCACCATACTTGCTAATTACACTTTTAAGGGTGGAATACCAAAGAAACTAGGAGATCCAGGAATACCAACTATACCATGCTCTATTAAAAGAAACTATGTTAAAACTGCTTTATGTGATCTTGGAGCCGGTGTTAGTGTTATGCCTTTCTCTTTATATCGTAGACTTGATTTGAATAAGTTGACACCCACCGAAATCTCTTTGCAAATGGCCGATAAATCAACTGCTATACCCATCGGTATTTGTGAGGATGTGCCTGTTGTGGTTGCAAACGTTACTATCTTAACAGACTTTGTTAATCTTGATATACCCAAGGACGACAGTATGTCGATCATCCTTGGTAGACCTTTTTTGAATACTGCAGGGGCTGTTATTGATTGCAACAAGGGCAATGTCACTTTTCATGTTAATGGTAATGAGCATACGGTACACTTTCCAAAGAAACAACTTCAAGTTAATATCATCAATTCTATTGGAAAAAATTCAACTATTGTTATTGGAGGTTTTAAATTCCCTATTCTTATTGTCAAGAAGAAATATGATATTCTTATTGTTGGGGAAATGCATATCCCCATTGAGGTAACCTAGTGTTATTCAAAAATTCTCCGGTTTCATGTCACTCGGAAGAAGTTTGTTAATAAGACTTGATCAACCTTGTTAATGGATTCCTTTTGATGGGCAAGAGATGGATGAATTTAGAGAGCACAACTTTCTGTACCCACCTTTTATTCCCTGGTACTTAGAATAAATAAAGTAAAATTAGTATTATTTTTCTGTTTTTTGTTTTATCCGTCTAATAAAAAAATGTCCCGAAAATAAAAGTTCTCCAAATGCCCTGAAAATTTAGTATGATTTTTTGTAGTTTATTTTAGAATTTTTCGCATTGAGCATGCACCAGGGGAATGCACCAGTGGGCCACAAGGGTGGAGGGCGCGCCCCCTGCCTTGTGGGTCCCACGTAGGCCCCCCTCACTTATTCTTGCACCCATCCACTTCGTCTTCCTCTAGAAAAAATCATCCCGTAGCTCAAACCCGTGTTCTAGCTCATTTTGCTGCCATTTTCGATCTCCTTGCTCAAAGTTCCATTCACAAAACTGTTTTTGGGGATTGTTCTTCGGTATGTGACTCCTCCAATGGTCCAATTAGTTTTTGTTCTAGTGCTTTATTTATTGAAAAAATTTGCTACTGTGGTGACCATGTTCTTGAGCTTGCATGTCAAATTTATATGGTCCAAAGTAGTTTTGATGCATGATATAGCCTCTAGACACTTGTAGGAGTAGTTGCTATCAATCTTTTTGAGTTTGGTTCACTTTTATTTTGAGTTACTAAAAATTTCAGAAATTTTTCAGAGGAAAGATAAATGTTTAGGAAAATATACCATGGTGGTACCTCGAGGAAGGAAGCCTCAAGGCTTGCGATACGCGAGCCTGACCTTGAACCACCAAGAGTAGCTCAAGTACGGCCCTGTGAATGGCCCTCGGATCGATTCATGGTTCATGCAGGCTTCAAGGAGGAATTTGATGCGTACGTGCGAACTGCTGACCTCGAGGAATTCGTATCAGATAAGTGTCCGCAATACTACCACCTCACTGATTCATTTGTGCGAAGATTTAAGTTTAAATCCCAGCGCAATACCCATACTGTTCTATTTGATCTTTACAATAAATCATATACCATGGACCTTGAAGACTTTTGTGATGCATGCAAAATACCACAAGGGGGCATTCTTAGTGAACCCCATAGGACTGAATATAATGATTTCCTTGCTAGCATCACGGTGGGAGAAACTAGAATTATTACGCAAGCTACTATGGGGAGCATTTGCTTTCCTGCTATACATTATTTTGCTCTCTTTATAGGTAGATGCATTAACGGTAAGCATGAGCATAGCCTCCTTTGCATTCCAGATCTTAGTATCCTCAAGCGGGCGGTGTTGGGTGATAAACGATATAACTTGGGGGCTATTATTGCGAGGAGGTTACATCTTAATGCTAAAGATGGAGATTTATTTGGTGGAATTTATGCCACTCGTTTAGCTAATTACCTTGAGGTGCCTATAAAAGAGAATGACATTGAATTACCACCAGCTTTCCTTGATTAAAATGCTTTGGTACGGTACCAGTTTCTTGTGAGGAATGAGCAATCCCTTGTGTACCGACTAATCTTTGACCGAGAGCGTGCTGTCCATATTACCCTTCCTGCTCCTGCCTTCTTTAACTTTCAGGTAAAAGGGAGATACTTTATAACTAGAGAGGAGGCAAACGAGTATGTGAGAACAGCGGAGGTTGCTCGCCTCCAGGAGGCAGCTCGCCAAGCGATGGCTGCCGCAGCACAATACGACCCCAACTATGATTTCGGATATCATCCGGGCCAGTGGTGGCCATAGACCAACTTAGGCAAAAGCCTAAGCTTGGGGGAGTACATATTTCTCACCGACATTACATTGATGTTCATACATTCATTCCAGTTGTCAGTGTTCATAATTTTTCATTGTACCATCTATGTTAGTTTATTTCTCGTTCTAGTTTTCTTCTCTAGTAGTTTGTAGTATTAAAAGAAAACCCAAAAAGATTTCTCGTTCTTCTTTTGTTTGTTGGGAGCTTTCCCGTGTAAATAGTTTTTCTCGTTCGTGTTTTGCTTTCTTCAGAAAAACAAAAACTCCAAAAACATTTCAGTGTGTTTCTTTGAATTTCTTTTTCTTTTCTTTGGGGTTCGAGAGGAGAAGACCACGATGACAATGTTGAGTGGCTCTCATATGCATTATTGTTGAACTAACAAAGAGCCCATATTACCTTGTCTTCTCCTTTGAATAAATGTTTGCAGATTCCAGCTTAGTCCAATGCACGTGCACTCTTATTATTATTCACACCGTTCGGTCGTGCAAGTGAAAGGCAATAATCATGATATTTGATGAGATGATTGAGATGGAGAAAAGCTGGTATGAACTCGACCTATTTTGTTTTTGTAAATATGATTAGTTCATCATTCTTGAATCTGCCTATTATGAATGAAACATGTTTGCAATGACAATTAGAGATTATAGTTACTCATGACATGCTTAATTAGCTAGGAGTTTGTAATGGTTTACCTTGCGTGCCAACATGCTTTTAAAATGGTTGTGATGTGGTATGATAGGATGGTATCCTCCTTTGAACGATCCAAGTGGCTTGACTTGGCACATGTTCACGCATGTAGTTGAAACAAAAACAACATAGCCTTCACGATATTTATGTTCATGATGATTTATATCCTACTCATGCTTGCATTCAATGTTGATTAACCTCAAAGCATGTTCATGACCATTGTCGCTCTCTAGTTGGTCGCTCCTCAATCCTCTGCTAGCCTTCACATTGTACTAAGCGGGAATGCTGCTTGTGCATCCACTTCCATAAACCCCAAAGTTATTCCATACGAGTCCACCATACCTACCTATATGTGGTATTTATCTGCCGTTCCAAGTAAATTTGCATGTGCCAAACTCTAAACCTTCAAATAATAATTTGTTTTGTATGCCCGAATCGCTCATGTGGCGACTGGGGGCTGTTAGTATCTTCCATGCTAGGTGGGTTATTCTCACGATGAGTGGACTCCGCTTGTCATTCACGAGAAAATGGCTGGTAATCGGGATGCCCTGTCCCATGCTCAAAATCAAATCAAAAATAAATGAACAAAACTCCCCCAGGACTGTTGTTGGTATGGACGGTACCCCATGGATTCGGATGGCCGTGGAGTGTGATTGTTGGTGGAGGGTGAGTAAAAACTTTAGCATTCTGTTTGGGGACTGCCTATAATGTATTTAGCATGGAAGATATTGAGAACTCTTGGTTGTTGCGTGGACAATGAAAGCATAGCACTGAAAATTATTTATCTCTGTTTCAAAAGCTCGAGCTCTAGCACCTCTGCAAATCCCTGCTTCCCTCTGCGAAGGGCCTATCTATTTACTTTATTGTGGAGTCACCATCCTCTTATAAAAGCACCAACTTGAGAGCACCTCTGTCATTTATATGTTTTGTTTTTTAATTGATGTTGAATATGATTGTGACTGGATCTCTTTTATCATGAATTACAATGTCTAGTCAGTCCTTGGTCTTCAGGGGTGCTCTGCATTTATGTTTTGCGGTCTCAGAAAGGGCTAGCGACATACCACTTTGTCATATTATATCATGATTGTTTTGAAAAAGTGTTGTCATCCGAGATTTATTATTATTGCTCGCTAGTTGATTATGCCATTGATATGAGTAAATGTGAGACCTGAATGTTATTGTGAATATGGTTAGTTCATGATCTTTGCTGAAAACCTGAATGCTGGCTTTACATATTTACAACAACAAGATCAAACAGAGTTTGTAAAAGTTTTTCTTTGTCACATTCAGTTTATCAACTGAATTGCTTGAGGACAAGCAATGGGCTAAGCTTGGGGGAGTTGATACGTCTCCATCGTATCTACTTTTCCAAACTCTTTTGCACTTGTTTTGGACTCTAATTTGCATGATTTGAATGGAACTAACCCGGACTGACGCTGTTTTCAGTAGAATTGCCTTGGTGTTATTTTTGTGCAGAAATAAAAGTTCTCGGATTAACCTGAAAATTCACCTAGATTATTTCTGGAAAATATAAAAAAAATGGCGAAAGAATCCACCAGAGGGGACCCACACCCTGTCCACAAGGGTGTGGGCGCGCCCTACCCCCTGGGCGTGCCCCCTACCTTGTGGGTCCCACGAGCATCCACCGACCTCAACTCCAACTCCATATATTCACTTTCGGGGAGAAAAAATCAAAGAGAAGGATTCATCGCATTTTACGATACGGAGCCGCCGATACCTCCTGTTCTTCATCGGGAGGGCTGATCTGGAGTCCGTTCGGGGCTCCGGAGAGAGGAATCCGTCGCCGTCGTCATCATCAACCTTCCTCCATCACCAATTTCATGATGCTCACTGCCGTCCGTGAGTAATTCCATCGTAGGCTTGCTGGACGGTGATCGGTTGGATGAGATTTATCATGTAATCGAGTTAGTTTTGTTAGGGTTTGATCCCTAGTATCCACTATGTTCTGAGATTGATGTTGCTATGACTTTGCTATGCTTAATGCTTGTCACTAGGGCCCGAGTACCATGATTTCAGATCTGAACCTATTATGTTTTCATGAATATACATGTGTTCCTGATCCGATCTTGCAAGTTGTAGACACCTACTATGTGTTATGATCCGCATACCCCAAGGTGACAATAATTGGGATTCTTTCCGGTGATTGCCGTAGTTTGAGGAGTTCATGTATTCACTAAGTGCTAATGCTTTGTTCTGGTTCTCTATTAAAAGGAGGCCTTAATATCTCTTAGTTTCCAATAGGACCCCGCTGCCACGGGAGGGTAGGACAAAAGATGTCATGCAAGTTCTTTTCCATAAGCACGTATGACTATATACGGAATACATGCCTACATTACATTGTTGAATTGGAGCTAGTTCTGTGTCACCCTAGGTTATAACTGCTACATGATTAATATTATCCGACACCTATCATTACCAATCCATTGCCTACGAGTTCGTTCCATATTGATCCTTGCTTGTTACTTTCGTTACTGCTACTGTTACAATCACTACAAAACTGCTACTATTGCCACTATTACCGTTACTTCCATATTCCTTTGCTGTAGATATTAAGTCATTCCAGGTGTGGTTGAATTGACAACTCAGCTGCTAATACTAGAGAATATTCTTTGGCTCCCCTTGTGTCGAATCAATAAATTTGGGTTGAATACTCTACCCTCGAAAACTATTGCAATCCCCTATACTTGTGGGTTATCAAAAAGCAACAAGGAAAAGTTCACCGGCAACACGCATCACTGGCAGGCTGCTAAGGACCTGTTCCTCAAAGCACTCGCGGCAGCATGTTACCGGTGGGCATCCGAGATGCGTAGGAAAAAATTAACCATACAAACCAACGGAAAAGCAAAAGGGATAACATGCATTCAAGTACAAGTATCAGTTCGACAGCACTTAAAGGAAGCAGTGCAAGTTTAACACAGGGTGCTAATCGTATCTTGAAACTTAACAGCATAGCAACAAGAGAAGTATAAAGCTCAATCCTGGCGTCCTCCTTGGACCCTTGTGACTTTAAGCACCTTGTCGACAAGAGGGCTGGCGATCTTCTTAGCAGTGGAGGTGTCAGCGCCTGGCGGCAGCTTCTTGAAGGCCTCGAAAATATCGATGTCAGGGTGGAGATAAGCAAGATTGGTCAAGACCAGGAAAAGGGCATCCCGTGCAAGCTTCCAAGACTCATTGGCGAAGCAAGCAGCCCTGTCATCTTCATACGTCTTCAGCCCATCGATCAAGCCTTCGAAGAAGTATGTTAGCTTGACACTTGGAACTTCATGCTTGCTGAGGGAGAAGGTCCAGCTCTTCATGTCCATGGTGGCAATCTGGGAAGAGATGCGCTCAGCAATATCAACCAGCTTCTCTGTCCAGAGTTTGTACAGCTCAACTTGGTACTGAAGCTTGTCCTCTGCATCCTTCCGAAGGGCCTCTGCTTTGACAAGTTCCTCCGCCGAGAGTCTTTCCCGATCTTTAGCTAATTCAAGATATGTTTCCAAGGTGGTAAGCTTGGCTTTCAAGTCAGAGATGGTGCTGTTGGCAGCATTCAGATCTTGGCCCTTGGATGAAAGTTGTGATTGCATCCCCTCCAGGGTAGTGGCTGCCTTCTGCACTTCTTCTTTGAGGGCCTCGATCTCTTTATTGCTCCCAGCAAGGTCCTCCTTCAGCTTCTCCATCTGGACCACAAGTTCAGCTTTAGCACTAGAAGTAGCAGCAAGGTCATCGACAACTTCTTTCAACTTAGCAGCGGAGTCCTAGATTTGCGTGTCGATGGCCTTCTTGTGGCCGTCCTCCAGATACTTGGTGCGCTGCTGGACAAGGGCTTCTAGCTCATCATCTTTGCTGCGGAGGGTCACTGCGAGAGCTTCTTCCCGGGCAAGGATGTCATTTTCTCTGACGTTAAGAAGCGCCTCGCGCTCCGTCAGCTGATTATCCTGAGCAGTTGCCCTCTCCTTGGCGGCAATCAACTTCTCCTCCTGCTGCAAGAGGTGCTGGGACTGCGCCTTGTACCATTGGCGTAGCTCGTTGCCTTTGCTCCTCAGCTACTGGTCGACAAGATTGGTGGAGCTTCGCTCTTCTTGGATTGCCTGCTGCCTTCGACTGTACCTCTCTTGTACGTCCTTGAGCCCGATAGCCAGCATCTCCAGGAAGGCCAGGTCTTTGGCACGGTCACCAGAATCATCGATCTCCTTGGCTCTCTGGGTCAGGGGCATCAGGATACGAGTTATCTCCTCGTCAAAGTTTGCCTCCGCCAGGATAGATGAGCTGGGAGCTCCTGGGCTGGGTTGAGCGATGGTCAGCGCCAAGGTACTCAGGGATGGTTGAGATGTTTTCACAAGTGGATACGTCTTCTGAGCTGACACATCGGATTGGAGAGGCACCTTCTCTTCGATCACCATATCCAACTCGTACACGCCACCAAGAATCTTCTAGAAGGCCTCAGGAACCTCTTGAATCTCCCTAAAAGCACGCTCGTGCACTTCCTCGGCAGCAATCATGGTGGCCTCCTCGGCAGCATTCTTCCCTATGATGGCCACTTCTTCCAAACGATCGCCTTCCTCAAGCAAGGGGGCTGCTGACAAATCAAGAATTAGTAAGAGAATGGAGGTCAAAAATTCAAGACAATTTCAAGAAAACAAATGCCCTCAAAAGAAAGATTCAAAGCAAGTGGATTACCTGTTGGTGGCTGTTGAGGAGGGGCATCTCCTCCGCCGGCAACATTGGTTGCCAGCGTGAGATTGGTGGCTGTCTCTTCAATGGGGGCGGCCCCAATGCAAGCAGAACCTTCAGTGGAGGCCCTTGCCGGTGAATCTTCTCCTTGAACGTCGATCGACGGGGGCACCAATGGAATCGTCCCCTCTGATTGGGTACCTTCCCGGTGGCTCTCTCCCATATCCTTGCCGGGCGACGGAGGGGAGATCTCGCTCTCCCCACCGACAAACGAATTCTTTCCCATGACCTCGAGCAAAGGACTACGGTGAGGGCTGGGCTGGGGGCTAAGCACGGGAGTGTTCGTTGCATCCTCCACCAAACCAGCGCTTGCCGTGGAGCTTGGCCCCGCTGCAGACTTGGTCTGCTTAGCCCAATGCGCCAGGGGCTCGTCGTCCCAGCGAAAAATTATTAAGAAAAAGTCAGTCATCACTCCAAACAAAGAACAACTCGATGAAAGGAAGTAAAGACTCCCTTACTCTGGGTCCTCGAGCATGCTATCCAGTTCGTACGCCAAGGGCGAGGTGACATGGCTTGAATCTATGTCGGTATTTCCCCAAGGTGGAAGGGATGATGCAGCACAGCTATGGTAAGTATTTCCCTCAGTTACGAAACCAAGGTTATTGAACCAGTAGGAGAACCAAGCAACACTATGTAAACGGTACCTGCACACAAAGAACAAATACTTGCAACCTGACACGAAAGAGGGGTTGTCAATCCCTCCCGGGTAAATGATTGGTAAATAGATAGATTGATAGTTGCAAATGGAATAACGGCAAATAAAATTCACCAAGGTATTTTTGGGTTTTTTATAATATAGATCTGGAAATAAAAGATGCAAATAAAAGAAAAGGCAAATAGCAATATGGATCTGAAAGTATATGATAGGAAAATAGACCCGGGGGCCGTAGGATTCACTAGTGGCTTCTCTCGAGAAATAGCACACGGTGGGTAAACAAATTACTGTTGGGCAATTGATAGAAAAGCAAATAATTATGACGATATCCAATACAATGATCAGGTATATAGGCATCACATCCAATATTAGTAGACCGGCTCCTGCCTGCATCTACTACTATTACTCAACACATCGACCGCTATCCAGCATGCATCTAGTGTATTAAGTTCATGGAGAAATGGAGTAATGCCTTAAGAACGATGACATGATGTAGACAAGATCTATTCATGTAGGAATAGACCCCATCTTTTTATCCTTAATAGCAACTATACATGTGTGCCTCGCTACCCCTTCTGTCACTGGGTGAGGACACCGCAAGATCGCACCCATCACAAAGCACCTCTTCCCATTGCAAGATAAATAGATCAAGTTGGCCAAACAAAACCCGAATATCGGAGAAGAAATACGAGGCTATAATAATCAAGTATGGGTATTAATGCAAATTAAATCTGATCATAAACTCACAATTCATCGAATCCCAACAAACACACCGCATAAAAGAGTTACATCAATTAGATCTCCAAGAGAACATTGTGTTGAGAAACAAAGAGAGAAGAAGCCATCTAGCAACTGCCTACGGACCCGTAGGTCTGAGGTTAACTACTTGCGCATCATCGGAGGAGCACCAATGAGGATGATGAACCCCTCCGTGATCGTGTTCCCCTCTGGCGGAGTGCCGGAATAGGGCTCTAGATTGGATCTCGTGGTTCTGGAACTTGCGACGGCTGGAATAATTTTTCGTCGACTCCTCTAGGGTTTCTGGAATATCTGAGTATTTATAGAGCAAAGAGGCTGTGCGGAGGACCTCCATGGGCCCCACCACCCATCAAGGCAGGCCTAGGGCCTCTAGCGCGCCCTCGTGGGTGGTGGGCCCCACGGGCCTCCCCCCAGGTGCTTCCTTGGCTCCGACGTTTCCTTTTGGTCCAAAAAAATCTTCAAAAAGTTTGTTGCATTTGGACTCTGTTTGATAAGGATTTCCTGCGAAGGAAAAAACAAGCAAAAAAATAGCAACTGGCACTGGGCACTATGTCAATAGGTTAGTCCCAAAAAATGATATAAAGTTGCTATAAAATGATTGTAAAACATCCAAGAATGATAATATAACAGCATGGAATAATCAAAAATTATAAATACATTGGAGACGTATCAGCATCCCCAAGCTCAATTCCTGCTTGTCCTCGAGTAGGTAAATGATAAAAACAGAATTTTTGATGTGGAATGCTGCCTAACATATTCATCATATTCTTTTCTTTGTAGCATGGACATATGGACTTTTTATATGATTCAAAACAATTGTCTAGTATTGACATGAAAAATTTAATACTCAAGCATATCAACAAGCAACCATGTCTTTCAAAATATCAACGCTAAAGAAAGCTATCCCTAAACAATTATGCTCAATCATTGATCCATTCATGCAACACATCCAAATATTTGCTACATCCAATGCTCAAGTATGATAATAGTGTTCTGTAGTTGGTGCTTTATAAAAGAAGATGGAGACTCAAATAAAAATAAAAATTGCATAAAGTAAATAGATAGGCCCTTCGCAGAGGGAAGTAGGGATTTATAGAGGTGCCAGAGCTCAAAGCTTAAATTGAGAGATAAAAATATTTTTAGTGGCATGCTTTTACTGTCAACGAAAACGACTAAGAGCTCCCAATATCTTCCATGCTAAATAAATCATAGGCGGTTCCCAAACAAAAAATAAAGTTTATTCCTTTTTCCACCATTCTTTCACAATCCTTGGCTAGCCGTATCCACGGGTTCCCTCCATACCAACACTTTCCATGGAATTTATTAATTGACAACATAAAGTAATTTTTTTTTTGCATTTTGCGACTGGGCATCCCTATTACCGCCACACTCTCGTGCAATGACAAGTGAATAAACACTCATCTTGAGAATAACCTATTTAGCATGGAAAATGTCGGCCACCCCTCGCCGCTTCATCAGCGGTACGGGCACACAAAAGAGAAGTTGATTTTGAAAATTAGAGTTGGCACATACAAATTTGCTTGGAACGGCATGGAAATACCGCATATAGGTAGGTATAGTGGACTCATTTGGCACAACTTGGGTTTAAGGAAAAGGATGCACAAGTAGTATCACCACTTAGTACAAAATGGAGGCTAGCAAATAGATTGAGAAGCGACCAACCAAGGAACGAAAACCATCATAAACGAACAGTAAACATAACTAACACCGAATAATGCAACACAAGTAGGATGTAATTTCATTGCATAATTATTAACTTAACATGCATGCATAGGGAATCACAAAACTTAACACCATCATTCTTACTAACGCATAATTACTCATCAACATAACTCACATATCACTATCGTCATATCGCAAAACTATTATAAAGAATCAAGTTTAATGTCCAATGATCTTCATGAAAGTTTTTATTATATCCTCCCTGGATATCTATCACTTTAGGACTAAATTAATTAAAAGCATATTTCCATTGCAATTAACAAGATCTCAAACAAATATAAGTGAACAACGAGAGCACATATTTCTTTAAAATTTTCACTCTCAAAATAATATAAGTGAAGCAAGAGAGGATTTCTTCAAAATTTGAACTAACTCCCAAATTAATCTAAGTGAAGCACGAGAGCATATTTCTGCAAAATAATAGCACCACCGTGCTCAAAAAGATATAAGTGAAGTACTAGAGCAATTTCAGAGCTCTCAAAAAAAATTAAGTGAAGCATAAAGAGCTATTCTAACGAATCATAGCATGTTTTTGGCTCTCTCAGATCAGTGTGTCCAGCAAGGAAGATTGTGACAAACTAACAAATAAATAAAGCAAAGACTCATATAATACAAGACGCTCCAAGCAAAACTCATATCATGTGACGAATAAAAAAATAGCTCCAAGGAAAATTACCGATGGTCGTTAGAAGAAAGAGGGGATGCCTTCCGGGGCATCCCCAAGCTTAGTTGCTTAGTAATCCTTGAATATTACCTTGGGGTGACTTGGAAAGCCCCAAGCTTAGGCTCTCTTCACTCCTTATTCCTTCATCCATCGTGATCTCACCCAAAACTTGAAAAGTTCAATCACGCAAAACTTAACAGAAAACTCATAAGATCCATAGTGAAGGAAATAGCAAATTACCACTTAGGTACTGTTGCAAACCCATTCCAATTTTATTATTGCATTATATATACTGTATTTGAACTTTACCATGGCTTATACCCCCTGATACAATCCATAGATTCATCAAAATAAGCACATAACACAACGAAAACAGAATCTGTCAAAAACAGAACTGTCTGTAGCAATCTCTACAACTTCAATACTTTCTGAACTCCAAAAATTCTGAAAAATAAGGAAAGCGTGGGGAATTTTTATATAAATTTTGTGTAAAAATTTCAGCTCAAAAACACATTCCCATGATTTTTAGGATTTTCTGGACTGAGCGTAAAAGATTATGTTTTATGCACAAGATCAAATCAACTATCTTCCACATCTTCACAAAGGACTTACTTGGCACAAACACTAATTAAAACACAAAAAACAACATCATAACATAAGGTTAATGATGTATCATTCAAGAACAGAAAGAAAACCAAAAATAAAAAGGATAAATATTGGGTTGCCTCCGAACAAGCGCTATCGTTTTACGCCCCTAGCTAGGCATAACGCACAGATCTCAAGTATTGTCATCTTTGGTTTCCAATTCCTTGATCAAACAACTAGAATTCTTCAAGGATTTATCATTTAAATTTTCAACAACAATACTTCTAGGAATAAAATTGAAGAATTCATTCTTACAAATAGGGTCTTCTGCCACTTCAACAAAATTGGGGTGAATACTAATCATTTTAAGATCTTCCTTGTTACTATTAGAAGTGGCACCCTTTTTCTTAGTGACTTGTGTAGACATGAAAATTTGTATGGGAGTTTTTTCAATAATTTTAACAGAAGAAAAGGCTGAGCTTAAGTTACTAACAATTTCTTCCAATTTATCAATATGAGAGGGACTTTCCCCTATTCTTTCATTGACTATGGTTTCCTTTTCCCTTAGTAATTTAAGAGCATCTCCCGCTTTTGACCAAAATTTATTAGCAAGATTATGCATTCTTCTATCCAAATTTTCAATTTGTTCCTCGGTGAGCATTTTCTTTTGGATAGCATCTAACCTTTTCTTGACATGCTCAAGAATTAAAATTGTTTCATTGATAATAATAGGTGGTGCACCCAAAAGATCTCCCATAGCGTTAAAAGCATCCAAAGATGGACACATCAAAAAAAATCACCGGTAATCGTATCAAGGACGAATCTATACCAAGAGGTGATGCCCACACAAAAAACTACGAAGAAGAACAATGATAGATTGTTACGAGTAGAACTATTATGAGCATTGCAAATCCGATACCAAGCATCTTTTAGACTTTCTCCTCCTCTTTGCTTAAAGTTGAGAACTTCATTCTCGGTGGTGCAAGTAGCGAGAGAGGAGCAAGCCATAGTGGCCACACAAGCAAGAAAACAAGCAAACAAGAGATCCGGCGAGAGAAAGGCAAACGAAAAAAGGCAAATATTTTTTTTTGCTTTTCACAAAAATGTTTTAGAAGTGGGGGAGATGAAAATGAGAGGCAAATGGCAAATAATGTAAATTGCAAGGAGATGAGATTTGTGATTAGGAACCTGATAGATGTTGATGATGTCTCCCCGGCAATGGCGCCAGAAATTTCCTTTGACGTGGCTTGAAACTGCGTCGGTATTTCCCCAAGGTGGAAGGGATGATGCAACATAGCTAGAGTAAGTATTTCCCTCAGTTATGAAACCAAGGTTATCAAACCAGTAGGAGAACCAAGCAACACTATGTAAACAGTACCTGCACACAAAGAGCAAATACTTGCAACCCAACGCGAAAGAGGGGTTGTCAATCCCTCCCGGGTAAATGATTGGTAAATAGATAGATTGACAGATGCAAATGGAACAACGGCAAATAAAATTCACCAAGGTATTTTTGGGTTTTTTATAATATAGATCTGAAAATAAAAGATGCAAATAAAAGAAAAGGCAAATAGCAATATAGATCGGAAAGTATATGATAGGAAAATAGACTCGGGGGCCGTAGGATTCACTGGTGGCTTCTCTCGAGAAATAGCACACGGTGGGTAAACAAATTACTGTTGGGAAATTGATAGAAAAGCAAATAATTATGACGATATCCAAGACAATGATCATGTATATAGGCATCATGTCCAAGATTAGTAGACCGACTCCTGCCTGCATCTATTACTATTACTCCACACATCGACCGCTATCTGGCATGCATCTAGTGTATTAAGTTCATGGAGAAACGGAGTAATGCCTTAAGCTCGACGACATGATGTAGACAAGATCTATTCATGTAGGAATAGACCCCATCTTTTTATCCTTAATAGCAACGATACATGCGTACCTCGCTACCCCTTCTGTCACTGGGTGAGGACACCGCAAGACCGAACCCATCACAAAGCACCTCTTCCCATTGCAAGATAAATAGATCAAGTTGGCCAAACAAAATGCAAATATCGGAGAATAAATACGAGGCTATAATAGTCAAGTATGGATATTAGTGCAAATTAAATCTGATCATAAACTCACAACTCATCGGATCCCAACAAACACACCACACAAAAGAGTTACATCAAATAAATCTCCAAGAGAACATTGTATTGAGAAACAAAGAGAGAAGAAGCCATCTAGCTACTGCCTACGGACCCATAGGTCTAAGGTGAACTACTCACGCATCATCGGAGGAGCACCAATGAGGATGATGAACCCCTTCGTGATCGTGTTCCCCTCCGGCGGAGTGCCGGAATAGGGCTCTAGATTGGATCTCGTGGTTCTAGAACTTGCGGCGGCAGGAATAATTTTTTGTCGACTCCTCTAGGGTTTCTGGAATATCTGAGTATTTATAGAGCAAAGAGGCGGTGCGGAGAACCTTCGTGGGTCCCACCACCCATCAAGGCGCACCCTGGTGGGTGGGGCGCGCCTTGATGGGTGGTGGTCCCCACGGGCCTCCCCCCAGGTGCTTCCTTGGCTCCGACATTTCCTTCTGGTCCAAAAAAATCTCCAAAAAGTTTTGTTGCATTTGTACTCTGTTTGATAAGGTTTTCCTGCGAAGGAAAAAAACAAGCAAAAAACAGCAACTGGCACTGGGCACTATGTCAACAGGTTAGTCCCAAAAATGATATAAAGTTGCTACAAAATGATTGTAAAACATCAAGAATGATAATATAATAGCCCTCTTGAGTATCACGGGGGTCTCTCTCTGGCCCTCTTGAGTATTGGTGGAGCTGGGCTTTCTGGTGGAGTCGGGCTTGCCGGAGGACTAGGGTCAACTCCCTTAACAACCCATCGTCGGGGAGGCGTGTTTGGGCCTGAGAAAGGCGAGCGAATTGGCGGCGCGCCACTTCCTACTTGTTACCCCTGGCGGTCGTCTTCTTCACCTTGGGGGGCAGCTCGTGCGGAAGAAGGGTTTGCCGGTTCCTGGTTGATTCTCTTACGAAGGCGGCGCCCTGGCTCCGGGGCCTGGGGGCCCACTTCGAGTCCCTCTCCTTCTTCAAGCTCGTTGGTCTCCTGGGGCTCCGTGGTCTTGGTTCCAGCAGCCTCAGCCCCGATAACCTCAAGCCCAGCAACTTCGTCTTCGACGCGTTCCTCGCACTCCTCCTCAAATGAGTCGTTGTCACCAAGATCTTTCTCATCTTCTTCACCAGCCTCTGCTCCTCCGGCAGCCTAGAGCTTCTTAACCTCAGCAATCCGGCTGGCAATGTACGCCTTCTTCCCTTTGGTGGTGCCCTTGGTGAAGTCCGTCTCTATCCTGGTGGCCTTCTCCTCCAGGCGAGAGGCCCAATCCATTCCGTCTTCCAGAGCGGGCAGTACCCAATCTGCCTTGACCCCAGTGGCATTGCATTTAGGCATCCATTGGAGAATCTGATTTAGAGCAGAATTGATGTGCAGCGGGATAACTTTTGCCGGCAAATGAAAAGTGCCAGTTGATACGTCTCTAAGGTATCTATAATTTATGAAGTATTCATGCCGTGTTTATTATAGTTTTGTATGATTTTGGTGCACTTTTATATGGGTCTTATATGATGTTTATGGACTAACATATTGACCTAGTGCCCAGTGCCAGTTGTTGTTTTCTGCTTGTTTTTGGTTTTCCAGAAAATCCATATCAAATGAAGTCCAAATGCAGCGAAACTTTTTGACGATTTTTTTGGAAAAAATGAGACCCCCGAAGCTTCGTGGGAGGACCAGAAGGTGAAGGAGGTGAGCACAGGACACCAGGGTGTGCCTGGTGCCAAAGTGGTGGCCTGGTGGGTGGTGGGCCCCCTGAAGGCCATCTTCACGTGAGACCGACGCCAAAAAATCCTATAAATAGAGAAACCATCAGAAATAACCCTAGATCAGAAGTTTCGCTGCCACAAGCCTCTGTAGCCATGAAAACCAATCTAGACCCCGTTCCAGCACCCTGTCGGAGGGGGAGATCATCACCGGAGGCCATCTTCATCATCCTGACAGTCTCCATCATGAGGAGGAAGTAGTCCACCCTCGGGGCTGAGGGTTTGTACCAGTAGCTTTGTGTTTAATCTCTCTCTCTCTCTAGTGTTCTTGAGATGGCACAATCTTGATGTATCGCGAGCTTTGTTAATATAGTTGGATCATATGGTGTTTTCCCCTCTCTATCTTGTTGTGATGAATTGAGTTTTCCCTTTGAGATTTCGTTCTTATCGGATTGAATACTTTTATGGATTTGAGAACACTTGATGTATGTCTTGCTATGATTACCCATGGTGACAATGGGGTATCATATTGATTCGCTTGATGTATGTTTCGGCACTGAACTCGCAGATTCCTGAGGTGACATTGGGGTAATCTATGCATAGGGGTGAATGCATGTTTTCGTCTTTGTTTCTCAGGTAGAAATCCAGGGGCACTATTTGAGGTTCTTTGTGTTGGATTGAGTATTATGAATCTGAATTTTTTATGGTATTATTTTTGTATGAACTCTTGGATAGATCGATCGGAAAGGATAACTTGGTGTTATTTTAGTACGAACTCTTGGTTAGATCGATCGGGAAGAATAACTTTGAGGTGGTTTCGTACCCTACAAACAATTCTGTCTTATGTTCTCCGCTAGATAAGAACTTTGGAGTGATTCTTTATCGTACGTTGAGGGATTGCCATATGATCTAACTATGTTAGCATTGTCGAGATATTGCACTAGTGAAAGTACGAACCCTAGGCCTTGTTTTCAAGCATTGCAATACCGTTTGTGCTTCGTTTTATCAATTGCAACCTTGCTGTTTTTATTTATTCAGATTATAAAAATATATTTCTACTATCCATACTACACTTTTATCTTCATCTCTTTGCCGAACTAGTGCACCTATACAATTTACCATTGTATTGGGTGTGTTGGGGACACAAGAGACTCTTTGTTATTTGGTTGCAGAGTTGTCTGAGAGAGACCATCTTCATCCTATGCCTCCCACATATTGATAAACCTAAGGTCATCCACTTGAGGGAAATTTGTTGCTATCCTACAAAACTTTGTGCTTGGAGGCCCAACACGAATCTACAAGAACAAGTTGTGTAGTAGACATCAAGCTCTTTTCTAGCGCCGTTGCCGGGGAGGTGAGTGCACGAAGGTATATCTTTAGATCTTGCAATTGAATCTTTTAGTTTCTTGTTTTATCACTAGTTTGGTTTATAAAAAGAAAACTACAAAAAAATGGAATTGAGGATGCCTCATATTATTCCTCTTTATCATGTCTGTCGTGAAAATGATGGAAAAGAAAATTGTGCTCAATTGATAGAAGAAGAATTCAATAAAATGTTTGGCATAAAAAAATAATCTTTGAATGATGAGCATAATTGCAATATTGTTAGTATGAATTCTTTGAATATCCATGGTGCTAATGATATGCAAAGCCATAAGCTTGGGGATGCTATGTTTTATGAAGATGATATTTTTATTCCCCCAAGTTTTGATGTGCAAATTTGTTATAATGGTAGCATGCCTCCTATTTATGATGATTACAATGATGAATGTGGGTTTGGAAGAGTGTCAACTCTAGATAATGGTCCCACTAGTTTGGAGGGTGTTGAACCTTTTCACAATATTGATGAAAGTGGATTTGGAGAGTTAATGACTTTATTTAGTGATGAATCTACTATTTTGGAAAAGGTTTCAATTGACTATTATGAGAACAAAGTTGCTATCTATGATGATTATTGTGATGACACTTATGATATAAAGAATAATTGTAACCATGATACTTGTCATCAAGATTTTAATGCTCGATATGATTATGCCAATCAAGTATCACATGATAGTTATTTTATTGAGTTTGCTCCCACTACTATTCATGAGAAGAAAATTGCTTATGTGGAGAGTAATAAAATTTCTATGCTTGTAGATCATGAAAATATTGCTTTATGTGATAGTTATATTGTTGAATTCATTCATGATGCTACTAAAAATTATTATGAGAGAGGAACATATGCTTTTACATATCTCAATAATATGAAGTCTCCTCTCTATGTGTTGAAAGTCTTGAAGTTTTGCTTCTTTTGCCTTCCTATGCTAGTTGATTCTTGCTCCCACAAATTGTTTACTCACAAAATCCCTATGCATAGGAAGTGGGTTAGGCTTAAATATGCTTGCCATGTGATTCATGATGCTCTCTTGCATGTTTCAATTCATATCTTTTATGTGAGCATCATTGAAATCATCATGCCTAGCTAAAAAGGCATTAAACAAAAGCACTTGTTGGGAGACAACCCAACATTTATACCTACTGTTTTTGTGTGTTCACATGATCAAGCTACTTTAGTGATCATGTTTTATAGCTTTTGTTTCAATAATGTGCCAAGCAAAGCCTTTGGGATAGTGCGGATGATTGTTGAATTGATGTTGGGCAAAAACAGAAACTTTTGCGTTCTGTGTCAGAATTGTTATTCTGTACTAGAATGTGATCAATTGCTAATTTTTATAAATGGATGCAAATTGTTTACATTGTCCTAAGTTTTTAGAATTTTTTGAGTTACAGAAGTATGGATGAAAATTGCGTCATTACAGACTGTTCTATTTTTGACAGATTCTGTTTTCAATGCATAGTTTGCTTGTTTTAGTGTTTCCATAGCTTATATTAAGTGATATAAATTGTGGAAATGATAAGGTAGAGTAGGGATTGTGTGAGAACAATTATGAATCTTGTCTTTGACAGTACCAAGGTGAATGATTTGTTTTATCATACTAACCCTTCTCACAAAGTTTTGCTAAGTTCTGTGTGATTGAAGTTATCAAGTGTTGGGTGAGATATTGATAGAGGAGAATAAGGAGTGGCAAGACCCTAAGCGTGGGGATTCCCAAGGAACCCCGAGGTAATATTCATGGAAGATCCAAGCTTACAAGCTTGGGGATGCCCCGGAAGGCATCCCCTCTTTTGTCTTCACCATTATCAGTACCCTCACTTGGAGCTATATTTTTATTCATCAAATGATATGTATTTTGCTTGGAGCATCATTTTCGTTTGTTTAGATTTGCTTTCTTTTATTTAGAATAATGTTTTGTATCTTTTATTCCAATAAAAATGTCAAGTACAACCTTTACCATGCTCAATTTGCAAGTTCATGAGTGGCTGTTCTAAAACAGAAAGTTTATCGCTATTGCAAAAATTCCTCAGAAAAGTCAAAATGTGATAAAATCTTGAAATTTTGACACAATAAGTTATGATAAATTATCTACAGTGTGGTAAATTGTTAGAACTTTTTGAGTTAGATAAGTATGGATCCTTCTTCATCCTTTACAGACTATCCTGTTTAGACAGATTGCTGTTATGTTTGCATTGTTTGCATTTGTTGGCGTGTTTAATGATTCTATTTGAGGATAGGAGTATTAAATATGCTGAGGAATTTAGTATGCAATGTTAAATTTTAATTTTAGTGATTTGCTACAGTAGGGAATGATAAGGTTTTGATTTGATTTATACTAACGCATCTCACGAGTTCTTGTTGATTTTTGTGTGGATGAAGTTTTTAAGATTTCGGGAAACCATGATATGAGAAGAATTAAGGAGACACAAGAGCTCAAGCTTGGGGATGCGCAAGGCATCCCTAGTTAATATTCCAAGAAGTCTCAAGCATCTAAGCTTGGGGATGCCCCGGTAGGCATCCCACCTTTCTTCTTCAACAACTATCGGTCAGTTTTGGTTGAGCCTAAGTTTTTGCTTCTTCACATGATGTGAGCTATACTTGGAATGTCATTTTATTTTGTTTTTCTTGCTGTTTGAATAAAATATTAAGATCTGGAAATTATTATAAGGAGAGAGAGTCCTCACATAGTTACTTAATTGATCTTCACTTATATCTTTTTGGACTAGTTTGTCATTTACTCTTGTGCTTCACTTTTACGCTATGAGTAAATTATTAAATGAATTGAATATCATAAATCTGAAATTATAGGTTTCATATGCTTATACCATGGGGAGTAATGACTTAACATATAATAAGTATAGGTGGTAAAATTTATTGAAAGTTAACAAACACAACATTGGTCACTTGAACAATTCATGAAAGAATATTGAAGGAAGAGAGATTTCACATACAAATATACTATCTTGGACATCTTCTATGATTGTGAGCCCCCATTAATTTTTTTCAAACTTGATCAAGTAGTTGATGTTTGACAAGGAAGACAACGTAATGAGTTATGTTTGTTTATATTTGCATAGAAGTTATATTGTTATGGATCCTCCAACATGTGGTGCTTGCCTAGGATCTTTTGCTTGCCAAAAATTCGTACTAAGTAGAGATACTACTTGTGTATCCAAAAACCCTTAAACCCAGTTTCTTGCCATGAGTGTCCATCATATCTACCTATGGATTGAATAAGATCCTTCAAGTAAGTTGTCATCGGCGCATAAAGCAATAAAAATTGCTCCTAAATATGTTTGATCTTTTATTTTAAGGGAAAATAAGCATTGTACAAACTTATGATGGCAAAGTAATAAAAGTGACGGACTGCATAATAAAGGCTGCTATCATAAGGGGCAATATAACATGACGTTCCTTTGCATTAAGAGATTGCGCATCCAAAAATAAAAAGCGCATGACAACCTCTGCTTCCCTTTGAGAAGGGCCTGCCTTTTACTTTATGTATTTAATTTTATGCAAGAGTCAATAGTGTTCTTCTCTATTCCATTTTTTATTTTTTCTCTTTGCAAGCATCATGTGGTGGGGAAAGATCCAGGCACCTATATCCAGTTGAATATAGATGATCATGAGTTGTTATTATTGTTGACAATTATCTCTATGATAAATAAGTTGGGAGGCGAAACATTAAGCCCCTATCTTTCTCTGTGTTCGATGGATGTTATTTGTCCTAAAAATATGCTTTGAGTGTCAGCAATCATGGAAGACTATATGATAGTTGAGTATGTGGAATTTTATAAATCAAAGCTCTTACATAGACCCTTCCTGAAAATAGGATGAATTGCAATTGTTGATGACTAAGAACATAGTTTGTTAGTTTTCAAGAAAGTTTATGGTCTATACTTTAACATGTGAATAGCTTGCTACTTGATCATGAGAAGTTTTATGAGATGAGCTACTGTTTATGATACATAATGATGCTAGGAAAAGTGATTGAAATAAACATTGATCAAACTTAAGCACTATGCTAACATTCACACTTCTTAAATTATTTCTTTTATCATTTACCTACTCGAGGACGAGCAGGAATTAAGCTTGGGGATGCTGATATGTCTCCAACATATCTATAATTTATGAAGTATTCATGCCATGTTTATTATAGTTTTGTATGATTTTGGTGCAGTTTTATATGGCTCTTATATGATTTTTATGCACTAACATATTGACCTAGTGTCCAGTGCCAGTTGTTGTTTTCTGCTTATTTTTGGTTTTCTAGAAAATCCATATCAAATGAAGTCCAAATGCAGCGAAACTTCTTGACGATTTTTTTGGAACAAAAGAAACCCCCGAAGCTTCATGGGAGGACCAGAAGGTGAAGGAGGTGAGCATAAGACACCAGGGCACGCCTGGTACCAAAGTGGTGGCCTGGTGGGTGGTGGCCCCCCTGAAGCCCATCTTCGCGTGAGACCGACGCCAAAAATCCTATAAATAGAGAAACCATCAGAAATAACCTTAGATCAGAAGTTCCATCGCCGCAAGCCTCTGTAGCCACGAAAACCGATCTAGACCCCGTTCTGGCACCCTGCCGGAGGGGGAGATCATCACCGGAGGCCATCTTCATCATCCCGGCAGTCTCCATGTTGAGGAGGGAGTAGTCCACCCTCGGGGCTGAGGGTTTGTACCAGTAGTTATGTGTTTAATCTCTCTCTCTCTCTCTCTCTCGTGCTCTTGAGATGGCATGATCTTGTTGTATCGTGGGCTTTGTTAATATAGTTGGATCATATGGTGCTTCCTCCTCTCTATCTTGTTGTGATGAATTGAGTTTTCCCTTTGATATTTCGTCCTTATCGGATTGAATACTTTTATGGATTTGAGAACACTTGATGTATGTCTTTCTATGATTCCCCGTGGTGACAATGGGGTATCATATTGATTCACTTGATGTATGTTTTGGCACTCAACTCGCAGATTCCCGAGGTGACATTGGGGTAATCTATGCATAGGGGTTGATGCATGTTTTCGTCTTTGTTTCTCTGGTAGAAATCCTGGGGCACTATTTGAGGTTCTTTGTGTTGGATTGAGTATTATGAATCTGAATTTGTTATGGTGTTATTTTAGTATGAACTCTTGGATAGATCGATCGGAAAGGATAACTTGGTGTTATTTTAGTACGAACTCTTGGTTAGATCGATCGGAAAGAATAACTTTGAGGTGGTTTCGTACCCTACAAACTATTTCGTCTTATGTTCTCTGCTAGATAATAACTTTGGAGTGATTCTTTATAGCACGTTGAGGGATTGCCATATGATCTAACTATGTTAGCATTGTTGAGGGATTGCACTAGTGCAAGTACGAACCCTAGGCCTCATTTTCAAGCATTGCAATACCGTTTTTGCTCCGTTTTATCACTTGCAACCTTGCTGTTTTTATTTATTCAGATTATAAAAATATATTTCTACTATCCATACTACACTTTTATCATCATCTCTTCGCCGAACTAGTGCACCTATACAGTTTACCATTGTATTGGGTGTGTTGGGGACACAAGAGACTCTTTGTTATTTGGTTGCAGGGTTGTCTGAGAGAGACCATCTTCATCCTACGTCTCCCACGGATTGATAAACCTTAGGTCATCCACTTGAGGGAAATTTGCTACTGTCCTACAAAACTCTACGCTTGGAGGCCCAACACGAGTCTACAAGAACAAGTTGTGTAGTAGACATCAAGCTCTTTTCTGGCGCCGTTGACGGGGAGGTGAGTGCACGAAGGTGTATCTTTAGATCTTGCAATTGAATCTTTTAGTTTCTTGTTTTATCACTAGTTTGGTTTGTAAAAAGAAAACTACAAAAAAATGGAATTGAGGTTGCCTCATATTATTAGTCTTTATCATGTCTTTCATGAAAATGATGGAAAAGAAAATTGTGCTCAACTGATAGAAGAATAATTCAATAAAATGTTTGGCATAAAATCTTTGAATGATGAGCATGATTGCAATATTGTTATTATGAATTCTTTGAATATCCATGGTGCTAATGATATGCAAAGCCGTAAGCTTGGGGATGCTATGTTTTATGAAGATGATATTTTTATTCCCCCAAGTTTTGATGTGCAAATTTGTTATAATGGTAGCATGCCTCCTATTTATGATGATTACAATGATGAATGTGGGTTTGGAAGAGTGTCAACACTAGGTAATGGTCCCACTATTTTGGAGGGTGTTGAATCTTTTCACAATATTGATGAAAGTGGATTTGGAGAGTTCATGACTTTATTTTATGATGAATCCACTATTTTGGAAGAGGTTTCAATTGACTATTATGAGAACAAAGTTGCTATATATGATGATTATTGTGATGACACTTATGATATAAAGAATAATAATAACCATGAAACTTGTCATCATGATTTTAATGCTCAATATGATTATGCCAATCAAGTATCACATGATAATTATTTTGTTGAGTTTGCTCCACTACTATTCATGAGAAGAAAATTGCTTATTTGGAGAGTAATAAAATTTCTATGCGTGTAGATCATGAAAAGAATGCTTTATGTGATAGTTATATTGTTGAATTCATTCATGATGCTACTGAAAATTATTATGAGAGAGGAACATATGCTTTTACATATCTAAATAATATCAAGTTTCTTCTCTATGTGTTGAAAGTCTTGAAGTTTTGCTTGTTTTGCCTTCCTATGCTAGTTGATTCTTGCTCCCACAAATTGTTCGCTCAAAAAACCCCTATGCATAGGAAGTGGGTTAGGCTTAAATGTGCTTGCCATGTGATTCATGATGCTCTCTTGCTTGTTTCAATTCATATATTTTATGTGAGCATCATTGAAATCATCATGCCTAGCTAAAAAGGCATTAAAGAAAAGCGCTTGTTGGGAGACAACCCAACATTTATACCTACTATTTTTGTGTGTTCACATGATCAAGCTACTGTAGTCATCATGTTTTATAGATTTTGTTTCAATAATGTGCCAAGCAAAGCCTTTGGGATAGTGTGGATGATTGTTGAATTGACGTTGTGCAAAAACAGAAACTTTTGCGTTCTGTGTCAGTATTGTTATTATGTACTGGAATGTGATCAATTGCTGACTTTCATACATGGTATTGGGATGCAAATTTTTTACGTTGTCCCAATTTTTCAGAATTTTTCAATTTACAGAAGTATTGATAAAAATTGCTTCATTACAGACTGTTCTGTTTTTGATAGATTATGTTTTCAATGCATAGTTTGCTTGTTTTAGTGGAAGAACTTCGGGTGCTCCATGCCCGTCCTTGGTCGCCCTCCCCCACATATAGGCGTACCTCGCAATCAGGGTGTTTCCATCCAAGTTTGATGGGGAGAAGACCACGTCCTCTCGTCGTCGCCTGCCAACTCCTCCGCTTTTCTCCTCTTTTCCTCCATCGCGGGGTCCGTGGGTTTGGCCGCCTACTTCCCCTTCACGGCGCTTTTCTTGCGCCCCATTTTTGAGCTCTGAAGGGAGGAAAATGGATCTGGCAGAATATTAGGGTGGATGGTGCCGGCGGAAGCGGTTTTCATCTCGAGGAAGAAGATGAAGCAAGAGGAAACGTGTGCGAATGAGCAGCGCCCCTTCGCGTTGCCTTCTTATTGGGAATACACAAGGGGGCTGGTCTTCACCGTTTCCTGACACGCACCGTCTATGTGGGCGGATTACCAAGTAACGGCTACAAACCCACGCTCCCACGACCAGCGATAATTGCGTGGAGTGGATGTGTGATTGATGGGTCATTATGGCTAAACTGCAAGGACAACAGTTCCGCGACGCGTGTCTGCGCACTGTTTGGGCCTAACCCAATGATGCCCATCGACACATATGGGTTAGGCCCGGGGGCTCCTGTCGGTGTACACAAACAGGGGTGTTTGTTTCCCCCTGACTCATGCACAGACAAGGGCATCTGCCTTGATGGCCAGGGCCTGTCGGGGAGCAAACCCCAAGCCTAACGGAACAAACTAATATCCAACTCAAGACAAGCTAGAGAAGCCGCTCTTCGTGAGATCAAGGAGCGCATCAGGAAGACCAAGACATCAACATAGCAAAGGATTCACAAGGAAGCCTCCTCGGGCAGCCAGGCGAGGCCGGCAAGGTCATAGCTACGACCAGGAACAAGGCCAAGCCACACCAACAATGTCTCCGGGGCTGCCGGGGACCGAAATGAGAGCCTCAAGTAGAAGGCTCGGCAAGCTCTGTGCCGGCAAGAACTGCCAGTTGCCACCGCTCCACCTCACTGGGTCACGAGTCGCTAATCAGTGCAGTGTCGAGCTCTCAGGCAGTTAGGTGGCTCTTGCCATGCACGTGGCAGCATACTGGAAGGAAGATTACGAGGTGTGTCAAGAAAAAAATGAAGCAGTTAGGCAAGCGGTGGGATGACCTTGTCGGGGCTGCCTCTCCACGCGACAGCTAGCGATGCATTTAATGCGCTTTGTCCTAACCAGCGGAGTTAGGTATGATAACACTGTTAGCTATCTAATCAGTAGATAATGTATGTTTTGCCACTGTGGTCGCCCCTTGAGCTATAAAAGGAGGCCCAAGGCAACCTAGACGAGGATTCAAACTTTTGATCCCCCGGCACTTGTACGTGCGTAGCTGCTCTCCTCGAGCAACTTTGCCAGGCTTGTGCGCTCTGTGTCTTTATGCTCCACAAAATCAATCCACCAAAGCAGGAGTAGGGTGTTACACTTCACAACGGCCTAAATCTTGGTAAAAACTAGAGTCTCATCGCCTCGCTGCCTCTGCCCTTTCTGCTCTTTGTGCAATGTGATCGTCCCCCGCCGAACCACAAAGGGACCCGTGGCCCCATAGGTGTTCGTGATCATTCACCATGACACAACCCAATACTTATACCTACTGTTTTTGTGTGTTCACGTGATTAAGCTACTGTAGTAATCATGTTTTATAGCTTTTGTTTCAATAAAGTGCTAAGTAAAGCCTTTGGGATAGTGTGGATGATAGTTGATTTAATTCTGTGCAAAAACAGAAACTTTTGCACCCAGTGCAGAAAATACTATAAATTATTGGAGCGTGAGAATGGTCTGAAATTTTTACACATGATTTATAGACAAATTTTCTACGTTGTCCTAAGTTTTCACTATTTTTTGAGATTCAGAAGTATGGTCATTATCCAGATCATTACAGACTCTTCTGTTTTTGACAGATTCTGTTTTCGATGCATATTTTGCTTGTTTTATGGTTTCCATAGCTTATATTGAGTGATATAAATTGTGGAAATGATATAATACAGTAGGTATTATGTGAGAACAATTATGGATCTTGTATTGACAGTACCCAAGTGAATGATTTGTTCTTTATCATACTAACCCATCTCACGAAGTTTCGTTAAGTTTTCTGTGATTGAAGTTTTCAAGTTTTGGGTGAGATATCGATATGAGGAGAATAAGGAGTAGAAAGACCCTAAGCTTGGGGATTCCCAATGCACCCAAGGTAATATTCAAGGAAGATCCAAGCAACTAAGCTTGGGGATGCCCCGGAAGGCATCCCCTCTTTCTTCTTCAACATTATCGGTAACTTTACATGGAGCTATATTTTTATTCGTCACATGATATGTGTTTTGCTTGGAGAGTCATTTTATTTTGTTTAGATTTTATTGATGTTATTTAGAGTAATTTTTTTTATCTTTTATTTCAATAAAAATGTCAAGTATAGCCTTTACCATGCTCAATTTGCAAGTATATGAGTTGCTGTTTCAAAACAGAAAGTTTATCTCAATTGCAAAAATTCCCTAGAAAAGTCAGAATGTGATAAAAGCTTGAAATTTTTACACAACATGAAATGATAAATTATAAACGGTTTGGTAAAATTTCAGAATGTTTTGAGTTAAAGAAGTATGGATCTTCCTTAATCCTTTATAGACTGTTCTGTTTAGACAGATTGCTGTTATGATTGCATTGTTTGCATATGTTTGCTTGTTTAATGATTCTATTTGAGAATAGGATTACTAAATATGCAGAGGCATTTAGTATGAAATGTCAAATTATAATTTTAGTGATTTTCTACAGTAGAGAATGATAAGGTTTTGCATGGATTTATACTAACTTATCTTACGAGTTCTTGTTGAGTTTTGTGTGGATGAAGTTTTTGAGATTTAGGGAAACCGTGACATAAGAGGAATTAAGGAGACACAAGAGCTCAAGATTGGGGATTCCCAAGGCACCCAAAGCCAATATTTCAAGAAGTCTCAAGCATCTAAGCTTGGGGATTCCCCGGTAGACATCCCACCTTTCTTCATCAACAATCATCGGTTAGCCTCGGTTGAGCCTAAGTTTTTGCTTCTTCACATGATGTGTGCTATATTTGGTTTGACCTTTTATTTATGTTTTACTTGATGTTTTAATAAAATATTGAGATCTTAATTTCTTGAATGAGATAGACTCCTCCCGTAGCTACCTAATTGTTTTACTACTCATTGATCTTCACTTATATCTTTTGGAGTAGTTTGTCATTTACTTTCGTGCTTCACTTATATCTTTTTGAGAGTCTTATAAATAGTAATGGTAACATGCACGTGTTATGAAATCGGTCCTAATAGGATATATATTCAAGAAGGATATGATAAAAACTTTCATGTAGATCACTGAATATATGAGAAGTTTGATTCCTTGCAATAGTTTTCAGATATAAAGATGGTGATATTAGAGTCATGCTAGTGAGTAAATTGTGGATTAGTAAGAATACTTGTGTTAAGGTTTGTGATTCCCGTAGCAAGCATGTATGGTCTTCTAGTTATGTGATGAACTTGGAGCACAATTTATCCTTGATTGTCTTCCTTTGTGTGGAGGTCGGGAGCACGCAATGGTTAACTCCTACCAACCTCCCCCCTAGGAGCAAGCATAGTAGTACTTTGCTTCGAGGGCTAATAAACTTTTTACAACAAGTATATGTGTTCTTTATGACTAATGTTGAGTCCATGGATTATACGCACTCTCACCCCTCCACCTTTGCTAGCCTCTCTAGTACCGCACAACTTTTGCCGGTACCAACACCTACCTTTATACCTTTCCTCAAAACAGCCATCATACCTACCTATTATGGCATTTCCATAGCCATTCCGAGATATGTTGCCATGCAACTTCCACCATTCCGTTTATATTATGACACACACCATCATTGTCATATTGCTTTGCATGATCACATAGCCTACATGTCATATGTGGCTAGGCCACCGTTCTTCATATTCATACATGCTATGCTTTGATCTTTGCACATCCTGGTATACGCCCGAGGCATTCATATAGTCATAATTTTGTTCTAGTATTGAGTTGTAAGTAAATAAAAGTGTGATGATCATTATTAGAGCATTGTCCCATGTGAGGAAATAAAAAAAGAGGCCAAATGAGCCCAAGAAAAAAGAGGCCAAAGTGCCCACAAAAAAGGAAAAAAGAAAATAAAAGAAAAAAATAAAAAATGAGAGAAAATGAGAGAAGGGGCAATGTTATTATCCTTTTCCACACTTGTGCTTCAAAGTAGCACCATGTTCTTCATATAGAGAGTCTCCTATTTTTTCACTTTCATATATTACTAGTAGGAATATTTCATTATAGAACTTGGCTTGTATATTCCGGTGATGGGCTTCCTCAAATTGCCCGAGGTTTTCATGAGCAAGCAAGTTGGATGCACACCCACTTAGTGTTCTTTTGAGCTTTCATACACTTATAGCTCTAGTGCATCTGTTGCATGGCAATCCCTACTCACTCGCATCGATATCAATTGATGAGCATCTCCATAGCTCATTAATTTGCCTAGTAGATGTGAGACTTTCTCCCTTATTTTTTGTCTACTACCACCTTCTATTCCACCTATAGTGCTATGTCCATGGCTCACGCTCATGTATTGCGTGAGAGCTGAAAAAAGCTGAAGCGAGTTAAAAAGTATGAACCAATTGCTTGGCTAACACCGGGGTAGTACAGGATTTATACTTTGTGTTGAGAAGAGGGAGTATAACAAGACTATATGATTTTGTAGGGATAACTTTCTTTAGCCATGATATTTTGAAAGACATGATTGCTTGTTAAGTATGCTTGAAGTATTGTTGTTTTTATGTCAATATTAGACTTTTGTTTTGAATCTTACGGATCTGAATATTCATACCACATAAAGAATGATTACATGATAGTGTCAAGAAAGTGCATTGTGTGAACTATTACATGTGAATTGATTGCCAATTTATCAAGATTAGTTTTATGAGAAAGAGTTGTTGTTATGATGCTAGGAAAAGTGATTGAAATTATCATAGATTAAACGTATACACTATGCTAGCATTCACACTTCATAAATTATTTCTTTTATCATTTACCTACTCGAGGACGAGCAGGAATTAAGCTTGGGGATGCTGATAAGTCTCCAACGTATCTATAATTTATGAAGTATCCATGCCATGTTTACAACAATTTTATATGGTTTTGGTATGATTTGATTAGAACTAACCCGGACTGACGCTATTTTCAGTAGAACTACCGTGGTGTCGTTTTTTGTGTAGAAATAAAAGTTCTCGGAATGGGCTGAAAATTTACGGTGATTATTTATGGACCAGAAGAGACCCCGAAGCTTCATGGGAGGGCCAGAAGACCCACGAGGATACGACAAGCTCACACGGCGCGCCCTCCCCCCAGGGCTCTTGGAGCGAGCTTGTCGCTTCCTCGTGGACCCCCCTGACTTGATCCCAATGCCAAGTACTCCTATATATACCATAACCTCCAGAAAGAACCCTAGATGAGAAGTTCCGCCGCCGCAAGCCTCTGTATCCACGAAAACTCAATTGGGACCCCGATCCGTTACCTTGCTGGAGAAGGAAATCATCACCGGAGGCCATCTTCATCATCCTGATGGTCTCCATGATGAGGAGGGAGTAGTTCACCCTCGGGGCTGAGGGTATGTATGAGTAGCTATGTGTTTGATCTCTCTCTCTCTCATGTTAGTGATTTGGCACGATCTTCATGTACCGCGAGCTTTGTTAATATATTTGGATCTTATGGTGTTCTTCCTCCTCTACCTTCTTGTGATGAATTGAATCTTTTCCTTTGAGGTTTTGTTATGTCGGATTGAATCTTTTGGATGTGAGAGCACTTGATATATGTCTTGCATTGGGATATCCATAGTGACAATGGGATGTTCTATTGATTCACTTGATGTATGTTTTGGTTATCAACTTGCGGATTCCCGCAGTGACATTGGGGTAATCTATGCATAGAGGTTGATACGCGTTTTCATCTTCATTTCTCCGATACAAATCTTGGGGTACTCTTTGAAGTTCTTTGTGTTGGATTGAATATTATGAATCTGAAATTGTGTGGTGCACATTGTATAATTAACCCACGGATACTTGTGGTGACAATGGAGTATCTAGGTGGCATTAGGCACTACAAAAAAACACTTCCGTGATGATACGTGTTTGTCACAATAGGTCACATTTCTGTCATGCATGTACATCCATGACAATTTTATGAAAAAATCAAGATAGTCATACCTGTGTTGTCGTATAAGTGTTCCATGACAATACCAAAATTATCATCACGGAAGTGTCCACTTCCATGACGATAAATGGTGCATCATGGAAGTGTTTTCGTCAAGGGTAACCGACACATGGCATCCACCGTAACGGGTCGCTGTTAAGCTATCGAGTTCTGGTTTGGATCTGATAACCCGTTAACAGACCGGACTAATGGGGATTTTCCACGTGTAAAATTCTCATTCGCCGGCGGATCCACGTGTCAGCTCGGCGTTGGGACAGATGTCATCCTCAAATGGATGGGACGCGCCTATGATACGTCGACACGTGGCTCGGCCCAACAGTGGCCCATTCAGGTCAAAAGGTCGGCCCTTTGACTTGGTCAAAGGGTAGCGGCCTAGCCCACGGAAAGCCTGTTAACGGCATGTTCGCATATAGCCCATTTACAGCCCGCTAACTCACGGCCCGTTATGGCCTATCCGAATTAGGCCCAATAGCGTCATCTGGGCCATCCAATATGATTCCAGCCCGTCGTAACTTTAGGCACATTTATGGCCCATGACGTCTTTCGGCCCATATGAGGCCCTTTGTAACTCTTGGCCCATTAACGGCATGTGGTGAAACTGGCCCATAATGAACAGTATATCGCTTTATACCCATTAGCGGTCCATTACTCCATTGGGTCATTTCCTGCCCATGTTATCTTTCGGCCTTCTAAGGGCCCATTTATTATTGGGCTCATTTGCAGCATTCGATTACTTACGGTCCGTACTGGCCTGTTTCGCTTGTGGGCCAAATTCAGCCTATGGTTAAAGTCGGCCCGTTTGTGGCCCGTTAGTCCGTTGGGCCATTTTCATAGCGTCATCAAATACGGCCCATTAACGACCCGTTATGCTTGTCGATAGAATTAAGCCCGTTATACTCATTGGCCAATTAACGGCCCATTATGGTCGGCCCATAAACAGACGATTCCGCACTCTAGCCCGTTTACGACCCATATTGCGGTCCTTTATTGGCCCACGAATGGAACGGGCCATGTTTGGCCAATCGATCATACGTCCCGTAGAAGGCCAATTGATTCTACGGCCCGTAGAAGACCCGTAGGAGGCCCATGGTCACTACAGCAGATAGCAGGACCATGGTTACAACGGTCTGTATGTTGCCCATGCTTATTGTGGCCTAGTTTTAAAAATAGGTTATTGCGGCCACTAGGAAACTGAGAAAAAAGAACTGCAAAACTACAAGCAAACAAATAAATAAGACTATAAGAAAAGAAATAAGCAAGCAACTAACACTAGGATATTACGGTGATTACACTGATTGCATCCACTGGGCATCAAAGTTCGCTACCAGTGGAAATATAGGGAACAAAGCAGCATATTACATACACTGGTTGTCATTGGCGACCAGTGCAAATAAACGCTGCAGCAAAACAAGTCCAGAACTGAAACCACTTCAGAAGAGCTCAAAAAACAATATCCTGGGTACCCACCATGCTGGCAAGAAGCTTAGCAAGCTTATTAGCTTTCTCTTGTTTGGTGCTTAAATCCTCCAGTGCTTGCTGTTGCACCAGAAAGTATACATCTGAATTCTGCAAGGACTTCCTCAGTCCTTTGGCTTCATGTCGCAGCACATCTGATCGATGTCTTTCAACATGATGTTGAGACTCAAGAAGCCAAACTAATTCAGGCAGCAAGTTCAAAGAGCTTGTGCCAGCAGTAGTGGCCAGTAACTCGAACACTACATCTAGATAGGACTTTGGGGTTGTCTCACTGTCTTGAAGATAGTTTTTATCAACTTTCTTGGAGACCAACAGGGATGTCTCCCTATCTTGAACCTTATCTGCATTACTTCCTTTACCATTGCATAACGGGGTACTCTTCTCCAATATTTTGTCTGCATTCTAAAAGAGAAACAAGTAGACACATCACAGGTTTACTATGTTGTATATGAAACTCATTTTGGTAAACCAGTTCAGTAGTAAAGTGGACAGGATAACAGCATGAAAGAAACATATATCTATGTACTATGGTCACTGTACGGTCTATATCATTCTACTTTATGTTGCCAAATCAAGATAGAGACAAAGTTCAAATCATATCTATTTAAGACAAAGTAGCATAGACAGAATATAAGTGTGGAAAACTGCACAACACTAACAACACTTGTAATGTGCATGACATGAGAACATAACTATTTATTCAATTGAAAATGAAATCAACATAGAGCAAGTTACAACAGCAAACCAGTTAAAGAAACAGGTTTAAAACATACATGTTGCGCCATTGGAGTTTCAATTGCATCCTTCAAATTTGAAATTAGTTGGTATGAGTAAATACAGTGATGCAAGAGCAAAGGAGTATGAACCATAGCTGTGGAACCTGACCTGAGAACAATTCTTCTTCTGCTTTAAGCATTGAGTTGGGGTTTGGAGTGGTGGTCCTCGTGCCTTGGGCACTGTAGTTGCCTTACTACCTGCTCGTGTTTGGGTGCTCTGTGGTGGAGGCGGTGCTGTGTCAACTGGAAATGGGTTACTATCTGCTGGGGTTGGGGTTAGAAGGGTTGTAGCTGGTTCTCTGTCCAACTGGGTAGGGGTACAATCTGCGAGAGTTTGGGTTATGTGTGGTGGGGCTGGTTCTTGGGCTAGTACAACCATGGTTCTATCTGCATCGACTGGTAGCACTGTCTTTTTTGAAGACCGTGTTTTTACTGCCTTAGATAATGCCATCACACCCTCCAATTCAAATGGCTGATAAACAAGAAAAGTAATTGAATGTACAGACATTGTATGATAGACAGGTGCAATGGATAGTGGGGAATAAAAGAGGGCATGAAATAATTCACATTTATGTTGTCTAACCAAACAGGATAGCATGACACAATTTCACATATATGATGGCTAACTAAACAAGATAGCATCACACAATTTCACATATATGATGGCTAACTAAACAGGATAGAAAGACATAATTGAAAATATGATGACTATGTAAACAGGATGACATGATATAACTATATGATGTGTTTATTAAATAGGTTGGCATGCCATAATTCACATACATGCCGCCTATGGAAACATGATGGCATGATATAATTCATAGATAGAATGACATAATTCAAAATATGATGACTATGTAAACACTAAACAGGATAAGTTGGTATAACTAGATGATGTCTTTATTAAATGGGTTGGCATGCCATAATTCAGATAGATGTTGTCTATGTAAACATGATGGCATGATATAATAAAAATATATGATTTATATACTGAGCAAGTAAGCAGATGGCAATCGCATATATGATGTCTAAACTAAGCAGATGGCATTCAATATTGTGTATATGATGTAAAAACTAAGCAATGCAAGACAACATATGCATGATATGAGTAATATAACCCTGCCAAGTTTGAGCATACACCTCAGGGGGGAAATAGGACTGGCCATCTGTCTCTGAATCTCCTCTGAGGAGCTATCTATAACCAGCAAGATGTCTGCTTCAGCAGGTAGCATTGTCTGCTCCGAAGACCTTGTTTTCACTCCAGATATTTCCATCACAGATTCAAATGGCTGATGCACAGGAAGAGTAGTTGAATATACAAACATTGTCGACAAATGGAATGCGTAATACAAAAAAGGATAGCATGATATGATTCACATATATGATGATTGGCTAAACATCATGGCATTGCATAATTCACATATATAATGCCTTGCAACAAGATAGCATTGCATAATTCACATATATAATGTCTTGCAACAAGATGACATTGCATAATTCACACATATGGTAATTAGACACTAAACAGGTGGCATTCACACAAAGCATGTCTAAACTAAGCAAATGACATAGCAATGCAAGACACCATACGCATGATATGAGCAATATAACCCTACCAAGTTAGAGCATACACCTCGGGGGGAATAGGACTGGTCATCCGTCTCTGAATCCTCCTCTGAGGAGCTATCCGTAACCAGCAAGATATGCGCTTCGTCAGATAGCATTGTCTGCTCTGAAGACCTTGTTTTCACTCCAGATTTTTTCCATCACCGTGTCAAATGGCTGATGCACAGGAAGAGTAGTTGAACGTACTATCATTGTTGACAAATGTAATACGTAATGAAAAAAAGGATGGCATTATATAATTCACATATAAGATGATTGGCTAAGCAGGATGGCATTGCAAAATTCACATATATGATGCCTGGCTAAACAAGATGGCATTGCATAATTCACATATACGATATAAAACTAAACATATGGCATTCACACAAAGCATGTCTAAACTAAGCAGATGACATATTTGATGTATAAAGTAAGCAATGCAAGGCACCATATGCATGATATGACCAACATCAGCCAAGTTAGAGCAAAGACCTCAAGGGGTAAATAGGAGTGGTCTGCTCCTTCTGAATCCCCCTCAGAATAGTTATCTTCCTCTTGATTACAATCTGAAATGGGGGGAGGGGGGCTGCCTTTGCACCCACCATGGAGCGACGTCTGCATGAAATTTTATTGCCACGCAAGGCTCGTCTCTTTTGCTCTACATGTTCAGTACCATTGTGTACAATAACTGACATGCATAGGAATAAAACATAGTTAGATTATGTAAGGAGTGCATGCAAAAATCCAGAGTGATGGTAGCAACCTGTGGATAGACCCAAAATCAATTATAGCAGGCAGATAATAGCTTCAGTTAAAAAATGTAGATAATGGCTTCTTTACTGTTTGTTTCCCACCCAACGTGAAACTCATAGTAGACACCAGAGATTAACCAGATAGTAGACAGATACTATTGATTGCGGCCCCGATATGTACCCCACAACCATTTAAAAACTCAAGTTTGAGCATTAGTTTGGAGCTGAATCAGAGTCTAAACGGAGAACAGGACGACAAAGTAGCATGTTCTAATATTGAGCGATGCATAACGTAAGCAGACACAAAAGAATGCGACCTCTCTTGCTGACCCGTGTAGTCCTCAAGGTCATCTTCACAGTTGATGATGGTAATGCAGTTGCCGTCACTGCTGGCGGCGGGGAAGAAGATCTAAGGCGGCGAAAGATAGTCTGGAGGGCGGATCCCTGTTGTGGTGGACCATTCCATCGTTGGAGCAGCTGAGCTGGGGTGGATGACGACACGGCAGGAGCGGGACAAACCGCACAAGGTTTTCTTTGATAACTATCTGTAACAGAAGTAATTCTGTAAGGGCTCATTTGAATTGGAGGATTCTAACAACGGAGGGATAGGACATACACAGGAATAGGATAGGAATGCACATGCAAAACAGAGAATTTAAAATCATGGGATTTCTGTCAATCAGGGTGTTTGGTTCACAGGAATTGGAAGGTCACAGGAATGCAAAGAAGCATGGTCAAATTAAGTCAAACCACAAGAAAATGTGCAGTTATAATGCTATTATGCTACTATCACTTAGTCTTCTTCTTCATGAATAGGAATTTGAAAAGGAGGGCCAAGTGGATATTAAAATTCCTATGGTTTTTCTTTGAAAGAGACACTAAAGGAACAAATCCTACAGTTTTCCTTTGCTCCATTCATTTGAACCAAATGCATGAATAGTAGTACCATAGGAAACTTTCCAATTCCTATGTTTTTCCTTCACTTTTCCTTTCAACAACTGGCGATTCTAGTAGGCAGGCTTGAACAGGCAAAAGCCTACACTCCAAAAATGTTTTTGTGCTACTTTTGCTAATTTGGACCCAGGCCACTTCCCTACTAGCTCAACTCCTAGGCCCATCTACACATGCACAGCTCAAACGCGCAGAAATAAATAATGATGGCTTTCAAGAGAGTCCATCATGGATAGCTAAGTTGCCTGGCACCTCACTGCTTGTCATATAGTAGGAGAAACTAATCATATTTCACATTACTACACTTGCTCAGTGGACAATATATATAACATGTAAAGTAAAAAAAGATGCAACAAGTGTACAACCTCTTTGGCGAAGCCATGTCGATCTCAGCATCATTGGGTTGGTTGTTGAGGATGCTGTGGCTGATGTGGCTGTCAGAGGAGGGTAAGAAGATCCTAGGCGTCTGGAGATGGAGCCGAGGGTACTGCTCCGCTGTAATGGAGGGTTTGGTCGTTGGAGCAGCTCCGGTGAGTTGTTCGACGGGGAGGCTGAAGCAGGACAAGAGAGACAACATTAACTTGAAGTGGAATTCTAATAGCATCTCCAATAGATGATGTAAAGTACATCACCAAAAAGTGCTAGATGTTAAATACATCAGCCGCTCATCTCTGAACTTAACTGTCAAAACTGAATTTAACTGTCGAAACTGAATTTTACTGTCAAAACTGAATTTTACTGTCGAAACTGAATTTTGCAGTCGAAACTGAACGCGCTAGTAGCAGAAAAGCAGTGCACTAATAGTTTTGGCCGCTCAAGCACTAGTGGCAGAGTAGCAGTGACCTAAATCGGTAGCCGCTCCAGCAGGGAACGTACTACCAGAGAGCAGCCGGGGCAGCTGGTCGGGCAGCAGCAGCAGTGCCCAGAGTAGCAGCGCGTGCGAGAGCCGGCGCAGCTAGTTGTGTAGCAGCATCTCGGGTAGCAGCAGCAGGAGCTCGAGCGAGAGCCGGAGCTTCTACTCGTGCAGCAGTAGTGTGATCAAGAATAAAGCAGCAGCGTAGGCAAGAGCAAGAGCAGCAGCGCGAGCAAGAGCCATATTAGACCAGGCAGGGGACCGAGAGCAAGAGAAGAGTAGCTGCGCGAGCGAGAGCCGAAGGAGCAGTAGCAGCAAGGCCAACGAGAGCCGGAGCAGCAGCAACAGCTTCTACTGATGTGGACGTCGCCGCCGAGGGAGCGACATCGTGGAGGAAGTGGCCGGCGACGCCGCCGTTGATGGACCGCGCCATGGCGGCTCGGGATCAAGGACCAGCAGCACCGTGAGGTAGAATCAAGGAGAAAATGCAGAGATTAGTGTAGAACCTCTTTGGTGGCGCCGACTAGGCCTCAGCTTTGTCAGAGGAAATGGTGATGGTGCTGCGGTTCCGGTGGTGCAGGTGAAGACGGTGCTGTGGGAATGGATGTGGCACGGTAGACGAGGCGAACATCGGGGTAGCTCCTTGGAGGTGGAGGACGGGGCGGCTGAACCGGCGAGACGACGAGATCGACAATGGATCCTCATCCGGTGCGCTAGATGATGGACGTCAAGTTGTTGCGGTGGACGAGCATCGGGGAAAAGGCTCCGGCTGGGCGGCGGACGGAGGAGGGTGTGGGGCTTCGCGGGTTTTCGTAGCCTCGGTGTACGAATGGGGGCAGAGGGGATGGGAGGGGGAACCATGGCTTA
This sequence comes from Thinopyrum elongatum, assembly GCA_011799875.1. Lineage (NCBI taxonomy): Eukaryota > Viridiplantae > Streptophyta > Magnoliopsida > Poales > Poaceae > Thinopyrum > Thinopyrum elongatum. The sequence continues at coordinate 132,521,425 of CM022299.1, forward strand.
GGGACGCGCTTGTCTGAAATGTGGGGTAAGTTACGAAAGTACCCCGACATATTTGAACTAGGCGGTTCTTTCGGTTCAGGAGTATAACGGGAATTTCGCGTGTCGGGATTTCGCAGGAGGTGGGAGTTTTTGCGCGCATTGCAATTTTGGGATAGCAAGGCGCGGGTTGAGATGGAGGGAGTTTTTGGAGCACAACGAGACAAAGAGATATCTTAAAATTTAGGGATAATAAGGTGCAGGTTGAAGAGGCGGGAGTTTCACAGCACAATAGATAAAGAGATGCTAGCTTGAAATTTCGGGATAACAAGGCGCGGCTTTAAATTTCTGGAGAACAAGCTTAACGCATACAAAACAAAAACAAATCGAAAGACAAGTCACACCCCACAAGAGTGTCATGACCCATTTTACTATATTACTACAAATGCCATTCAAAAACAACAACAAAAAACTAAAAAAATGGGAGAACAAGCTTAACGTGTACAATACCAAATTAATTTGCACTTCCCTCAACAATAAAAAAACAATTCATACTGTCTAGCATATGGACTATATTTGAGTACATTTTCCCTATTTGAATGGGATTGTACTCAGGTCAGTTAGACAATCATCTAAATATTATCTTCATGACACATGACATGTATATAGCAGTATTAAATTCCCATATAAATATGAACTAAATGTACATACGATCTCGAATTGAAATATGTGGACCCATTTTATGTTGAATTCCAATCTCATAGTACATGTATGCTTTAGCTAGATGTTCGGAATCTAAACCATGTTTGATACTATGTACAATGTGTTTAACACGCACAACACACACACGCGCACGCGCGCGCGCACACACACACACACGTGCGCGCGTGCACACCATTTAGGTATGAGTTGCGAAAGCCACCCATCATCTCCAATTTGAATAGTTGTGTCCATGCATGGGTGCAATGTGGCCAAACGATGCCTGCCATTGGTATCTCAAATTCAAATCAGTTTGACCTTGTTCAATGTGTATACAGTATAGCATGCTCGTTTCAAAACCACACCACGCATATCTCAACTATATTCATGCATGCATGGGTTTCGAACATCATGATCTCTTATTCAAATATTGGAATTCACTTTTACATTGATTATGACCTCACCAAGTCTTTTACACCCACACAATCGTCTTCTATTTATAGTTGTACCTCTTACTTTCTCTCGTGCATGTATGCACACACACTACCACTCGGCATTATCCATCGCACACACACAATTTGTTTCTTCAGGTCGGTCTCCCATGCATGCACACACACCTCCCCCCTCTTCATCACTTCGGCCATTCTTTATCTCTCACATGCATGTGCAATGGTCGATGTTCCTCTATGTGTGTGTATATATAGCTAGGTCTTTCCCTCTTTTCCACACAAACCGATCGATGTATATCTCTAGTCAGGTCTCGCCCTATTTCGCACGCATACATCGATCAATCTACCTCTCTATATAGGACTGCATAGCTAATACACACACGTTATCTATCCATCGTCTCCCTCTCATCATCCATGCCTTCCACTTCATCACTCAGACGCGCGCATAGTGGCGGAGACAGCGGCAGCAAGGGCCCTGCCCCCCCCTAACATCACTATATTGAGGCAAATATGAATGTGATGAGTAGATCAATTGCTAGTAAAATGGTTTAAGCTGATGAATTCGCCCTCCCCAACAAGGATTAGCAATGCTTGGCCCCCTCCTTTAATTTTCATGGCTCCGCCATTGCACGCAACCGCACACGTTCTGCCCCCTCTCTTTAAATATCTATCTCGCACTTGTACACTCCTTCCCAGTCTCCCTCCACTTGGCCCCTCGCACCATCCTCCAGCCACCCCTATCCCAGTGCTTGTACGCTCGTAGAGCTCTTCCCTCTATCTGTCTCTACCGATATCTCACGCGGTCGACCCCTCCCCTCCCTTCTCGTATATCACCCCGACCCCATGCACATACATGTATGTATATAGGCCTCTCTTTCACATAAATTGCATCGACAAGTATTCCCTCACCATATCTCAGTATCTCTCACACACACGGACTACGTGTACGAAAGAGAAGAGGTGCACACACACACACTCATTCCCACATACAAACGCTCGGGTGCACGGTGGAGCACATTTGTACAAGAAATGTGCGTGTAGAAAGGCTTTAGATGATGTGCCACTAGTCTATATCTATACCTCTATATCCCTATATAGTGTGTGAATAACTTTGAAAGTTGGTCGTTGGATGAAGCCAATTCGACGGTGCAGAGATAGCAAATCTGAGCACTACTGGCTGCTGGATATCATCTACATTCCACCAGATTCAACCACATGTACAATCTAGAAGACTCCATGCTTGAACTTAAGCATAATGCACAAACCTCAAAACACAAGCACCTCTCCTTTGTTCTAGAATATTCCGTATCATAATTGCCCAAACTTTTTTTCTGAATGAATTGCCATTATTTGTTTTTACTTTATGCTTTGCAATGCACAATTCCATGAATCTTAAAATAGATTAGCTTTTTTATAAAACTAATTGATTTTGAATGAGATAAACTATAAGAATTAAACAAAACATCTACATCATGAATATATTACTCAAAGCTTACATGCTATAGTGTGGTATTTATTCATAATTTGGTTGCCAAATCTTTTTTTTGGCAGTTGATGGTTGCCAAATGTCATGCGTGCAATGCACGTGTACCTTACTAGTACTTCCAGTATGTGTAAAACACGTAAATTAGAATTCCTATGGCACGCTACATAGTGTCTCTCCCTTTTCAGTCAATATAATATGATTAAAATGATGTGGGGGCATCCATGAAGCCATGTGCACATGTGGAGGTGTTGTGCGACCTTCTTGTGTGGATTGATCACAGTGACGTGCTGCTGGTTCCGGAACAATATACTCGTCCTCTCTCACGTACACTGGTATACGTGCACGAAGAGAAGATGTGCGCCCATTCCCTCTCACACACACGCGGGTACACAGTGGTATGAATTTTTGTACGAAGATCCACCCCATGTGATAATTTGACGCGTGTAGAGTCGTTCACTTAATGGATGATCAATTAATACAACACATGCAAATTGAGCGGACGTGAGGGAGGAAGTAGTTGAGAGTAACATTACTACTCCACTGTGTGCATGCGAGTAGTTAAATCATGGGTTGCTATTTCCATTGGTCTCCTTCGTATTTTGTGCTAAATTTTAACCGTAATTTTAAGTAACACAATATTAATGCATGTCATAAAAAGTAAGGCTGGTCGTAATGGTAGTATCATAGTTAGTATCATGCATGCCAACTAGGCAATTTTGATGAGGTGTCATAGAATTAAATGAAGAAACAGAGGGTTGAGTATCATATCATGATACCGTATCATAATAAATGTTGTGCTACTATGTGTCATGCATGTCAATAAATAAAGTACTACATGATACTAATATACGATACTATGCATTAGGGAGGTAGTATCATACACTAGTATCATATGCATGATACTAGTATATGATACTCCCCATTACAACCAGCCTAATATCATCGAAAACTATGTTCAAATGCGAATCCAATGATATAATTTTTGGTGACATGCATTAACATTTTTTCAGTTAAATTTTTGGTCAAAATTTGGCACAAAATACAAAGGGGGCCAATAAACCAGGACGCAGGCAACATGATCAATTTCTTCCTGGGTTACTGTTGGTGGCTTTTGTATTTAAACATGGACGGAGTGGAGTAGTACTATCTTTATCTTAGCCTCGTAGGGCTCTCCTAGTGCCTACGCTCACCTCCCCGCCTCGCCCATCGGATCCCACCATGGAGGATCCCGCCATGGATAATCCCTCAGATCCCAGCATCCCGCGGGCTGCCCTCTCGCTACGGCCCACAGCACTGCCCCCTTTGAGCGAAACCCACATGTGTTTCAGAGGGGATCCATTGCTGTGGAATCACAGATCGGTGGCGCTGGAGGACATGCCAGGGCTGCGTTGGAGGTGGTGGGCAGCACGGGCAAATCGGATCGAGGAAGCATCGCATCGAATGTAGACAGGTTCGAAGGAGTTGCGCCTGGCAAAGCACAAGGCGAAAGCGCAAGTCGATCTCAGGGGAGAGATGTTGAGGGATGTCAGCATCTGGCAGCGCCGCGTTGATTTCGAGCAGGGGCTAATGGCAGAGATGATATTCACGGAGTCGACTAAGGAGGAAAGAACGCGCATGCCTGCGGGATGTGATGAGCACCCGGTGCAACTGTTCAAATGGGCGGTAGCAGAAGCAAAATCGCAGAACCAGCTGTGGCGGCAGCGTTGGGCATGCATTGTAGGTGAGGTGAGCTGCCCTCCTTCCCCACCAGCGATGCAGTGACCTACTCGGTTGCTGCTGCAGTGAAATTGCGGCGCCATGGTGGTTTGCAACCATGACAATCACTCCATCTATATGTATTGTATTTCTGTGAAATAGTTGGTCATTTGGAAAAAGATGGTAATTGATTTATCACGAGTTTTTGAATGCATGGTCATGACAATCGCCCAATAGCCACAAATCTCCATCATCACGTAATACTTGACGGTCGGTCGGACCCACGTCTCATCGAAGGGACACGCATCGCTTGGTCTGACATGTACGACTAGGTACATCAATGACATGTGGGATCGCATATGAGCGGTACTTGAAATTTGGGTTCCAGAAAACTCATCGGGAGCCATTTCGGGCTTTGAAACCAAAACTATCAATAATTCTTTAGCTTGTTTCCCATCACATTTAAAGTAGTACTACCATGCAATAAATAAGTGCAAACCAGTTCACACCTATCAAACCAGAACGTGTTCCCACTATGCAGGTTTTATTACTAGTACTAGTAGGTTATAAAAAAGGGGGACTACCTAGCCGAAAATTACTCTACCTTCCTCCTCATAAGTCTTTCTTGTTCGTCCTTCCTTGCCATGGCCGGTGTGAAGAGCTCTAGGTCGATAATTACTAGTAACAAGGGAGCGGCGACCAAGGCTGCGGAAAAAAAAGAGGGCTCGCCGCCTCGCGAAGGCCTCGAAAGATCTCTCACAGGCACGCGAGGGCTCTCAGGAGCGCACTAGCCGTGGAGGCAAATATGCTGAGCTGGTAATGCTGGAGTAGTTATCCCTCGACGACAAGCCCACTCAGCTCAATAAGCAGAAGGAGTTGACCGCCGGCTTGGTGAAGCTGCTGAATGAGAGACTCGACGACATGCCCGCTGAGCTCAATCAACAGAACGAGTTGACCGCTGGCTTGGTGAAGCTGCTGAAGGAGAGCATTGCCTCGGGTAAGAAGGCGACCGGTGAAATCCTGCAACTTGAGGACGACAAGGTGAAGCTGCGCCAGCAGCTCTGATGTCGCTTGAAGCTACGTCGGTATTTCCCCAAAGAGGAAGGGATGATGCAGCACAGCTACGGTAGGTATTTCCCTCAGTGATGAGACCAAGGGTATCGAACCAGTAGGAGAACCACGCAACACTATGTAAACGGTACCTGCACACAAAGAACAAATACTTGCAACCCGACGTGTTAAAGGGGTTGTCAATCCCTTTTCGGTAATGGTGCCAGAAATCACCAAATTGATGGGATAAAATTGTAGTAGATTGAAATATGCAAATAAAATGCAGCAAGGTATTTTTGTGTGTTTGATAATATAGCTCTGAAAATAAAAGTTGCAAATAGAGGAAAAAGCAAATAGCAATATAGATCGGAAAGTATATGATAGGAAAATAGACCCCGGGGCCGTAGATTTCACTAGTGGCTTCTCTCGAAAAATAGCAACGGTGGGTAGACAAATTATTGTTGGGCAATTGATAGGAAAGCAAATAATTATGATGATATCCAAGACAATGTTCATGTATATAGGCATCACGTCCAAGATTAGTAGACCGACTCCTGCCTGCATCTACTACTATTACTCCACACATCGAGCGCTATCCAGCATGCACCTAGTGTATTAAGTTCATGGAAAAACGGAGTAATGCAATAAGAACGATGACATGATGTAGACAAGATCTATTCATGTAGGAATAGACTCCATCTTTTTATCCTTAATAGCAACGATACATGCGTGCCTTGCTGCCCCTTCTGTCACTGGGAAAGGACACCGCAAGATCGAACCCATTACAAAGCACCTCTTCCCATTGAAAGATAAATAGATCAAGTTGGCCAAACAAAACCCAAATATCTGATAAGAAATACGAGGCTATAATAATCAAGAATGGATATTAAATCAAGGCAGAGTACCGGAATAGGGCTCTAGATTGGATCTCATGGTTTTGGAACTTGCGGCGGCTGGATCAATATTTCATCGACTCCCCTAGGGTTTCTGGAATATTTGGGTATTTATAGAGCGAAGAGGCGGTGCGGGAGGCCACCGAGGTGGGCACAACCCACCAGGGCACGCCTGGGCTCCTGGGCGCGCCCTGGTGGGTTGTGCTCCCCTCGGAGCACCCCCCAGGTGCTGCCTTGGCCCATTGGATGTCTTCTGGCCCAAAAAAATCTCCAAAAAGTTTCGCTGTATTTGGACTCCGTTTGATATTGATTTTCTGCGATGTAAAAAACAAGCAAAAAACAGCAACTAGCACTAGGCACTATGTCAATAGGTTAGTCCCAAAAAATGATATAAAGTTGCTATAAAATGATTGTAAAACATATAAGAATGATAATATAACAGCATGGAACAATCAAAATTATAGGTACATTGGAAACGTATCAAGCTCGACCTGCTGAAGGAGGAGATCGTCGGCCGGAAGAAGATGCATGAGAAGAGTAGTTCCTCGGTGAAGATGCTGAAAGCCCTCGTCATGGAACAGAAGGAGGACTTGGCGAAGCTCAGAAACGAGCACCTGGCTACTGTCAAGCTACGTAATGTAGCCGTGGAAGAGATGATGCACGCTCGCCTCGAGAAATCCCGCATCATGGACAAGAACATGGCGGAGGAGAGGCGCGAGGAGATGGTTGCGGGCTCCGCGGCCAGCAACCCTTCATGAAGTAGAGAGCAGTGACACAGACTTGTGTCTCCGTCTTACTTCTTTTTTGGGGGGTAATCTTCCTTCTTCTTTTGCTCCTGTGTTTCTTCTTTTGCTTCGGGTGTTTCGCTGCATGTGTCACATTCTCTGCCAGGCACAAATAGAACAATGCTAACGATGAGCGGCGCCGTGGGATCGATCACAAGCAAATTACTAGATCATTTTTTATCGCCATATCAGACTGGGCTGCCGTGTTTCGCACTCCTCCGTCATACTAGTACTCAAGTGGAAAACTAGAGTATACCGCACGGTTCTTTGCTCCTCCTCAGGTCATCTGCAACAATTATACCAGCAGTCAAATCACAAGGCCCCACCTTCCAGCAGTAATGAGCCGTCAAATCACAAAAGCCCTCGCCTCTCTGTCAAACCGACCAAGCGAGACTGCCCCGCCCTCGCCTTTCGTAGAGTAGCAGTAGTATCGATGGATTGCGCCATGGAGCAAAACTAACAAGATGAAATTAAAGAAAAAAGGTGGTACATATACAGAGCGCTCGTCGCCAAATTATGCATAGTACTATTAAAAAAGCTAGTATGTGCTTAGATGGGGTGCGAAAGTCTGTTAAAGAAATTAGCATACCTATTTAATTCTTTGACAATTAAACTCCTTCATGCTTTGGGTAAACTTCTCTCATTTAAGTTTTTTTTAGAATTACTTATCTCATTTAAGTGTTTTGTGTATGTGGCATCCTTAGAGCATGGTTAATAGTATATCCAACTACTGGCTATATGATGTTGGCCATATCATATATAGTCATCACTTGTCGTCACTCATACATAGTACGTACATAATGTGCAGAAACAAGTGGTAGCACTACCAAGTACAGGATGAACTATAAGAAATAATAGTATGTACGTACTTCTGCTGGGGGCTCAGCACAACACAGCCCTGAAATAAAACTAAGCACCCTGAAATTAAACTAAGAAACTAATCCGGTAGACACTGCATTAGAACCACCATGAGCAACGACAGTGCCACCTTACTCGGACTCCTCATCCACATCCTCGACTTCTTCCTTGTCCCTCTTCCTCTTCGCCGATACTTCTTTACTTGAACCGCACACTAGGCTGTTGCTCTTCATCCAACCCTTGTAGATATTGAAACAAAGGTAGGCATCCATTGCAGCGTACTGGATGTGGTCTTTATCTATTTCACTCCACTCCCATGCATGATGAAACTTGTGGTGAGGTTTCGTTAGTTTACCGTACGAAGGATCAACCATGGCTCCTGCTAGGGTCAACATTGAAGGCTAATAGGAGGACACCGGCCTATTCTTTTGGAGGTCAAAGGGCTGGCCTACAACGAGGCCTATCCGACCCAGGACTTCCTTGCCGTTAATAAAGTCTACAGTAACGAATTTGACTCTGTTGTCTGCGAGGAAGTTCTCAAAATCCTCGCACTTAACGTCGGCATGGCATATGTGGTAGACCCAGCACAAGTTATGCACGCAAACCTGGATCACGGCGGGCTTCTTCTTCTCCTCCTCCTTTTCCCAACGCTGTGGTGTACTCAACATCTAGCCCAGCGACCCACTCATCACCCTTTGACTTTTTGAACATGCGTTTGAAGCGAGCAAGGAATCCTTTCACCGTCACGGAAGAACGGGTGTAGATGACGTCGAACTCATCGCCGGTGATGGTTCTAACCTTGTACTCACCGGCGATCATGGAGATTTGGGATGACATGGATTTTGGAGGAGGGTTAGGTTTAGTGGAACTGCTGTAATGTGAAAGGACGGGACGACTAGGAGCGAACTGTCGTAATGTTAAAGGACGGACAAGGACGAGTAGGAGCGAACTACTAGCAATTTTCCGATTGTAAAATGCTGTGTGGGGCGTGCGAATGGCAGGGTAGTGGCTTGCCCGGTGGATAAATGGCTTCGTGCACAGTACTTTGGGGGCCCAATTAGATGCGATGTCTACAAGACCCACTCCGTAGGCCTAACAGTATAGCATCTGCGTGTTCGCACGTCAAGCGTTGGGAAAATTTCAGGTGATACGAAGCTTTCCATCCGCCCATGATAGGGGCTTCCGAGAGCCCTTGGATCTTAGATCGAACGGTTGCATGGCACGATTCTAGACCTATGGGTGAATATCCTATTCTGTAGGGTTTTTCTACAAATTTTCAGCAACTTAGCATGCGACAGTTCGATCTCTGATCCAAGGGCTATCAGCAGCCTGTATCATGGTCACGCCTACCACGACCACCGCCTCGCCCGCGCGGTCGCGCCCTTGAGGTTTCAGACGGCTATAAATGAGCAGTTTTTTTTGCCTACTTCACATGAATGAAACTACTTCCTCCGTCCAGGTGCGTTAGGCTATGTGTCATGTGATGTTGGCATGTCATACATAGTCATCACTTATAATCACTCATACAACAAGGTTAGCTATAAGGTTGGCCATAAGTGTATTTTTTTACTTCTCTCTATCTCTTTCTTCGTAGTATTTATTGCATTTGCCAAGGAGTAAGTAGCTAGGGTCTTGCACGAGAGCCCACTCCCACCATTTTTTCATGTCTCTCTCCTCGGCATATAAGAGCAAGTATAATAGGCTGATGCAAGCGGGCTGTAAGGATTTAAATATTGTATTATTGCGTAGTTCGAACACAGAGAAGAGGAGAGAGAAGGGAAGCCGGCTGTAGCACGACCTCCAAGAAGCTTTGTGAGAGTGGATGTTGACAAAGTAGCACTTTCTTATAGCTAACTATTATACGTGTTAGCTATTACATTGGCTGTAAATGACATGGCAACATGTTATAGCTAGCAGCTGGCTATATTATTAAAAAAGTGACATGTAAGCGGGCTATAGGCCCATTATTGTAGAGTACTTGTTCTTAGCACCTGTATACCATGGAGGGGATTAGGGGAGACTCACCCCGGTCGTAGCGCCGTAGTAATAATGATAATGGCCAGTCAAATCACGGGGCCCCACCTGCCCAGCAATAACAAGCCGTTAAATCACACATCCCTACGTTTGCCGCAGTAAGTTGAATCTGCTACTCCCTCATCTTCTCGCCTCTCTTTCGAACTAACTAGGCGGAACTGCCCCACCTACCACGCAGGAAAAGCCCCGCCCTCAACTTTTAAATATAATTTTGTAACCATGGATTGCGCCATGGAGGAAAGCCAGAAGAAAACAATGGTACACATGTATACAGCACGTCCGTCGCGTTCGTGTCGCACCCGAGACGGTCGGTCGGTCTGGCACGCCGCTCACCGACGGTACACACGTTATATTGCGTTTGCACACAAATGTGGGACCACAATTGAGAACCGACCATAGGCCACTCCCCCCTCCCCGCAAGTCGGCGCTGAGTTAATAGAAGAGAGATGAGCGATAGTACTGCAGCAGTGATGTACACACGTCGTTGCATGGATAATCCCTGCACAACACGGGAGATCAGTTCGTCCATGCATGTGACCAGACTCCAGTAGACGGCTGGATTGGCTATTGTCTACATATCGTGCAGACTGTGTTGTACAGGGTTGTAGTTCTGATGAGTAATCTAAAAAAAAGAGCACCAGGTATATTACATTAACAATAAAATTTGAATCCATTTTCGGTATAAATACAAATTTACTCCAGTCACCATAGGCGGCTAGGGCAACCTCTCCCCTCCATGCTTCACCGGTGAGCCTGTGGATTCGCCCCTCCCCTCTTCCCACCGCTCTGTCGGCCGATGGTGGGGACGAGAATCTTGGTCCCTCTGCTCGGGTTATTAGTTTATGTTAGGGTTTTTAGTCCTGGCACGCGCAGAGCTCACGCAGATGTCGGCGCTTCTTCTCCGAGTTTCTCTTTTCGGGCTCTGATCCTCCTTGAGGTCGTTCATTTACACATAGTGGATGGAACTCCTGCGTAGATTCTTGTCGTCTCCTTTGGGGCGGTTAGGTTAAGGTTTCTTTTCATCTCGCAATATTAGGTGTCATGTGCTTCCGAGCACTGCGTGGGTTAAACAGCGACAACTGCGTTCCTTGAGGGCGCTGGTCATTGGGGGCACATGCATGAAGACTACTCGGCTACCATCTAGGTCAAGCCGGCTAAGTTAATTGGGACATCTATCGATTGACACCTTTTCTACGAGTTTGTCTTTAATTTGAGCTTTGATCCTCGTCTAGTTTGTCCGTCGGGACGTAGTCCACGGAGCTCCAGCGTAGATTCATGTTGTCTCCTTCGGGCAGTGAGGTTATGGTTTCTTGTCATCTGGCATTTTTTTGTGTTATGTTAATCCGATGCTTCAGATCAAAATGACGACAACTGCACCTCTGGGGCACGTGCATGAAGACTTCTCGACAGTCAATGACAAGGTCAAGCCAGCTCCGGTAGAATAGCATCGATAGCAATGTGTTAACGACTCATTCTGACAGTAGTTGGTCGTTTGGTGGTCTTCGAATCTCGATGTATTTTTCATCAAATGCGCTTCGTACCACTGGCGAACACTCATAATAGACCCGGTCATTAAAAAAATGTTGCATATAGTTTTTGTCCAAAAGCAGAACAAAGATTGATGTCCCTTAATTTTTTTTGCAAACGCCAAGATCATGAATTTTCAAGATTTTGATTTCACTTTCTGTCGAAAACAAAATACATTTCAAGCTGTAACTAGCTATTTGAAATGTAAATTATGCATATTTTATATGTATAATGTGGTAATCAAACAAAATATATGGTGTGCCTCCATTTAGATGTGAATTGCAAAAGTCACGCATTACCTCAAATTCAAACTACTTTGTCAATGGATGCAATGTGTTCAAATGCTGCCATCCACATCTCCATTTCAAATGAGTTCGGGCTTGTTCATTCTATATTTTCACCCGTGATAATTTGACCCCTGTGGTTCTTCGATTAATCGAGGGCCGGTGACCAGAAGTGAACAATACAAAGTACAACCTGACACGTATGCCATTTGAAACGATTGTTTTTATGGAGAGAAAAAAGAAAACTACTCCACTATATAGGCAGGAGCCTCCGCGCTTGCTCGCTAGTGTTGCTCTCTTCACACACTCTCGTCCTCTCCAGATCTAAACACGACAGTGGTGGCCACACTCTCTCTCTGCTCACCGCTGGTCATAGATCCGGCCGGATCCCCTCTGCTAGGGAAGGTGAGAAGGTGCAATGTTCATGCGGTCGTCCTCGGCAATGGCTCTGACCCACTGCCGGCGCATCCCGATCAGCGTGCCATGTTGTTCTCTCCCATGCAGCGCCAGCTAGGGAGGGCCTCCGACCCCTTCTTCCTCACTGCCGTAGTGTGGGCAGATCCGGCCTCCCACCGCCCACCTAGCGACATCCCAGCGACATTCAGGTATAACTTCCTTCGAAACCGGCCTTGCTCTACTGCCCCAGCTCCTCACATCGCTGCATTTGTATCTTTTACTATTTCTCAGGCCCCCTCGTAGATAGGATCGATCGGCTGTTCGAAAGCCACCTAAATTTTTACTGTTAAGAGGTAAAACTACTTCATGCAGTCGAATCTAGTAGTACTACTTCATGCAGTCGAATCTAGTACTACTTGGTTGAAACAAGGAAGAATGGGGGTGGGGTGTGGGGAGATTTGTTACCTGAATCTAGGACTTGGTCGAAAGAGGAAATAATGGGGGCAAAAAGTAGCAGAGACTAGCTATCCAACTGGTCTCTTGGTCTAAGAAGGAAATAAAGGGAAACGCAGTACAAACTGGATATAGACCGATCTATTGGTTGAAAAAGGAAAGAAAGTGGGGGCTGGGTGTAGGATCGAAAGTATGTCTAGAGGGGGGGTGATTAGACTACTTGACCAGATAAAAATCTAGCCTTTTCCCAATTTTAAGTCTTGGTCGATTTTAGCAAATTAGCACAAGCCAAGCAATCAACCTACACATGCAATTCTAAGAGTTGTGGCAGTGGAAAGTAAAGCATTGCATATGAAGGTAAAGGGAGGGGTTGGACAGTGCAAACGCAATGGAGACACGGAGATTTTTGGCGTGGTTCCGATAGGTGGTGCTATCGTACATCCACGTTGATGGAGACTTCAACCCACTAAGGGTAACGGCTGCGCGAGTCCACGGAGGGCTCCACCCACGAAGGGTCCACGAAGAAGCAACCTTGTCTATCCCACCATGGCCATTGCCCACGAAGGACTTGCCTCAGTCGGGTAGATCTTCACGAAGTAGGCGATCTCCTTGCCCTTACAAACTCCTTGGTTCAACTCCATAATCTTGTCGGAGGCTCCCAAGTGACACCTAACCAATCTAGGAGACACCACTCTCCAAAAGGTAATAGACGGTGTGTTGATGATGAACTCCTTGCTCTTGTGCTTCAAGTGATAGTCTCCCCAACACTCAACTCTCTCTCACAGATTTGGATTTGGTGGAAAGATGATTTGAGTGGAATGCAACTTGGGGAAGGCTAGAGATCAAGATTCATGTGGTAGGAATGGTATATCTTGGTCTCAACACATGAGCAGGTGGTTCTCTCTCAGAAAATGAGTAGTGGAAGTGTAGGCACGTTCTGATGGCTCTCTCACATATGGAGATGGGGGTGGAGGGGTATATATAGCCTCCACACAAAATCCAACCATTACACACATTTGACCCAACTCGGTGAGATCGATCAGAAGAACTCGGTCAGACCGAAGTGGTTCAAAGTGTGACCGTTAGGAATCTCGGTGGGACCGACGGGATCAACTCGGTGTGACCGATGTGCAATGGTTAGGGCGAAACCTCATCTCGGTGAGACCGATCACATGAACTCGGTGGGACCGATTTCAGTAATTGATCAAACAGAGAGTTGGTCAAGCAAACTCGGTGGGACCGACTGCTCATCTCGGTGAGACCGAAGCGGTTGCAAAAGGTATCCAGTGAGTTTGCAGGGCCATCTCGGTGAGACCGAGATCCATATCGGTTTGACCGAATTGATTAGGGTTTTGGCAGTGGCTAAATCAAATGAACTCGGTGAGGCCGGGTGTGTATGATCGGTGAGGCCGAGTTTGACTCTAGGGTTTTGGATATATGTGGAATATGAGAAAGTGGCTGAGGGTTTTGGAGCATTATCACTAAGAACTTGAGCAAGATGACCATTAAACAACACCTCATCCCCTTTTAATAGTATTGGCTTTCCTATCAACTCAATGTGATCTTGGATCACTAAAATGAAAATGTAGAGTGTTGAGCTTCTGCCAATCTTTATCCTTAGCATTTTGAGGGGTCCACATCTCTAGTCCATGCCATGCCAATCATTGAACTTTCTGAAATATTCAACTTGAAAGGATATTAGTTCAATGAGCTATATGTCGTTATTAATTACCAAAACCACCCGAGGATTAGTTGCACTTTCAATCTCCCCCTATTTGGTAATTGATGACAACATATAGATCAAAGCTTCGACAAATGATAATAAGAGTGGAATACATCGTCGCTTTGAGAAGTATGTGATAAGCAAGAGCTCCCCCTAAATTTGTGCATTATTTAAAATTTGCTTTTGAATGCAAATGCACAATCGATTAGGATCATGGGTTACTCTTCCATGTCACATACATCTTGGTGGAGCGCTCAAAATGATAAGATAGGAATAACAAGCACTCATCACCATCATAAACAAGTGAATGATCATACACAATCATGCAAGCATACATTAAGCATAGTATGATCAACCACACAACCATAAGTATCTCACGAGCATAAGCAAATTGTAGCAATGTTCGAATAAATAGAGTAGCAAGCAAAAAAACCAACAAAAGAAGCAAAGCTCTCTCTCTCTCGAAGCCTAATGATCTATACACTTTCTCCCCCTTTGGCAACAAGTTACCAAAATGTTTGAAAATGCATAGTGCTATACGGCACTCTAGGCACGATCTTCGGGAGCTACAGAAGGGGTCTTCTCGCTGGTGGCTCCGGTGTGCGTAGACGGCTTGGAGATAAGAGCATCTGCAAACACTTCCGATGAAGTCAGTGGAGCTGGAGGAGTTGACACTAGAGGAACAACTGTGGCAGTAGCAGCAGGTGCTGAATGTGTAGTCCTGGGCTCAACATCTGGCACAGTAGATGATCTTAGTCCTCTTGGGACTCTCAGGTATGCATCAGGAGTCAGATCATCATCATCCCTGTCCTCTGCAACTTCTTGGAGCTTCTCCACAACAGACTGAATCTCAGTGATCTTAACATCAAGATCATGGAACTTTGTCTCAATGATCCTCTCAAGACTCTCTTGATTCTGAGTCAAGTTGGCCAGACTCTTCTCAATCCTCAGAGTGGCCTCAAGCAGATGGATGATCTGATCTTGCTTGGTCTTGGGGACTTCAGAAGCACTTGCACTCTTTGCTTGCTTGGCTTTTGCTATCTCCTCTTGGCCTTGAACTGATGTAGGATGTGATGCATCCATGACAACTACATTGTCCTCGAACTCTGGCCTAAGAGGTAGATGCCTCTTGTCAAGTAGATATGTCCCTTTCTCCAACCTAGAGTTGATTAGCATCTGGATGTGAGGGGCATATCCACAAGTTCTCTTCTAATATGCAGCAGTTCTTTTGATTGTCTCTACAATCAAGCTCATGACCTTGAACTTCTCTGGTATGTCAAACATGTGTAGCAAGTTGATGGAGTGACCTCTGATCATCCTATGATCTCCAGACTTGGGCAAAAGAGTATGCCTCAGAATAGTGTTTGTTGTGGTTAATCCTGGCAACAAATGATATATGGATCCAAGCTTGTGTGTCTTCACATCTTTTGCAGGAATTGGCTTGTACATATCTGCCATAGAGTTATGATCCTTCCTGGGCTTGCCATACACATCTGTGTCATTTGCTTCTTCCTCAGGGGCATTTATCATATTTGCCCATTTAGCAATAGTGGAATGATACTTGGTTCCTTCAGTCATCCAAACAATCCTCCCATCAGGATAGAAATGAGCAGTTGAGTAAAATTGCATGATCATTTCATCGTTCCATCTTGTCAATTTCTGACCAACAAACTTATCAACTCCATTGAGCCTGAAGCTTTCATGCACATGGGGAAAGAAATCAGCATGCTTGTCAATGTACTTCCAATCAACCCACTTCATATCACAGACAATGGGCTTCTTGTCTAGCAAAACTGTTTAATAGAAGTCTTACTGTTCCTTGGTGTGAAATCTGTAGTCCACAGTAGTCCTTCTCCTTGCAGCATATGGATCAGTCTGTCTCCACAATCTCAGACCTGCATCCTTTCTCTCTTTCATGTTTTCAGCCACCAAATGAGCATCATTGTGATCTGGTATCTTTGGCTTGAGCTTCCTAAGCACCAAGGACTCATCATTAGAAGATTCTTCCTGATCTTTTTCTTCTTGAACCTCTGGCACTGGGGCCTTGTTCTTCTCAGCAGCTGAAATGTCTCTAGTTGACTTCCTGGGTGCAGAAGTCTTGGATGCTTGAGCAGATGCTTTGGGAGCAGACTTGGGCTTAGATGGGGCAGCCCTAGACTTGATTGCATCTCCCATAAGCTTCTAAGACTTGGTAGGGGGTGCAGTAGTTTCCTCTTCCTATTCCTCTTCATCTTCAGAAGAATGTCTCATCACGGAAGGTTTGCCAATGACTCTGGCCATAGTCTTCTTCACTCTCTCCTTCCTCTTCTTTCCTCCAGCAGCCTCTTCTTCTCTAGATTGCTGAGTTTCTTGAGTTGAGGCTCTGGCTTTTGACATTGGAACTCTTTTTGCAGGGGCCTTCTTGTTCAGGCCTGGCTTAACAGCTCTAGATGTTTCCTTCACTTGCTGCTTCTTGGAAGTGACCTCTTGGGCCACAAAGTCTTCATCCTCACTGTCGTAATTTCTCTTCTTCCTTGTCTTGGTAGCTGCCTTTGGCAAGTTGCTGGGAGTGCTTCTGCTACCTTCATCATAGCTGCTGCTGGAGGGACTAGTGCCCTCACTAAGATTTGCATGCTCCTCTGACCTGTTCAGACTGTCATTGCTGTTGTCTGACATGGCTGACACTGACCCTGTGAATAGATAGGTATAGGCAGAGTAGATGAGCATCACAAAGTACCGCTATTTTTGCAAAAAGTTGACACAAAAACTTAGTTTTAGTTCTCTGCATAGAGCATTTCGAAGCTACCGATATGACTAACTCGGTGACACCAAAGCAACAATCAGAGTCTAAACATCCACTTTCGGTCAGACCGAGATGGAGTTCGGTGACTCCGAGACGCTAGGGTTTCACAGAGGAAGTGAACTCGGTTGCACCGATTTGTACACTTCGGTCAGACCGAGTAGTACATGTGCAATGGCCTGGGCCAAATTGGTGAGACCGATTTCTTCAGATCGGTCGGTCCAAGATGAACTATGCGGAAACCTAACCCTAAAATTTTGTACCAAATCTAACCTAAAGGAAGTTCTGAGTGGATAGGATAATCTAAATCGTGGCAAGAAGCATGGCATTCATCTTTGTGCAGGAATCAGAGTTAGGAAAGCACAAAGAAATCGAGTCCGTACCCTAACTTGGCGACGAACTCGCTACGGCGACAACGGCGGTGGAGATTCCTGTTGACGGCGGCAGAGACCAGCGGCAGGAGGTCGCTGGCGACGATGGGGATGATCCGGAGACCAAGGGGGCGGTAGAGCTGGGCAGGCGTGGTTGGAGTGTTTGAAGAAATTTCCAAAAATCAACCCGCGGATATATATACCCAGTCACTATCGGTGTGACCGAGTGGAACAACTCGGTCGCACCGAGATGCAAAACTGCAGGCAGTTACTGCAACTCAGTGTGACCGAAACGTTCTAATCGGTTGCACCGAGGTGAAAACCTAGATCAACTTAGTGATTTCGGTGGGACCGAAAGGGATGGATCGGTCAGACCGAAATGCATTAAGAGGTTTTAGAATGTAAGCCCTTGACGGATTGGTGACACCGAGTGCTCCTCACCCGGTGGGTCCGAATTTGACTTGTTCAAACTTTGTGATGTAGCATGAATAGAGTTTGAGATGAGAAAAGCATAGATAGCTAGAGGGAGTACTTAGGCATTCTTGTCCAACCATTTGGCAAAACAGAAAAAGCCAAACAATCAAAACTACAAATGGATGTCCTCGAATGAAGAAAAATATGCAATCAACATGCTCACACAATAAGATGGCAAATAAACATGTGACAAAGCATGCACAAGCACTCTAGCATCTATCAAGAAATTGGCGATGATTAGGTCATCTATATATGAGTATATTGACTTAGGAGCCAAATGAGAACATTTGATCATAGGTCATACTCATCGTTTAAGCACAAGTGGGGTTACCACTTTTACATAAAGCATTAATGTGTTAACACCATTAGAGTTGCTTTAGCTCAATTCTTAGAGTAAAGCTCCCCCTAGATGTGATATTCCCCATAAGAGGGATGAACTAACCTTCGGTTTTGTCGATGATGACTTCATGTGGATATTGAAGGTGTGGATGCTCAATGTTGATGTAGATCATTTGGAGCAATCCATTGGAGTGAGTTGCACTTTCAATACCTACATGGGTTAGTCCCACAAGGAACACACAAGGAAATCCATAGACATAGAGTGAAGCACATACACATAGTGATGTCCATGAAAGCATTAGATTACCTTGTCCCTTGTCTTACCAACATGAGGGTTTGTGACTCCTTGAACTAGTGCAAGATATGAAAGTTGATTGCACTTTTCCTCGCCAAAATGAATATGAGTGAATTTTGTTGGCGGAGTCACCCTCAAGAACTCTCTAGTTCTTCTTATTTGGGATCCACATCAACTTGATGGGAATCCTTGGAGTTGTAGTCGGAGTAGATGATGTAGAACTTGAAGTAGTCTTGGGAACCCACTTGACCAATGCCTTAGGAGCTTCTTCAAATGCATCAATCTCTTCTTGAAGCTTGTCCTTGCCCTTTAGCTTGTGGTCTTGTGGTGGAAGATCGTCTTGAGCTTGTGTTCCCTTGAAAGAAGTGGGGTCATACTTCTCTTGTTGAGGAACAAACTTCGTCTTGGGGTATTGATCTTCTTCCCATTCAACTCCATTGGCATTGAACTTTCGTTCAAAACCAACACCTTGGTTCTTCCGGTGTCTTCCTTGCTTGCGTACAATTTCCTCAAATTGCTTACTCACGGCAAGACTTTTGTACACACCTTTCTCTATAATTCCCTTCAATAAGCTATTTTCTTGCTCAAGTGTAACTTGGCTAAGAGAATTGTTAGTGGAATCAAGAGAACTACTAGAAGCAACAATATTGGATTTAGCATGATTATTATTACTACTAGAGGAAGAATCTTTCTTGTTCTTATTGCTAGATTTTACTTGAGGCATATAAGTAGACAAGAGTAAACGCTTGGCAACGGAAAAAGAACATTTCTTTTGAAGATCATCATTGATTGCTTTTAAGAACTCATGTTCTTGCTCTAAGGTGAGCTTTTCAAAGCATAGCTTCTCATGAGTTTTTAAAAGTTCTCGATGATCCTCTAAGGTAGTTTCATGAGCTAACTTAAGAGTGTTTAGTTCTTTAGTGAAGCGCTCAATCTCCTTCTTATCATTATCATTCATTTCATCTTGTTTAGCATGATTAATAGCAACTTTATCACAGTTTTCATCACTACCGCTACCAACAAGTAAATCATCATCTCCTAGCAAATCATCTTCATCACTATCAAAATCAAGATACTCGGGGTGTGATACCTTGGGGCCTTTAGCCATGAAGCATCTTCCAATTCCTTCATTTGGTGAATCAAATATGTCGTAAGAGTTGGTTGACACAAGAGCAATTCCGGCAACACCTTCATCTTGAGTATATTTGGAGTCGGAGTGATAGCTTCTCTCGGAGTAGTTGTCGGAGTCGGAACCGGATACCTATTCACCAACATGAGCTTGATGTCTTCGTCTTGTGTAGCTCTTTGATGACTTGTCCTTCCTTTCCGAATCCTTGCTTCTACGAGAGGGTCTTCGTTCATAACGATCATCTCTACTCCTTCTCTCTCTTGGTGGTGATTCATCTCTTCTACTTCTCCTTTTGGGTGAGTCTTCTCTTTTCTTGTAGGGAGCCGTACACTCATTTGAGTAGTGTCCGGGTCTTCCACAATTATAGCAACTGCGATCACGACTAGAAGATCTTTTGTCATTGTATGACCTTGACTTGGAACTTCTTTCTTTCCTTCTATTCTTGTAGAATTTGCTGAAATTCTTCACCATTAAGCTCAACTCTTCATTCAAGACTTGTTTCTCACTTGATGTGGTAGGAGCATCGCATGAGGCCTTGTAAGTACCACTAGACTTGTTGTGAAGCTCTTCCTTATCATTGAGTGACATCTCATGAGCAACAATTCTACCAATGACTTCCGTTGGCTTGAGATCTTTGTAGTTGGGCATCATTTAGATCAAGGTGCACACGATATCATATTTTCCATCCAAGGCTCTTAGGATCTTCTTGATGATGAATCTGTCGGTCATCTCTTTGCTTCCCATGCCGGCAATCTCATTTGTGATGAGAGCAAACCTAGAGTACATTTCAGCGACACCTTCACCATCCTTCATCTTGAACTTGTCAAGTTGACTTTGAAGCACATCCAATTTTGATTCCTTGACGGACTCAGTACCTTCGTGCATATCAACCAAAGTATCCCAAATTTCCTTAGCATTCTCAAGACGGTTGATTTTGTTGAATTCTTCGGGGCACAATCCATTGAAGAGAATATCGCAAGCTTGAGCATTGTATTGCAACATCTTCAACTCTTCCGCGGTCGCTTCACGATCCGGTTCTTTTCCATCCTCGAAGTATTCACCTTGCAAACCAACACGCACAACAGCCCAAACGGCAGGGTTATGTCCAATAATATGCAATTTTATTTTATGCTTCCAACTAGCAAAATTAGTACCATCAAAGTAAGGACCTCTACGGTGGTAATTTCCCTCGCTAGACGCCATACTCTCCATGTTGTGAAACCAGTGCTATGATCACCAAAAGCTATGGAAATCAAGGCAAATGGAGACCAAAGCTCTAATACCAATTGTAGGATCGAAAGTATGTCTAGAGGGGGGTGATTAGACTACTTGACCAAATAAAAATATAGCCTTTTCCCAATTTTAAGTCTTGGTAGATTTTAGCAAATTAGCACAAGTCAAGCAATCAACCTACACATGCAATTCTAAGAGTTGTGGCAGCGAAAAGTAAAGCATTGCATATGAAGGTAAAGGGAGGGGTTGGAGAGTGCAAACGCAATGGAGACACGGAGATTTTTGGCGTGGTTCCGATAGGTGGTGCTATCATACATCCACGTTGATGGAGACTTCAACCCACGAAGGGTAACGGCTGCGTGAGTCCACGGAGGCCTCCACCCACGAAGGGTCCACGAAGAATCAACCTTGTCTATCCCACCATGGCCATCGCCCATGAAGGACTTGCCTCACTCGGGTAGATCTTCATGAAGTAGGCGATCTCCTTGCCCTTACAAACTCCTTGGTTCAACTCCACAATCTTGTCAGAGGCTCCCAAGTGACACCTAACCAATCTAGGAGACACCACTCTCCAAAAGGTAATAGACGGTGTGTTGATGATGAACTCCTTGCTCTTGTGCTTCAAGTGATAGTCTCCCCAACACTCAACCCTCTCTCATAGATTTGGATTTGGTGGAAAGATGATTTGAGTGGAAAGCAACTTGGGGAAGGCTAGAGATCAAGATTCATGTGGTAGGAATGGTATATCTTGGTCTCGACACATGAGCAGGTGGTTCTCTCTCAGAAAATGAGTAGTGGAAGTGTAGGCACGTTCTGATGGCTCTCTCACATATGGAGATGGGGGTGGAGGGGTATATATAGCCTCCACACAAAATCCAACCGTTACACACATTTTACCCAACTCGGTGAGACCGATCTGAAGAACTCGGTCAGACCGAAGTGGTTCAAAGTGTGACCGTTAGGAATCTCGGTGGGACCGACGGGATCAACTCGGTGTGACCGATGTGCAATGGTTAGGGCAAAACCTCATCTCGGTGATACCGATCACATGAACTCGGTGGGACCGATTTTAGTAATTGATCAAACAGAGAGTTGGTCAAGCAAACTCGGCAGGACGGACTGCTCATCTTGGTGAGACCGAAGTGGTTGCAAAAGGTATCCAGTGAGTTTGCAGGGCCATCTCGGTGAGATCGAGATCCATATTGGTTTGACCGAATTGATTAGGGGTTTGGTAGTGGCTAAGTCAAATGAACTCGGTGAGGCCGGGTGTGTATGATCGATGAGGCCGAGTTTGACTCTAGGGTTTTGGATATATGTGGAATATGAGAAAGTGGCTGAGGGTTTTGGAGCATTATCACTAAGCACTTGAGCAAGATGACCATTAAGCAACACCTCATCCCCTTTTAATAGTACTGGCTTTCCTATGGACTCAATGTGATCTTGGATCACTAAAATGAAAATATAGAGTCTTGAGCTTTTGCCAATCTTTGTCCTTAGCATTTTGAGGGTCCACATCTCTAGTCCATGCCATGCCAATCATTGAACTTTCTGAAATATTCAACTTGAAAGGATATTAGTTCAATGAGCTATATGTTTTTATTAATTACCAAAACCACCCGGGGATTAGTTGCACTTTCACTGGGGGACAAGTCAATTGAGTATGTCCGGCACTTGATTTGCTAGCCTCACACTGTAAAAGGTGGCTATGCCTGAAAAAAATGGGACCAACCCAGATATCCTGTTTCGATGTTTGTTGCCCCAAGCCCCTCTTATGTAATGCCACTGGTAAAATGTAGAAGTCCCACTATTAAAGTAAGGACATGTTAAACCAATGTTGTTTTCATTGTAATGCCTCCAGTAATATGAATCAATGGCACTGTTTTTCATGTCTTGCTAAATTTCCCATTATGATAAGTTGCTTCTTTTTGTTTGAAATGCAACTACCCTGGTCCGCCTACTCTCTCGGGCCCAAATACCAACTCTTTAGCAGCTGTTAATATAATGTTGCTGGTAAAATGAAGGAATGGCACCATTAAAGTAATGTCATATTTAACGGTTGTCATAGTTAATCCTAATGCCCACACTAATATCTAGCTATGTTGCTGCTTTAGAAATTGTTGCTGTCCTTGTATGATCGCCTTTCAGATAAGGAACATGCTTCTTTTCATTTAATGTATGTTTCATCACTTGTTAGTCACCCTCCTTTCCACCCTTTTGTGCAAATGGAGATATACATTTCACGCTTGATCTTAGTTGAACTGGACAAAATGATATCCAAATTATAGTTGAACATTCCACGAGCTTCACGAGCAACCTTGATGTTGCTCAATTTCATTAAAGAAACCCAACCATAGAGAATTATTATCCGACAACATCTGATACGTCTCCAACGTATCTATAGTTGATGAAGTATTCATGCTGTTATATTATCATTCTTGGATGTTTTACAATCATTTTATAGCAACTTTATATCATTTTTTGGGACTAACCTATTGACCCAGTGCCAGTTGCTGTTTTTTGCTTGTTTTTTACATCGCAGGAAATCAATATCAAACAGAGTCCAAACACCGCGAAACTTTTTGTGGATTTTTTATGGACCAGAAGACACCCAAAGGGCCAGAGCAGCACGTGGGGGGAGCCCCGAGGAGGGCACAACCCACCAGGGCACGCCTGGGGGCCCAGGCGCGCCCAGGTGGGTTGTGCCCACCTCGGTGGCCTCCCGTACCCCCTCTTCGCCCTATAAATTGTCAAATATTCCGAAACCCTTCGGGGTTAACCTAGATCAAAAGTTCCGCCGCCACAAGCCTCTGTAGCCACCGAAAACCAATCTAGACCCCGTTCCGGCACCCTGCCGGAGGGGGAGATCATCACCGGAGGCCATCTTCATCATCCCGACGGCCACCATGATGAGGAGGGAGTAGTCCACCATCGGGGCTGACGGTTTGTACCAGTAGCTATGTGTCTAATCTCTATCTCTCGTGTTCTTGAGATGGCACGATCTTGATGTATCACGGGCTTTGTTAATATAGTCGGATCATATGGTGTTTACCCCTCTCTAACTCGTTGTGATGAATTGAGTTTTCCCTTTGAGATTCCACTGTTATTAGATTGAATACTTTTATGGATTTGAGAACACTGGATATATGTCTTGCATACGGATACCCGTGGTGACAATGGGGTATCATATTGATTCACTTGATATATGTTTTGGCACTCAACTCGCGGATTCCCGTGGTGACATTGGGGTAATCAATGCATAGGGGTTGATGCATGTTCTTGTCTTTGTTTCTCCGGTAGAAAGCTTGGGGCACTCTTTGGAGTGATTCTTCATCGCACGTTGAGGGATAGTTATATAATCCAGTTATATTAGCACTGTTGAGAGATTGCACTAGCGAAAGTACGAACCCTTGGCCTTGTTTTCAAGCATTGCAATACCGTCTGTGCTCCATTTTATCACTTGCTACCTTGCTGTTTTTATATTTTCAGATTACCAAAACGTATATCTACTATCCATATTACACTTGTATCACCATCTCTTCGCCGAACTAGTGCACCTATACAATTTACCATTGTATTGGGTGTGTTGGGGACACAAGAGATTTCTTGTATTTGGTTGCAGGGTTGTTTGAGAGAGACCACCTTCATCCTACGCCTCCCATGGATTGATAAACCTTAGGTCATCCACTTGAGGGAAAATTGCTACTGTCCTACAAAACTCTACGCTTGGAGGCCCAACACGAGTCTACAAGAAGAAAGGTTGCGTAGTAGACGTCAAGCTCTTTTCTGGCGCCTTTGCTGGGGAGCTGTGTGCTTGAAGGTATATCTTTAGATCTTGCAATCGAATCTTTTAGTTTCTTGTTTTATCACTAGTTTGGCTTATAAAAAGAAAAGTACAAAAAAAATGGAATTGAGGTTGCATTATATTATTCATCTTTATAATGTCTTTCGTGAAAATGATGGAAACGAAAATTGTGCTCAATTGTTAGAAGAAGAATGCTATAAAATGTTTGGCATAGAATCCAGGAATGATGAGCATGATTGCAAAGTTGCTAGTATAAATTCTTTGAATATCCATAATACTAATGATGATTGCACTAGTCATGATAATGATGTCTCCTATAAGGATGTTAATTTTTCTGGAGTGAATTGGGAGTGCAAATGCATACCAGAAAGGGAAAATAGATTTTGTAAGAGGCATAAGTATTTAGAAACTAAAGGGTTGCAAGAGAGGCTAGATGATTGTGCTAAAAGATTTAAAAAATTTCGCCATCCTTGTGAACTTTGTAATGAACGTGGTCATTTAAATCTCCAATGCAAATTGTTTCATGATCGAATCGTGTCCAAAAATTGTGATAACTTGATTACCCTTGCACATCATAATGAACTTAGTCTACTTCTGGGGTATGAAGAAATGAAACGTATAACTAGGGATATTCCAGAATATAATCTCAAGAGATTTATCTATTTTGATCTAGAGGAAATTTATATGTATTGTTCGGTAAATTGCATTGAGAATCCTTATATTGCCAATTATTTAAAGACAAGAAAACAAATAGAAGATGAAGAGAATACTAATGAAGGGGAAGAGGTTTCCCAATATCCTCCTATTTTTTCTTGTGATGAATCAGGTAAAGAGGAGGAGCTTTTTATTCAACCAATCTCTTCAATAAAGTGCACGAAAAAATTGATTAAACCCACACATGATGTGGTGAAGAATAAGAAAAGAAGAAGGAGTAGAGGTAAAAAGGTATCCCTGCCAAATGATGTTGCTCCTATTATTGTTGTGCCTCATGAGAATGAATCAAAAATATTTGTGGAAGATGATACACTTGATGATGATTTTGTTATGCCTATCACTTGTTGTGATGACTATGATTGGGAGGATGATACTCCTTATAATCTTGAAAATCTTTTTGGCACCAACTTGGGAAATTATGATGATAGAAATTGTTATACTATTGGTGTTATCCGTACTATTAATGATGAGAGTGATTATGCTTATGATATGCCAAGCCACAAGCTTGGGGATGCTATGTTTAATGAGAGCGACATGTTTGAAAATTTATTTGCTGCAATTAATGTTTGTCCCAAGCTTGGGGATGCTATGCTTGATGAAGATGATCTATTTAGTCCCCCTACTTTGAATGATCAAATTTGTTATGATGATTGCATGCCTCCTATTTATGATTGTGATATTTATGAAAGTGTGTTTGGAAGAGTGTCAACTTTAGATAATATTTATCCCACTATTTTGGAGGGTGTTGAATCTTATTATAATGACTAAAGTGGATTTGGAGAGGTCATGACTTTATTCAGTAATGATTCCACTATTTCGGAAGAGGTTTCAATTGACTATGATGAGAACAAAGTTGCTACTTATGATGATTATTGTGATGATACCTATGTTATAAAAAGTAGTGATAATTATTGTCATAATTTTGATTATCCTTTTACTGAACATTACTCTTTTATGGTGGAAACAATTTATAGTATTCGGGTTTCATATGATACTCCCACTATTATGAATGAGAAGAAATTTGCTTATGTGGAAAGTAATAAAAAAATTATGCTTGTGGATCATGAAAGGAATGCTTTATGTGATGGTTATATTGTTGAATTCATTCATGATGCTACTGAAAATTGTTATGAGAGAGGAACATATGCTTGTAGGAATTGCAATAATGTCAAGTTTTCTCTCTATGTGTTGAAAATCTTGAAGTCATGCTTGTTTTGCCTTCCTATGCTAGTTGATTCTTGTTCCCATAAGTTGTTTGTTCACAAAATCCCTATGCATAGGAAGTATTTTAGACTTAAATGTGCTTGCCATGTGATTCATGATGCTCCCTTTCATGTTTCAAGTCTTATCTTTATGTGAGCATCATTTAAATCATCATGCCTAGCTAAAAAGGCATTAAAGAAAAGCTCTTGTTGGGAGACAACCCAGCATGTACCCCTACTTTTTTAGTGTGTTCACATGATTATGCTACTTTATTAATCATGTTTTGTAACTTTTGTTTCAATAAAGTGCCAAGAAAGACCTTGGGAATGATGTGGGAGAGAAGTTGACTTGATCCAGTAAAAAACAGAAACTTTTGCGTCCAGTGGAAAAATTTTCAAAAATTTGTGGAACATGATTTTTGATTGATTCTTTTTTTCCTGGATTGTTATACAAATTTTTCACTTTTTCCTAATTTTTAAGAATTTTTAGAGGTAAGAAAGTTTCGAAGTAGTACAGATTACTACAGACTGTTCTGTTTTTGACAGATTCTGTTTTCAATGCATAGTTTGCTTGTTTTCTAGTTTCTATGGCTTATATTGATCAATATAAATTGTAGAAATGATATGTTACAGTAGGCATTATGTGTAAACAATTATGAATCTTGTCTTCAACTGTACATGAAGTGTGATTTTGTTTTATTATACTAATGGATCTCACAAAGGTTTTGTTGAGTTTTGTGTGATTGAAGTTTTCAAGTTTTGGGTGAGATCACGATGGATGAAAGAATAAGGAGTAGCAAGAGCCTAAGATTGGGGATGCCCATGGCACCCCAAGTCAGCACCTAAAGGACTACCAAGAGCCTAAGCTTGGGGATGCCCCGAGTGGCATCCCCTCTTTCTTCTAACAACCATCGGTATCCGCACTTGGAGCTATATTTCTATTCGTCACATGATATGTGTTTTGCTTGGAGTACATTATACTTTGTTTAGATTTCCTTGTTGTTACTTAGAATAACGTTTTGTGTCTTTTATTTCAATAAAAATGTCAAGTATAGCCTTTACCATGCTTATTTTTCAAGTCTATATGTTGCTGTTTGAAAACAGAAAGTTCATCGCTGTTGTAAAAATTCCCAAGAAAACTCAGAATGTGATAAAATGTTGAATTTTTTTGCAAAGAAAGCTATGTTAAATTTTATACAGTGTGGTAAAATTATAGAATTTTTTGAGTTAGAGAAGTATGGATCCTTCTTCATCCTTTACAGATTGTCCTGTTTAGACAGATTGCTATTACGATTGCATTGTTTGCATATGTTAGCGTGTTTAATGATTCTATTTGAGGATAGGAGTATTAAATATGCAGAGGCATTTAGTATGCAATGTCAAATTATAATTTTAGTGATTTGCTACAGTAGGTAATGATAAGGTTTTGATTTGATTTATACTAACTTATCTCATGAGTTCTTGTTGAGTTTTGTGTGGATGAAGTTTTTGAGATTTAGGAAACCATGATATAAAAGGAATTAAGGAGACACAAAAGATCAAGCTTGGGGATGCCCAAGGCATCCCAAGATAATATTTCAAGAAGTCTCAAGCATCTAAGCTTGGGGATGCCCCGGTAGGCCTCCCACCTTTCTTCATCAACAATTATCGGTTCGTAACGGTTGAGCCTAAGTTTTTGCTTCTTCACATGAGATGTGCTATTCTTGGAATGTCATTTTATTTTGTGTTGCTTGCTGTTTGAATAAAATACATAGATCTGAAATTTTTTAATTGGGAGAGAGCCCTCAAATAGCTACCCATTTACATAACTACTCGCTTGATCTTCACTTATATCTTTTTGGAGTAGTTTGTCATTTACTCTTGTGCTTCACTTATATCCTATGAGTAAATTGTTGAATGAATTGAATATCATGAAGTTGAAATTATATGTTCATATCATGCCTAGTAGTAGCTTCACATTGGGTTTAGAAAGTGAAATCTTTTGAAGCTTGACAATCACAATATTGGTCATACAAGCAATTCATGAATGATTAGTATAAGGAAGAGAACTTTCACATACAAATATATTATCTTGGAAATCTTCTATGATTGTGAATACCCATTAATTATTTTCAAACTTGAGCAAATTAGTTGAAGTTGGACAAGGAAGACAACGTAATGAGTTATGGTTGTGTATATTTGCATAGAAGTTATATTGTCATGGATCCTCCAACATGTGGTGTTTGCCTAGGATCTTTTGCTAGCCAAAAATTCGTACTAAGTAGAGATACTACTTGTGCATCCAAAAACCCTTAAACCCAGTTTCTTGCCATGAGTGTCCACCATACGTACCTATGGATTGAATAAGATCCTTCAAGTAAGTTGTCATCGGTTCATAAAGCAATAAAAATTGCTCCTAAATATGTTTGACCTTTTATTGTAAGGGAAAATTGAGCATTATACGAACTTGTGATGGCAAAGTAATAAAAGCGACGGACTGCATAATAAAGGTTGCTATCATAAGGGGCAATATAATGTGACGTTCCTTTGCATTAAGAGTTTGGGCATCCAAAAATAAAAAGCGCATGACAACCTCTGCTTCCCTCTGCGAAGGGCCTATCTTTTACTTTTCAGCATTTACTTTTATGCAAGAGTCAATAGTATGCATTCTCATTTCAACCTCAATTATTCTCTAGTTAGCAAGCATCATGTGGTGGGGAAAGATCTAGGCACATATGACCAGTCAAATATATTTGATCATGATTTAATATTGTTGACAATTATCTCTATGATAAATGAGTTGGGAGGCAAAACATTAAGCCCCTATCTTTCTCTGTGTTCGATGGATGCCATTTGTTCTAAGAATATGCTTTGAGTAGTAGCAATCATGGAAGACTATATGATGATTGAGTATGTGGAGATCTTACTTAGACTCTGTTAAATAAGTTGAATCGCAATTGTGTGGTGACTAAGAATATAGGTTGTTGAGTTTCAAGAGAATTCATTGTTTGAACCTTAACATGTGAATTGGTTGCTACTTTATTATGATGAGTTTTATGAGAAAGAGTTGCTGTCATGATGCTAGGAAAAGTGATTGAAATTATCATTGAAGAAACTTATGCACTTTCATAGCATTCACACTTCATAAATTATTTCTTTTATCATTTACCTACTCGAGGACGAGTAGGAATTAAGCTTGGGGATGCTGATACGTCTCCAACGTATCTATAATTTATGAAGTATTCATGCTGTTAAATTATCATTCTTGGATGTTTTACAATCATTTTATAGCAACTTTATATCATTTTTTGGGACTAACCTATTGACCCAGTGCCCAGTGCCAGTTGCTGTTTTTTGCTTGTTTTTTACATCGCAGGAAATCAATATCAAACGGAGTCCAAACAACGCGAAAATTTTTGTGGATTTTTTAAGGACCAAAAGACACCCAAAGGGCCAGAGCAGCACCTCGAGGTGCCCCGAGGGGGGCGAAACCCACCAGGGCGCGCCTGGGGGCCCAGGCGCGCCCAGGTGGGTTGTGCCCACCTCGGTGGCCTCCCGTACCCCCTCTTCACCCTATAAATTGTCAAATATTCCAAAACCCTTCGGGGTTAACCTAGATCAGAAGTTCTGCCGCCGCAAGCCTCTATAGGCACCGAAAACCAATCTAGACCCTGTTCCGGCACCCTGTCGGAGGGGGAGATCATCATCGGAGGCCATCTTCATCATCGCAGCGGCCACCATGATGAGGAGGGAGTAGTCCACCCTCGGGGCTGATGGTTTGTACCAGTAGCTATGTGTCTAATCTCTCTCTCTTGTGTTCTTGAGATGGCATGATCTTGATGTATCACGGGCTTTGTTAATATAGTCGGATCATATGGTGTTTACCCCTCTCTATCTTGTTGTGATGAATTGAGTTTTCCCTTTGAGATTCCGCTATTATTTGATTGAATACTTTTATGGATTTGAGAACACTTGATATATGTCTTGCATACGGATACCCGTGGTGACAATGGGGTATCATATTGATTCACTTGATATATGTTTTGGCACTCAACTAGCGGATTCCCGCGATGACATTGGGGTAATCTATGCATACGGGCTGATGCACGTTCTTGTCTTTGTTTCTCCGGTAGAGGCTGATGACATTGGGGCTGATGACATTGGGGCACTCTTTGGAGTGATTCTTCATCGCACGTTGAGGGATAGTTATATGATCCAGTTACATTAGCACTGTTGAGAGATTGCACTAGCGAAAGTACGAACCCTTGGCCTTGTTTTCAAGCATTGCAATACCGTCTGTGCTCCGTTTTATCACTTTCTACCTTGCTGTTTTTGTATTTTCATATTACAAAAACCTATATCTACTATCCATATTACACTTGTATCACCATCTCTTCGCTGAACTAGTGCACCTATACAATTTACCATTGTATTGGGTCTGTTGGGGACACAAGATATTTCTTGTATTTGGTTGCAGGGTTGTTTGAGAGAGACCACCTTCATCCTATGCCTCCCACGGATTGATAAACCTTAGGTCATCCAGTTGAGGGAAAATTGCTACTGTCCTACAAAACTCTGCGCTTGGAGGCCCAACATGAGTCTACAAGAAGAAAGGTTGCGTAGTATACATCAACATCTCAGTCTAAACGGACAGTTATGCAACTACTACTAGAACGGACTGACTACTAGCAAGAGACAAGTTCGCCACATAAGCTAGGCAGGTAGGGGGACGCAGCCCTAGCTCGACCAAGTTTGGATTACAACCCAAAAGCTACCACATAAACATCAGGGGGGGAGATAGGGACTGAAAGAGCCAGCCTCAGCATCCAAGTCTAAGCACCGCCGGCCTCCATCCTTGCGACGCATGGTACACCTCACTTGCCACCTGCTCGACCCTGGTGCCACTGATAAAATGAAGTAATAATATAGTTAAAATAGAGCTGTTGTCCTCCCTATCATTTCATTTGCATTGTAAACAAAGAAAGTGCCTCTCTTTGTTAGTATATTTTTCATCAACTAGTCCCATTGTTAATGTTTAAGTGTTTCTGCAAACTGGGATGCTTAATTTTTGTTGTACCACACAAAAATAGAGATTGGAATGTCTCAAGGCCCCTCCTTGTACTATCGCTGTACACTGATGTTCATCACTTGCAGAAGGTGTACCGGGGAGAATTGGGTCGATTTCCAGTAACAGGCCTACCATATGAGGTGTCACAGGGCCCATCTCACCCTCGCGGCATGGCATACTGTGATACTATTGTATTTTTTATTAAATGTATTGTCTCGCAATCTTTTCCCATTAAGAAAATGAAGTTTCTTCTATTTATTAGTGTATGTTTCATCAACTAGTGCCACTATAATGTAATCACACTTTTTCATTATCAGTGCAAATAGGGTTATTCAGCTACATTTTGGTGGAACTGCACAAATGTACGGATGGAACCAGCATATATGCAGAGTGTGAGGTGCCAATATCTAACATAAACGTGGCTTGGAAAAGCACAGATGCTCAGATGGTTCCTCAAGTTCTTGCCGACCCGCTGCAGAATATTTTAATCTACCGGTGTTTCGCTTGCACTTTACTTGTTTTTTTAGGGGACACTTTACTTGTTTCAGTGTTGCAGCAAATCCTCTAATCAAATAGGAGTAGCTTATATTGGCACTTTTCTAGGGAGTACTCTTTTCTAAAAGAAGCACCAACCGTTTTTTCTTTATTTGTACACATTCTCACAACTTTGTTTTAGTTCGAGAGCTATTTTAGGATGATTGGCGTAGTACTTGGAGACTCGGAGTACTACCCAGTATTTACCCGTATGATTTTCATTAGCTGTCACACTGATTGTAAGCATGAGCAGATGGAAGATTAGGTTAGTGCGAAGCTTACAATAAACCCTACCAACGCCGTTGAAATGAGGCGAGCGGCGAGGGAACTATGGAGGACAGTGGGGAAGCGACGTCATGCCATCCGACCTCCTCTTGCGGTGGGAGAACGAATACTCATGTGTCTCCGGCTGGCATTGCACCCTCATGAACGACACACTGTACTCGATCAATTTGTCATCCTTTGGATGCTCGACCTTCGATCTATACGCCCACCACCTCTGCCTGACTTTCGCCTCGGGTGAATCTGTCTGCTCCATCGCCCAGAGGAGATACTCGATGAACTGGAAGGACTGCGGTGTGACTACCGCCGGGGAGTACATCGCCGCCCTCATCGCTGTTGTCTCGCTCTTTATCATACATTGCCACATGGCCAACACCGTCCTCGAAATCTCCCACTCGTTGTCAAACCAAGTAAGGATCTCCTTCAACCTAGCTAACTTCGCCTAGTCGCCGCCGGCGATCTGCCCGAATCGCTGTTGCATCCTCTCCATAGATGTGCTTCTGAGAGGTCCGGTGCTGGCTTTGGAAGATGAGAGGAGAGACAGTGGTCTTGCAATGGAGAAGAGGGAGAGGCAAGACGGTGGTTTTGCAATGGAGAAGATGGAGAGGAGAGGGGGAGGTTTTGCAATGGAGAAGAGGGAGAGGCGAGACAGTGGTTTTGGAATGGAGAAGATGGAGAGGAGAGGGGGTGGTTTAGCAATGGAGAAGAGGGAGAGGAGCGTGCGGCAGCGATTTAGGATTTGACAAGAGGGTCGGCGCGCTGTGACTGGATCAAAATCAAAATCAATTTACCCATCAATTAAGAAGCCACCCCACATTAACTAGTCTCCCTTGTATTCTGGGTCATATTTTAACCATGATTTTAACAAATAAAATATATGTTATACGTTGCAAAAATAATATAATTTGAAAGTATATTCAGATACGAACCAAATGATATATTTTTTTATGACATGCATTCACATTTTGCTTGTCAAAT
Organism: Thinopyrum elongatum; assembly: GCA_011799875.1. Taxonomy (NCBI): domain Eukaryota; kingdom Viridiplantae; phylum Streptophyta; class Magnoliopsida; order Poales; family Poaceae; genus Thinopyrum; species Thinopyrum elongatum. The sequence continues at coordinate 132,554,912 of CM022299.1, forward strand.
ACAGTACGTGGTCAAACTTTGATCCAAAATACGCAAAACAAAAAAATACTTCCAAACCACCGCCGCTCCTCTCCTGTTCCAATCAAAAACCAGGGCCGCTCCTCTTCCATTTCAAAACCACCGCCACTCCTCTCCCGTTCCAACCCAAAACAAGCGCCGCTCCTCTTCCATTCAAAAACCAACGCCGGCGAGTGAAGGTGCTGTGGAGAAGTAGATCGATGGAGGAGTACAACAAATACGTGAGGATCGCAGACGGCGACCCTGTGAAGCTAGCCTGGATATTTGAGATACAGTCTTGGTTTGAAAACCCGGGCAATTAGCGGCGACGGCGATAGCAATGGCCAAATATCTGGAACAGAGCGAAAAGGCGGTGATACTCCCAGAGGGAGTCACGCGGGAGTACATAGAGCTGCTCCTCTGTGCCATGGAGCAGAAAAATTCACCGAATGCGACCGTGAGGCAGCGGTGGTGGGAGTATCGATCCAAGATGGAGCATCCACCAGAGATCGAAGGATCGAGCATCTACACGGTGCCGTTTGTGAGGGTGTCGTGGCAGAGCGAGCCGGTGGAGTCTTCGTCGACCGTACCCAACTGCAAGAGGAGAAAAGCAATTGGCGCGACCACGCTTCCCCGCCATCCTCTCCCTCGCTGTTCACCTTGTCTCACGGGGCGGCTGTCTGCCGCCAAGGAATAGGAGGTTGTCAGTATTTGCAGGTTGTGAATTGTGTTTTGTGTCATGTATTTTGACAGTACTTTCAGATATAAATGTGTTTTGAATTTCAGATTTGCAGTATTGAGCATATGAAGTATTTTCTGAATTCTAGAGATCTATTTTTAGCACTTTAAAAAATGTAGTTTCATATAAAAGTGCAGACAATGTGATTCTCAGAGAATAAACTGCAAGTTTCAGAGGCAGAGCATTTATATTAACACGCCCTTTTCAAACAGGGATAATGTCGGGGTACACAAAAAAGGGTATGTGTTTCCCCTGACGTGTGCACGGACTGGGGTCTCCGCCCTGGCAGGCATGATAACTAAAGCCCAGCTACACCAAGTCCAAGACCAACGCAGAGAAGCCACTCCCCTTGAAGAGCGGATCAAGAAGACCAAGACTACCAAGACAAGCAAGATATCACCTTTGGAATGGCCTCCCGCTGGGCAGCAGATCCTGGTGAGGTCGAAGCCGTCCCAAAGGCGAATCCAAGATCTCCTCGGCAGGGTTTGCTGGGCCCACCAAGGACAAGTTTCCCCGCCAGGGTGCGCTACCGCACCACCACTCCACCACACCCCGATGCAAGTCAGCCATCAATGCGGTGTCGAGCCCCCAAGTGGTTAAGTGGCGTCCATTAAGCGTGTGGCAGCCATTTGGAAGACAATTTACCCCCAACTGACACCCGTCCAGCAGTGTGTCACGCAGATAAGAAAAAGGTGATTAAGCGGCGCGACAGGCTTGCCGGGTTCCGTCCTCAGCGTGACACCTAGCAGTGCATTTAATGCACTTTGTCCTAACTGCCAGAGTTAGGTACGATAGCACTGTAGCCGTACAATCTATAGAATAGTGTCTGTTAGCCACTGTGGCAGCCCGTTGAACTATAAAAGGAGGCTCAAGGCAACCTAGACTGGAATTTTTGGACCCTCGCACACTTGTACACGCGCGTAGCTGCTCACCCCGAGGCGTCCTTGCTGGGCTCAAGCGCTCTGCATCTTCTTGTTCTTCAGATCAATCCACCAAAGCAGGAGTAGGATTTTACGCTCCACAGCGGCCCGAACCTGGGTAAAAAGGCTAGTGTCATCATCGCCGCGCTGCCCCCACGGCCTCCGCTCTTTGTGCATCGCGACTCACCCCTGTCGAACCACGAAAGGGGCCCGTGGCCCCATAGGTGATCGTGTCCACCCACGACATCTTTGGCGTGCCAGGTAGGGGGCCTCGCTTGTGCGGAGATAAAGCTTGCTCCGATGAAATTGAAGGGCGGGATGGATCCGCGGAACCACGGGGAGGCTGATGGTGTAGAGAGTAGAGAGGGGGAGGCTCAGGCGGCGCCGGAATCAACATGAGGGTGGCGGCAGTGGGTTCAGCCAGAGACGGGGAAGACGGCCTCCTCGGGTTGTTTGGGTGCTCGGGGAGGCTCACAGGAGGGAGTAGGGGAGGCGTTGATGACCAGAGAGGCCTCGGGGAGGGAATTTATAGGCGGGGCGAGGTGGTACGGTGGCTTCCAGCGAACGGCTCCGGTGGCCGATGCCATTACTGCACCGGATTGGCAGTTGCGGGGGCGGCTCGACGTGGGTAAGCTTCTGAGGGAGGCCACCATCCGGGAGGGTGAGTTGGCTGGCTCGGGGAGGTGCCAGGTAGCGTGGACGGTGCCGTCCCCGAGCGGATTGCGGCGGCGGCCATTAATGGAGATAAGGTGGTCGGGGAAGGCGGTGAGCGTGGTCGGTGCAGTGCGGAGGCATCTGGGGGAAGACCACCGTCCAGGGGGAGGGCTGGCAGCTCCTGGATGTGCCACGCGTCTCGGCAGTGACGTAGCAGAGACGGCGGCAGTGCTGGCCGGTGGCTTGGCCGGCGCTAGCGGACAGGGTTAGGTGTGGTGGGTTGCTGGTGGTTGGTGCAGTGGCTCGGGCGCGTCCTGGCCTACAGCGTGCGCGCTCTGGCACGTCCAGTGCACGCACATAGGGTGCTCGACCGAATGCCATGGCACCCTAGGTGGTTCAAACTGAGCTAGTCTTTGACAGGTAACACATACTTAGGTGACAAATATGAGAGACATGCTGGCTTGGCTAAAGAACCAAGTGCCAAGTGAAATGTTTGATGATTGAAAGTTTCTGCCATGCTCACAATCTGTTTGACAAAATGATAGAGCTAGCTAGGGAATTTTTTTTGGAAGTGAGACTTGGCAGGATGGTGTCTCTCTTATTGGTAGAGATGGTGGTGGAGCTGGCTTGGCAAAAAGAGAAACTTGATAGTGCAAGTTTTGAAGAATTTAGTTTCTGGACAGAAAGTTCAGAGGAATATTTGGTGAACTAACAAGTGGAAATTGGAGCTGATCTTATGGACTTAAGGTTTTGGTTGGAAGGACTATGAGTGGGAAAAATTTCAGAATTTTTGAGGCAACAGAAAATTGGGTTGTAGTAGAAACTCAAATACAGGACAGAATTGAAAAGAGGTTGTTTCACTCATAATTTCCAAAAGACCAAGTTAGGTTTTTGCATAAAAGTGATATGTAGGCATCACATGACCTCTCCTAATTTTTGTGGAATTTTAAAAATATTTATTAAAAATAGTTGTAGTGCTACAGAGGCATTTCAAAAATTTGAAAATGCTATTAAAATAATAGTTTTGGTGCAATTTTATTATAAAAATAATTCCTACTATTATTATAGTAGTAAAGAAATGGTTTAAGAAAACTCCCAAAGCCACAATATTATTTTCAAAAATTTCTATGTGGAGGGAAGAATTTTGGAAAACAGAAACAGAAAATACCATGAAAATAATAAAGGACTTGATATAATTCAAAATTTTACTTCTAGCCAAATTTTTATTTAGTAAAAGCATGATTAAATTTTTGGGGTGTTACAAACTCTACCCCCCTAAAAAAAATCTCGTCCTCGAGATTTGTTAAGGTGATCCTTAAAATTTAACCCACCTTTCGAGGAAATTTTTTCTTAGCCATTTAATATAACTTATTTAGGCACAGTTGACGTGGGCTACTGATAATTGGTGTAACTACAGTGAGGCACTAGTGATGTGGTTCTACTATGACTGTTACGACAAATTTGGAAAAAGTGTAAATTCCAAAATTCGCTTGCCGTACTCCAGTGCACAGTGCTCTATCCGGCTGACAGGTGGACCCAGGGCCCAATGTCAGTCTCTTCTTCTTCCTCCGGCTCCCTTCTTTTTCTCCCTCTCGCGTGCTTTCTCCACCTGCGGCGTCTAGCGCGTATGGTATCTAGGGACCGTACTGTGGTAGTGCGCGGCGTGCTAGCTGCCGGTGCAGCGTGCACTCACCTCGCGGGCCAGCACCTTGTCGGCACTGCTCGCGGGTTCGCCTCCGAACACCGGTGATCGGGCGACGAGCGGCGTGGGTGGACCTCGTTCACCATGCACCGAGCCCGAGCTATAAAACGAACACAGTGTTACTCTCTTCTCCATCACACCTTGCCTCACTTCCTCTTCCTCCTCCTTTTCTTGTTTCCAGGAGCTCGGATGAGGCTCCAATGGAGGACGTGCTTCTAGGGTGGTTTACGATTCTCATGTCCGGAGCGGTGGCAGCGTTGCTCGGGTTCTCGCTGCTCCTATGCGTGATGATCCTTGACGGTCGCCGTGATGCCGCAGCTCGAGTGATGGCTCTTCGCGGCGGCGGTGATCATGAGGATTAGGCATTGGTGGTGGTTACGAGTGAGTGTTAGTGCATTCTGCAGCAGCTCCGTAGGAATAAAAACCCACAAATTTTTCTTCAGAAAAAATTGTGATGTGGTGAGAGTGGTCTGGTGTGCGAGGTGGTTGATTAGGTGCTAAATGTGTGTGTGTGTGTGTGTGTGTGTGTGGTTCTGCACTTAGTGCATGTAGTGGAGTGAGTGTGACTGTAAGTCGGGTGTCGTGGCGGTGTGGGAATTAATTCTATGTTTGCGAAAATTATTAGTCGCGGTGATCCTTAGTAAAATCTCCACAATTACTCATACGCAACTGTAACCACACATTTTATTCAAAGGGTAAATCCCAAGATGCAACACAGATATGAAATCATGCAAATTAAACGCTAGGCAACACAACCATGGTCTCTACGGTACAAAGGTAAAATCGATAGGGTCCTGAGGAAATATTCCCGGCAATGGACACATTCTCCTTCCCCTGGGGAAAGTGGATGGAGGAGTCAGAGAACATTCCCTCCTTGGTCTGGCGACAGTGGTCCGCTGATGGTGATCAGAGGATTCAGAATAGCAAGAGTCTGGAGGAAGTCCATCACTTGCTGGGCCAGACGCTCTTGTGCGATGACATATTGAACAAGGTTGGCTAGCATTGGATCTCTCTCTGATTGTCTGCAGGGGAAGGATGCTTCTTCTCCGGGTGCTGCGCGGCTCGGGAAGTAGTAATACCCCCTTTCACCGGCACAAGGCACTGCGAACCGGAGACGGGTAATTGCTTCATAGGCAGCAACTTCTATAGCCATTTCTGAAGTTGGCATAGATTTCCCGATGAAGACGACACTTGTAGGGCCTTGGTTTGGGTCTACTAGTGGGATGTGCACGATTGCCCAATATTTCGAGGCGTTGTGGTTGATCCTCGATTTGAATAGCTCGTACTGGGGTGGTTGCATGGAACCAAGAGTGATGCGGGTGAAATCCCACAATATCTTGACAAAACTGCCCGGGGTTGCATCTAGGGTTCTCAGATGAATCCCAAGGTGCGACATGGGGGAAATGGTGGTGGAGGCAGTGTACAAAGTGAGGGATGCTGGTTTTGGTTACGAGAGTGGTCTCTTATATAGTGCCTGGGCTAGGAAACATATACTAGTATGGTTGCGATTCTGGGTATCGGCTCTGTTCTAGAGTGGTCGAGTCAGTGTCGCAGATATAAATCACAAAATGTGATGTATTACTTTGGTTGTCAGTTAGGGTGATAGGTTGGGCACCGATTATCAAAAAGGTGTCGGCTGGCCACTGTGTAGGCTTATCGGATAAGATGGGCCTGACTGTGGATAGGAAAGGATGTGAATGGTGTGGAAACCTAGAGATAGCAACCAGGCTAAGATAGGATTAGCCAGTGGTCAGCCTGGCTCTGATACCAAGGCTGTTGGGGCCGGGACATGATGTCCCAGAAATTTTACCCCTCGTGTTACCACCAGCCCAGGATCACTGTTACTGGTGGACACGTCCTTGTTATAGATTACCAGGCTATTACAAGAATTGGGTACAAGACCATAAAGGTCTAATGATACAATAGTGATTCCGGTGGTGGATGACGGAAATGACTCGTGGTTCTCCAACGTCGATGGGGCTCCATTCCCATAGGAACAGCTGACCCGGATAATTCCTATCCGTGTGGCCGCTAATCCTAGGCTCCGCATGGATGTCGTTGTGGTACTCCTCGTAGAACTCCTGACCTGGCCAGGTAAATAGCCAGGGACAAGCCTGTGAGTACGTTTGAATGTACTCGCAAACATCATGAACAGATGATATACCGAATGCAGCAGATATTATGTGATCAAGTTGAATTAAAAATTATATGTGTATGCTCATGATGGACTTAAAGGCATGCTGTCAGAAATTAAATCATGGCATGATAACATATTAGCATGTGCAAATAACTGGATATATATAAAAAAAATATTAGTGATAAACCAGGAAAGTTAAAGGAAAAATAAAATAAAGGAAATGCCGGTCGGATGTCTAAAATGACACCACGGTAGGTCTTGAAGAGAAAAGCCAAACGGGTGTCTAAAAGAGAAATCGGACGAGACAGGACCATCCGAGAACTCAGGCGATGCCACGAGAGGTCTTGAAAAGAAATGCCAGTCGGGTGTCAAGTGACGCCACGGTCAGACTTGAAGAGAAATGCCAATCGGGTGTCCACAAGAGTAGTGGCGTGATAAACCGCCTGTTAACTCGAGAGACACCACGAGAGGTCTTGAAAATAAAATTGAGTGCCTGGGGTAGTCTAGCCAGCCCCTGAGACACTCAGGAAATACAAAATAAGAGAAACGGGTTAGTCTTCAATAATATGCATAACCATAATAATATTAACGTGCATAGCATAATATTCATGGTAGCCTCAGGGTGTCAATAATTATCCTGCAAAATATTTCAGGCATGTCATACTAATTTTCCTCCGGAGACCGACACTAAGACCGACACTTGACCAACCCAGACTGTAGTCCTTAACCACGGACACGGCTATTCGAATAGGTTTAAACTCTGCAGAGGGTGTACTCTTTACCCACAAGTAAAGGATTTCTTTAGTCAGTACCGTGATACTGACCAATTCCCATTACGGTCTTTGGGTTGAAAACACACCTGACCAGCACACACCGGATTAACTTTCCGGATGCCAGGAATCACCCAAAGCATCGTTCAAGAAAAACTCTAAGACGGAGAGACCAACGTCCTGCATGGGATCACTATTAATACGCGCGGATTCCAAGGGGACACTCCCTCTCGGTCACAACCAAAAACACCCATGCCCCCTGACCCGATGACGGGATTTAGTCCATGGCCATTGGAAACCCTCATCGTGGCCCTCTGTATGGTGTGTGCATGGAAAGGGGTTATCAACTTACTGAACCATACCCTACCTGTGGCAGGAACCTGTGGCAGCACGAAACAAGTATGGGGGTTACCGGAACAAGACTCGATCTACGGTCGACTTAGGAGGCATTAAGTTTCCTGCAACGGTTAGCACAACAAGGTATTCCTTCAAAAGCAATACCAACAGGGCCACAACCCTTGCATGCTCCAACATGCACAACAGACAAGGCATGATCACGCTCCAACGTGATCATCCTCCTGCCGGTAACGGTATTTCTCTTATGCCTGCTCCTGCAAGTTAGTCATGACAACACACGATGCATGGTACGATGAAACATGCCAACACTACACACATGCAAAATTAGCCATATGCCAGTTTTATTTGAATTCAACATATTCATGATGCAATTATTCTTGCAAACAACAACTATGCAATTCACCATATCAAGTGTTCAAGCTGCTTGCCTTGAGCATGCAGAAATATTGGGTGCACTTCAAAAGTTTGAAAAGTTTATCTCCCCTCCATTTCCTATTTTCAAAAATATTTGAATTACCACATATAGCAAAAGCAGTGCCAAAAATTGCTTCAATTTTTTTTAAATAAATGCTAAAATAAACTATATGAAAAAAAGAAATACCAGAAAAAGAAACAATTTATTTGGAGTTCATATGAATTAGTTATGGTATTACTAAGCTGAAAGAATTAAAGAAATGAGCTATTAAAATATCCAGTGGAGATAAAGTTTAGAAAAAAATGTTCACCATATCTTGAATAATATAGTATGATTTTAGAAGTGTGTAGAAATTTTAAACACCAGATTAGGATTTGAAATGAACACTGTAGAAATATTGGAAATCTGCTGGAAATGGAAAAGGAAAAAGGCAGACATGCTCCTGGGCGCATTTTAGACGTGTGGTGCCACTGGGCCGAGCCCAGCCGATCAGCTGCACGAGGGAACGGCCGACGTCGAAGGCGTACTTGAGAAGGACGCTTTCCAGACAAGAAGACGCGTTTCACGAAATACGTCTCCACTTAGATGACTCAGCTGTGACCTTAGGTCACTGACGGTGGGCCCGCCTGGCCCACTGGTCAGGTTTGACCGGCGCCCACGCGTGTTTTTCTTCTTCGGCAGCACAGTCGGGGTTCCGATGATCGCCGCCGACAAACGGCGGGGCCCCACAGCGAGCTGAGGTCACCGTCATGCTCAGAATGAAGAGGCGGTCCTGTGGGTACCACTCTTGGGCACCGGGATGAATGGTGTCGTCGACGGCGAGCTCCCCGGCGGACGGCGGCGTCGGGTGGAAGGGGCCTTTCGACCTAGAGCTTGCTCCGGTGAAATTGAAGGGTGGGATGGATCCACGGAACCACGGGGAGGCTGATGGTGTAGAGAGTAGAGAGGGGGAGGCTCAGGCGGTGCCAGAATCAACATGAGGGTGGCGGCAGTGGGTTCGGCCAGAGACGGGGAAGACGGCCTCCTCGGGTTGTTTGGGTGCTCGGGGAGGCTCACAGGAGGGAGTAGGGGAGGCGTTGATGACCAGAGAGGCCTCGGGGAGGGAATTTATAGGCGGGGCGAGGTGGTACGGTGGCTTCCAGCGAACGGCTCCGGTGGCCGATGCCATTACTGCACCGGATTGGCAGTTGCGGGGGCGGCTCGACGTGGGTAAGCTTCTGAGGGAGGCCACCATCCGGGGGGGTGAGTTGGCTGGCTCGGGGAGGTGCCAGGTAGCGTGGACGGTGCCGTCCCCGAGCGGATTGCGGCGGCGGCCATTAATGGAGATAAGGTGGCCGGGGAAGGCGGTGAGCGTGGTCGGTGCAGTGCGGAGGCTTCTGGGGGAAGACCACCGTCCAGGGGGAGGGCTGGCAGCTCCTGGATGTGCCACGCGTCTCGGCAGTGACGTAGCAGAGACGGCGGCGGTGCTGGCCAGTGGCTTGGCCGGCGCTAGCAAACAGGGTTAGGTGTGGTGGGTTGCTGGTGGTTGGTGCAGTGGCTCGGGGTGTCCTGGCCTACAGCGCGCGCGCTCCGGCACGTCCAGTGCACGCACATAGGGTGCTCGACCGAATGCCATGGCACCCTAGGTGGTTCTAACCGAGCTAGTCTTTGACAAGTAACACATACTTAGGTGACAAATATGAGAGACATGCTGGCTTGGCTAAAGAACCAAGTGCCAAGTGAAATGTTTGATGATTGAAAGTTTCTACCATGCTCACAATCTGTTTGACAAAATGATAGAGCTAGCTAGGGAAATTTTTTGGAAGTGAGACTTGGCAGGATGGTGTCTCTCTTATTGGTAGAGATGGTGGTGGAGCTGGCTTGGCAAAAAGAGAAACTTGATAGTGCAAATTTTGAAGAATTTAGTTTCTGGACAGAAAGTTCAGAGGAATATTTGGTGAACTAACAAGTGGAAATTGGAGCTGATCTTATGGACTTAAGGTTTTGGTTGGAAGGACTATGAGTGGGAAAAAATTTAGAATTTTTGAGGCAACAGAAAATTGGGTTGTAGTAGAAACTCAAATACAGGACAGAATTGAAAAGAGGTTGTTTCACTCATAATTTCCAAAAGACCAAGTTAGGTTTTTGCATAAAAGTGATATGTAGGCATCACATGACCTCTCCTAATTTTTGTGATATTTTAAAAATATTTATTTAAAATAGTTGTAGTGGTACAGAGGCATTTCAAAAATTTGAAAATGCTATTAAAAGAATAGTTTTGGTGCAATTTTATTATAAAAATAATTCCTACTATTATTATAGTAGTAAAGAAATGGCTTAAGAAAACTCCCAAAGCCACAATATTATTTTCAAAAATTTCTATGTGGAGGGAAGAATTTTGGAAAATAGAAACAGAAAATACCCTGAAAATAATAAAGGACTTGATATAATTCAAAATTTTACTTCTGGCCAAATTTTTATTTAGTAAAAGCATGATCAAATTTTTGGGGTGTTACAAGTTCCACGACCTCACGACCTGCTGTAATTGCACTGCATGGACGTTGGATTAACTGATCATCATAGCAACCGCCACATGGGCAGCATTTCTTCGACACGTGTCTGTGCACTGTTTGGGGCCTGACCCAACGTGCCCGGCGACACGTATGGCTCAGGCCCGAGGGCTTCTGTCGGGGTACACAAACAAGGGTATGTGTTTCCCCTGACTTGTGCACGGACAGGGGTCTCCGCCCTGGTAGGCATGATAACTAAAGCCCAGCTACACCAAGTCCAAGACCAACGCAGAGAAGCCACTCCCCTTGAAGAGCGGATCAAGAAGACCAAGACTACCAAGACAAGCAAGATATCACCTTTGGAATGGCCTCCCTCGCTGGGCAGGAGAGCCTGCCCAGGTCGAAGCCGTCCCAATGGCGAATGCAAGATCTCCCCGGCAGGGTTTGCCGGGCCCGCCAAGGACAAGTTTCCCCGCCAGGGCGCTACCGCGCCGCCGCTCCACCACACCCTGATGCAAGTCAGCCATCAATGCGGTGTCGAGCCCCCAAGTGGTTATGTGGCATCCATTAAGCGCGTGGCAGCCATTTGGAAGACAGTTTACCCCCAACTGACACCCGTCCAGCAGCGTGTCACACAGATAAGCAAAAGGTGATTAAGCCGCGCGACAGGCTTGCTAGGTTCCGCCCTCAGTGTGACACCCAGCAGTGCATTTAATGCACTTTGTCCTAACTTCCAGAGTTAGGTACGATAGCACTGTAGCCGTCTAATCGATGGAATAGTGTCTGTTTGCCACTGTGGCAGCCCCTTGAACTATAAAAGGAGGCCCAAGGCAACCTAGACAGGGATTTTCGGACCCTCGCACACTTGTACGTGCGCGTAGCTGCTCACCCCGAGGCGACCTTGTCGGGCTCGAGCGCTCCGCATCTTCTTGTTCCTCAAATCAATCCACCAAAGCAGGAGTAGGGTTTTACGCTCCATGGCGGCCCGGACCTGGGTAAAACAGGCTAGTGTCATCATCGCCGCGCTGCCCCCACGACCTCCGCTCTTTGTGCATCACTACTTGCCCCTCCCGAACCACGAAAGGGGCCCGTGGCCCCATAGGTGATCGTGTCCACCCACGACAGATAACATCATGTTGGAAGTTTTATTCATGGTCAAAAATGGAACTACTAGCTAGTTAACATCATGCTGATGAACACTATTGCATAGCACATCTTTATATGATGCACAGTAAAAAAGATATGCTATTTTCAAAATGCCCACACAATGTCGAGTGTGCGAAAAACAGAGAAAAAGAGGGATGAAGTTTTGGCAACTGTTGGAGGTGGTGTGCGTACATGACAAGTCGGTAATGGCAGAGGCAAAAATTTGGGAATATTTTCACTGCATTAGGTGGAATCGAACCCGGGCGGAACAGAGGTTGGGGAGTGGAACTTGGCCACTGGGCTACTTCAGTACTTTCGCTAGAAATTAGGCACAGCTTCTACCACTACTGTAGCACGTCCTCCCCGGCTCCGGTGCGTTCTCGTCCGGGGCCTGGTCGTCATCCTCCGCCTTTGTGCGCTCGCTGCGGCACCGCTGTCTGCCTTTTTTTTCTGCCGCTGTCTGCCGTTGTGAACATGCTCAACAAACGAGCGGAATCTTGTGAGGACTGTACGTGGAGAGGCGTACAGTCGAGGCCCACCAAGCCATGGCCGTACGCAGGCAAGTGCCTTATTGAAAAAATGCTTCCTCCTAATGCTATACTAATGTTGGGGCCCATGGGTTTGTCAACGTAGTTACTACGAGATACATTTACAACGAAGCCAGTTGATACGTCTCCGTCGTATCTATACTTTTTGATTGTTCCATGCCAATATTATACAACTTTCATATACTTTTGGCAACAATTTATATGATTTATTGGACTAACTTACTGATCCAGTGCCCAGTGCCAGTTCCTGTTTTTTGCATGTTTTTTGTTTCGTGTAAAATCCATACCAAACAAAGTCCAAACGCGATAAAAATTTATGGAGCATTATTTTGTAATATATGTGATTTTGGGGAGTTGGAATCAACATCAATGGAGGCCCACGGCCTCCACCATCCACTAGGGTGCGGCCCAGCCCCCTGGCGCGCCCTGATGTCTTATGGCCACACCGTAAGGCGATTGGGGCTCCTCTTCGGGTGCAAGGAAGCTTATATACGGAAAAAAGATCGTGTTAAAATTTCAGTGCAATCGGAGTTACGGATCTCCGGATATTTCAGAAACGGCGAAAGGTCAGATTCGGGGGATGCGAAACAGAAAAGAAACAGAGAGAGATCCAATCTAGGAGGGGCTCTCGCCCCTCCGGAGCCATGGAGGTCAAGGACCAGAGGGGAAACCCTCCTCCCATCTAGGGGGGAGGTCAAGGAAGAAGAAGAAGGAGAGGGGCTCTCTCCCCCTCTCTCCCGGTGGCGCCGGAGTGCCGCCGGGGCAAGGATCATGACGGCGATCTACATCAACAATCTTGCTACCATCAACACCAACTTTCTCCCCCTCTATGCAGCGGTGTAACCTTTCTATTCCCACTATAATTCTCTACTTAAACATGGCGCTCAACACTATATATTATTATCCAATGAAATGTGGTTATCCTATGATGTTTGAGTAGATCTTTTTTATCCTATGGGTTAATCGACGGCCGTGGTTGGTTTGAGTGTATATTTTATTATGGTGCTGTCCTATTGTGCCCTTCGTGTCACGCAAACATGAGGGTCCCCGCTGTAGGGTGTTGCAATATGTTCATGATTCGCTTATTGTCGGTTGCGGGAGAGACAGAAGCCTAAACATGGATAAGTGGGTTGTTGCGTATGGGAGTAAAGAGGACTTGATACTTAAGGCTATGGTTGGGTTTTACCTTAATGGTCTTTAGTAGTTGGGATGCTTTCTAGAGTTCCAATCATAAATGCATATGATCCAAGTAGAGAAAGTATATTAGCTTATGCCTCTCCCTCATATAAATTGCAATAATAATTACCGATCTAGTTATCGATTGCCTAAGGATAAATCTTTCTCTTGTGTTACAAAAGTTATCTACTTTTATTATCTTGTAAAGTACTCGTAGTTTTATTCTCGCGAAGTACTTCTAGTTTTATTCTTGTTCTAGGTAAAGTAAACGTTAAGCGTGCGTAGAGTTGTATCGGTGGTCGATAGAATTTGAGAGAATACAAATCCTACCTTTAGCTCCTCGTTGGGTTCGACACTCTTATTTATCAAAAAAGGTACAATTGATCCCCTACACTTATGGGTTATCAAGACCTTTTTCTGGTGCCGTTGCTGGGGAGCAATAGGGTGGGGTGAATATTCTCGTGTGTGCTAGTTTGCTTTATCACTAAGTAGATTTTATTTTCTGTTCTAAGCTGTTCTTTATCTTTAGTTATGGATATGGAACACCAAATACCAAAAAAAATAGTTGTAGTTGCTACTCATGGAGATGGGGAACCTCCTAAAACCCTTGATGCTCGTTATGTGAAAAATATTAAACACTACTTTGATAATCCTGAGAAAACCCCATTCAACTTGATAATGGGAGGCTCCTTGGATCAACATGAATACTTTAGGGATTATCGCTTGACACAAAAAGGGAAACTGTTATGGGATAAAATTGAAATGTTGCATTGGTATGCTTGGAATTTATGCCAGAGATATGATTATACTTGTTGCTCTAGGATGAAGGCTAGACACCTTCCCTTTTCATGTAAATTTAATGATAATGAAACCTTGTCTTCCTATGATAATGGTATATATGATTACTATGATGTGGAATGAGTAGAAGAATTTGTTGCTTTTAAGGGTGCTTATGAAATTGAATCTTTGTTTGAGAAGTATGAAAATTATGATGATGCTGTTTATAGACCTGAAAATTATGCTATACTTAAATATTTCTATGAGAATTATGAATACAATTACGATATTGACTCATTTCTTGAGAAAGTCTCCGCTATCCAAGAAGAGACTAATATTTTGCAGGAATCTATGGAAGAAGAAATCGTTGATACTGTGAGCTCATTAGATGAAAAAGATGAGGAGGAGAGCAAAGAACAAAAGGAGGAAGAGAGGATTAGCTACCCATGCCCACCTTATGATGAGAGTAACTCTTCAACTCATACATTGTTTATTTTTCCTTCATACTTACCGAATGATGAATGCTATGATAATTACTATGATCCCTTGGATTCATTTGAAATATCCCTTTTTGATGATGCTTGCTATGCTTGTGGCCAAGATGCCAATATGAGTTTTGCTTATGGAGATGAACTTGCTATAGTCCCTTATGTTAAACATGAAATTGTTGCTATAGCACCCACGCATGATAGTCCTATTATCTTTTTGAATTCTCCCAACTACACTATATCGGAGAAGTTTGCACTTACCAAGGATTATATTGATGGGTTGTGTGTTACCACTACACATGATAATTTGGATGAATATAATATGCATGTGCTTGCTTCTCCTACTTGCAATTATTATGAGAGAGGAACTACATCTCCACCTCTCTATGTTTCCAACACGATAAAATTGCAAGAAACTGTTTATACTATGCATTGGCCTTTACTTGATGTGCATGAATTGTTCTTTTATGACATGCCAATGCATAGGAAGAGATTTAGACTTTGTCATTGCATGATATATGTCACTTTGTGCTCACTACTAAATTACAAATCATTTTTAATTAAAATTGGCTTTGATATACCTTGGGATCCGATCCATTACTTGAGCACTTTATGCCTAGCTTAAAGGCTTTAAAGAAAGTGCTGCCAGGGAGACAACCCGGAAGTTTTAGAGAGTTATTTATTTTTTTGAGTGATTTTATAAAGTTTAAAAAAAATATAGAGGGGACTTAAAACTTTTTCAAAAAGAGAAGCGATTGGAAGGTTATGCATTGGAGAAGTGAGGGTCGACCTTGAACACTTCTGTTCATGCTCATGGAAACAATGTAGAATTTTTCATGAAGTTCTCACAAAAATAGTTAACCCCTTGTACAAATCCATTGTATTATAAAAATAATGTGCCAAGATTTGCCTTTAGGATGATTAGATTGCTTGTTCGTATGTGCGGTGCAAAAACAGAAACTTTGGCTGTAGTGCTTGAATTTTATTTTTTTACTGGAATGTCAAAAGTTTCTGAAATTTCCACACAGAACTACTATGAATTTTTTTTATTTTTTCCTAATTTTTCAGAATTTTGGGAGTTAAATAAGTATGGTCAATGTTCAGATTACTATAGACTGTCCTGTTTTTGACAGATTCTGTTTTTGATGCATTGTTTTGCTTGTTCTGATGAAACTATTGATTGTATCGGTGGTATGAGCCATGGAGAAGCTATAATACAGCAACTATAATGCAAAAACAAAATATGAATTGGGTTTTCAACAGTACTTTAAGTAGTGATCTGCATTATTATACTAACGGATCTCACCGAGTTTTCTGTTAAGTTTTGTGTGGATGAAGTTGAAGATCGAGGAGGTCCCGATGTGAGGAGAAGGAGGAGAGGCAAGAGCTCAAGCTTGGGGATTCCCAAGGCACCCCAAGTAAATATTCAAGGAGACTCAAGCGTCTATGCTTGGGGATGCTCCGGAAGGCATCCCATCTTTCTTCAACAAGTATCTGTATGTTTCGGTTTTCATTTTGTTCACATGATATGAGAAAGTCTTGGAGCGTCATTCGTGTTTGTGTTTCACTTTTATTTTATGCACCATGCTGGTATGAGATAGTCCTTGGTTAATTTATAGAATGCTTATTGCACTTCACTTATATCTTTTGAGTATGGCTTTATAGAATGCTTCATGTGCTTCGCTTATATCATTTGAAGTTTGGATTGCCTGTTTCTCTACTTAGCAAAACCATTATTCATAGAATGCTCTTTTTCTTCACTTATATTTGTTAGAGCATGGTCTTTTCTAGAAAGAATTAAACTCTCTTTCTTCACTTATATCTATTTAGAGAGTCAACAGGAATTGGTCATTCACATGGTTACTCATAAAATCCTACATAAAACTTATGGATCACTGGATATAATATGTTTCATTACTTGCAATAGGTTTGCGATATAGAGATGATAATATGTGGGTGGTACTAGTGGATGGTTCTGTTTAGTAGGAATATTGGTGTTAAGGGTTGTGATTCCCGAAGCATGCACGTATAGTCTCTCGTTATGTCGGGAAGTTGGAGCACAATTTATCCTTGATTGTTTATCTTTGTGTGAAGGTCGGGGGCGCGATGGTTAACTCCTACCAACCTCCCCTCTACGAGCATGCGTAGTAACACTTAGCTTCGAGGGCTAATAAACTTTTGCAATAAGTATGTGAGTTCTTTATGACTAATGTGAGTCCGTGGATTATACGCACTCTCGCCCTTCCACCGTTGCTAGCCTCTCTAGTACCGCGCAACTTTCGCCGGTGTGTAAACTTTATTATACCTTCCTCAAAACAGCCACCATACCTACCTATTATGGCATTTCCATAGCCATTCCGAGATATATTGCCATGTAACTTCCATCATCATCATATACATGACTTGAGCATTCATTTTCATATTGCTTTGCATGATCGTAAGACAACTAGCATAATATTTTCATGGCTTGTCTGTTTTTTATATCTTTGCTATGCTAGATCATTGCACATCCTGGTACACTGCCAGAGGCACTCATATAGAGTCATATTGTTCTTGGTATCGAGTTGTAATTTTTGGAGTTATAAGTAAATAGAAGTGTGATGATCATCATTATTCATTATTAGAGCATGTCCCAGTGAGTAAAGGATGATGGAGAGATTCCCCCACATGTTGGGATGAAACTCCGGAAAAATATAAAAAATGAAAAAAGAAAAAAAATAAGAAAGGAGAAAAAAAGTGAGGCCAAAAAGAGCCCAAAGAAAAGAAAAAGAAAAAAATAAGAGAAAAGAGAGAAGGGGCATTGCTACTATCCTTTACCACACTTGTGCTTCAAAGTAGCACCATGTTTTCATATAGAGAGTCTCCTATGTTGTCACTTTCATATACTAGTGGGAATTTTTCATTATAGAGTTGGATGCATACCCACTTAGTTTTTAGTTTGAGATTTCATACACTTATAGCTCTTAGTGCATCTGTTGCATGGCAATCCCTACTCCTCACATTGATATCGATTGCTGGGCATCTTCATAGCCTATTGATTTGCCTAGTTGATGTGAGACTTTCTCCCTTCTTTTGTCTACTACCACCGCATTCTATTTCACCCATAGTGCTATGTCCATGGCTTGCGCTCATGTATTGCGTGAGAGTTGAAAAGGCCGAAGCGCATTAAAAAGTATGAACCAATTGCTTGGCTGACACCGGGATAGTACATGATTTATACTTTGTGTTAAGAAGATGGAGCATGACGAGACTATATGATTTTGTAGGGATAGCGTTCTTTAGCCTTGATATTTTGAAAGACATGATTGTTTGTTGGGATGCCTGAGTATTCATGTCTCTATGTCAATATAGACTATTGCTTTGAAGCACTCATGTCTTAATATTCATGCCATGATTAGATTACATGATCAAGTTTATTTTAGGTAGCATTCCACATCAAAAATTATCTTTTTTATCATTTACCTACTCGAGGACGAGCAGGAATTAAGCTTGGGGATGCTGATACGTCTCCGTCGTATCTATAATTTTTGATTGTTCCATGCAAATATTATACAACTTTCATATACTTTTGGCAACAATTTATATGATTTATTGGACTAACTTACTGATCCAGTGCCCAGTGCCAGTTCCTGTTTTTTGCATGTTTTTTGTTTCGCAGAAAATCCATATCAAACGAAGTCCAAATGCGATAAAAATTTACGGAGAATTATTTTGGAATATATGTGATTTTTGGGAGTTGGAATCAACGTCAACGGAGGCCCACGGCCTCCACCACCCACCAGGGTGCGGCCCAGCCCCCTAGCGCGCCCTGATGTCTTGTGGCCACACCGTAAGGCGGTTGCGGCTCTTCTTCGGGCACAAGGAAGCTTATATCCGGAAAAAAAATCGAGTTAAAATTTCAGCGCAATCGGAGTTATGGATCTCCGGATATTTAAGAAACGGTGAAAGGTCAGATCTAGGGGACGCGAAACAGAAAAGAAACAGAGAGAGATCCAATCTAGGAGGGGCTCTCACCCCTCCGGAGACATGGAGGTCAAGGACCAGAGGGGAAACCCTCCTCCCATCTAGGGGGGAGACCAAGGAAGAAGAAGAAGGAGGGGGGCTCTCTCCCCCTCTCTCCCGGTGGCGCCGGAGTGCCGCCGGGGCAAGGATCGTGACGGCGATCTACATCAACGATCTTGCTACCGTCAACACCAACTTTCTCCCCCTCTATGCAGCGGTGTAACCTCTCTATTCCCGCTGTAATTCTCTACTTAAACATGGTGCTCAACACTATATATTATTATCCAATGATATGTGGTTATCCTATGATGTTTGAGTAGATCTGTTTTGTCCTATGGGTTAATCGACGACCATGGTTGTTTTGAGTGTATATTTTATTATGGTGCTGTCCTACGGTGTCCTCCGTGTCGCGTAAACATGAGGGGCCCCGCTCTAGGGTGTTGCAATATGTTCATGATTTGCTTATTGTCGGTTGCGGGAGTGACAGAAGCCTAAACACGGATAAGTGGGTTGTTGCGTATGGGAGTAAAGAGAACTTGATACTTAAGGCTATTATTGGGTTTTACCTTAATGATCTTTAGTAGTTGCGGATGCTTGCTAGAGTTCCAATCATAAGTGCATATGATCCAAGTAGAGAAAGTATGTTAGCTTATGCCTCTCTCTCATATAAAATTGCAAGAATAATTACCGGTCCAGTTATCGATTGCCTAAGGACAAATCTTTCTCTTGTGTTACAAAAGCTATCTACTTTTATTATCTTACAAAGTACTTGTAGTTCTATTCTCGCGAAGTACTTCTAGTTTTATTCTTGTTCTAGGTAAAGTAAACGTTAAGCGTGTGTAGAGTTGTATCAGTGGTCGATAGAACTTGAGAGAATACAAATCCTACCTTTAGCTCCTCGTTGGGTTCAACACTCTTATTTATCGAAAAAGCTACAATTGATCCCCTACACTTGTGGGTTATCATGAGTCATCGGGGAGCTTTTCTGTATCATTTATTATCAGTACACCAGCAAGTATCAGCTGGGTTGTGGGCTGCACAGTCTAGGCTTTCTTTTTTAACGTGTGCAGCCCACGACAGGGGTTTGTATTTTTTTCAGGATCGACATGTATCGACCGGCCTATGGGCCTCCCAGCCTAGGTTTTATTTTTTCCTAAACATCCGTAGCCAGACTTATGTATTTTTTTGAAGAAAATGCAGAGGTCTGTTCTATTTTTCTATATAAGAATAGGAACGCCAGGTCCAACTTATATTTCCCTTCTAACTATATTATATATCTATTTATATTTTATATGCTATTATATATTATTGTTATTATCATCATATATTTAACAGATACTTACATATATAAGAAAAAAATATCCAACGTCTTATTAACTTATAAAAATAAATTTTAACAATAAAATACTGGTTCTTTTTTTACTTTAAGGCAATGAAAATTCTGGTGATAGTGTACAAAAGCTTGGTAAGATTTAAGGACCAATGTAATAATAAAGCGCTTAGTATTTAAATATATTTATAAAAAAATGCTCATCCCCTGTTAATTTTTTTGATAACATTGCTACGCCCAACTCAACATTATAGTTAGAACCAGCCCAACAAAATCGTGTATTTCGAGAAAGTGCAAATGGGTTGTTATTTCTTAGAAAAAAGTAAATGGGCCGCATGGACTCTACATTATTTGTTCACCCAGCCTAGCACATTCGTGTATTTCGAGAAAGTGATAATGGGCTATAGTTTTTTAGGAAAAAATAAATAGGCCGCATGGACGCTACATTATTTGTTCACCCAGCCCAACAAATGGGCTATAAATTCAAAAAAAATGGGTTGAATATGTGCCACATTTTTGGAGGCTGAAATGTGGGCCAATGGGTCAAAGCCAACGCAAGGCGTTGTCAACTTAGTCAACAAATGATTCAGACATCCATAGCCGTTCAATTTACATCCAACGGCCGGCATCCATCTTCAATCTCTCGTCTTCTTCCTCCAGCGCCGCCGGGACCACCTACTCCCGCCTCCGGCTGCTAGCAGCTCTGCTTAGCATGCCTCGCTGCGAAGCGCTACCCCATCGCCGGCCAGGCCATTCCTCCACCCCTCCACACCTCTTGTTATTCTCCTCCGACTGCAGAACCACACCGCACAAGAACCAGTTAACCCTCGTACACCTCTCTGTCTGCGACTTCACTGTCACATCTTCCCATCTCCGGCTCGTTGCCGTCCGGGGCCTCGCCGTCGTCCATCGCCTTGGTTCGCTCAGCGCGGCATGGTCAACATGGTCAACAAACAAGAGTCATCAAAACAGGACTGTACATGAAGAGGCTGACAGTGGGATGCACCAGGTCCATGGAGGCACGCATGCAACCGCCTCCTTATTACGCGAAAATAAAATTATTCCTCCCCCTGAAAGCTGGGACCCACCACGTATATCTTCGCACGGAAGGAAGTGCCTCCTTATTCCTGCCCCTGACACCCACCAGCAACATCTTCGCACGCGGAAGTGCCTCCTTATTACGGGCAAAAAAAAATTTGATTCAGCACCTGACAGCTGGGACCCGCCAGCTATATATTTGCACGCAACAAAGTGCCTCCTTGTCCTCCCTAACAGCTGGGACCCACCCGGTCGAAGCATACGTAGCGTTATCTGTCTGGTCACGAACGTGTACGTACATAGCGGTCGATCGGTCTCTCTGCAGCGATGAACCGTGTCCGAGTAAGGAGCAACACGTGTCGTAGTAGAACCGCCGACGTAGCATGTCACGCAGTCCCGTCTATATCGTGTACACGTACGTACAGCCACGCGACAAGAAAGTAAATACGGCTATGTACGTACATACGAGCGGTGTCTCGAACGCGTTCTCGCACATACGTACGGCTAGGGCTCGTGTACATGGAGAGGCAACAGACGACAGCAACGACATCTTGTTCATTGGCAGCCAACCGGCTGGGTCGGACCAGAGAAACAACATCGTGTTCATCGGGAGGCAACAGAACGCGTCCTGTTCGTCGGGAGCCAACCGGCTTGGAAGGAACAACCGAAACGGGGTACGGCGTACCGCAAAAGGGAGGAAAACGGCCTTCTATTCGACCGCGTATGGTCGAAACAGGGTCCTGTTCATTGGGAAGGGTCTGGCGTACCGCAAAAGGGAGGAAACGGACTTCTGTTCGAGTGCCTACAGTCGAAACGGGGTCCTGTTGATCGGGAGGGGTGTGGCATACCGCAAAATAGAGGAAACAGACTTCTGTTGGAGCGCCTACGGTCGAAACGGGGTCCTGTTGATCGGGAGGGGTGTGGCCTACCGCAAAATGGGACTCCACGGGCTACTGTCCGTCCACCGTCTACTGCCTCGCTCCAGCCTCCACGGGTTACTGTTCATCCACTGTCGACTTCCTCCAGCCTCCACCTGCTACTGTTCATCCACGGTGTACTGTTCATCCAGCCTCCACCGGCTACTGTTCAACCAGCCCTCCATGGGGGTCCTGTTCATCCACCCCCAACCGGCGGCCTCCTCGGGGTCCTGTTCATCCAATGTCAACCGCCTACTACCACGGGGTCCTGCTCATCCAACCCCACCGGGAACTGTTCATCCAACTCAACCAACCGGCTAGCACACTCACCACGTCTCGACTCGTTCAACCAACCCCCAACGGTCACTATTCATCAACAGGCAGGTTCGATGGGCTTCAGTAAGTAGCAGCAGCGACCGATCGGGTTCAGTTAGCAGCGAAGGATTCAGTCGGGTTCAGTTAGCAGCGAAGGGATTGATCGATCGGCTTCAGTACGTAGCAGTGCGATCGCTCGGGTTTAGTAAGCGAACACCTCGCTCGGGTTCGATCGGTTATAGCGAACACGGCTCGCACCACGCGCGCGTACGAGAGAGAAACGTGCAACCACACTGCATCGCTCCGCCCCGACCACCCATCGTAACCGGGAACTCCCCGAAATTTTCCTCGCCCTCACTTCTACCACGATTTTTTCTGTCATGGACGGCCCAAAGAATGTCATGCAGGTGCGTCCCCGGCCCGCCCAGGACGAAAAGCCCATTTTCTGTCATGATTTTTTGTCATAGAAGTAGGAGCCCACTACATTTATGATGATACCTATTTTAGTCACAATTACCATCATAGAAGTGTCATAACCATGAAAGAAAAAAATTCGTTCGGGCCAAAATGTCACGGATGTGTCTTTTTTCTATAGTGA
Organism: Thinopyrum elongatum; assembly: GCA_011799875.1. NCBI lineage: Eukaryota > Viridiplantae > Streptophyta > Magnoliopsida > Poales > Poaceae > Thinopyrum > Thinopyrum elongatum. The sequence goes on from CM022299.1 coordinate 132,577,427, forward strand.
GGGTTGATTAATGCGTGTCATATGGTGTTATTTTAGTAGGAACTCTAGGGCTGTTTGTGACAGTTATTGGGACGACTCAATAGATTGATCAGAAAGAATAACTTTGAGGTGGTTTCGTACCCTACAAACAATTTCGTCTTATGTTCTTCGCGATAGGAACTTTGGAGTGATTCTTTGTCACACGTTGAGGGATTGTTATATGATCCAATTATGTTATCATTGTTGAGAGATTTTGCACCAGTGAAAGTATGAACCCTAGGCCTTGTTTTCAAGCATTGCAATACCGTTTGTGTCGCTTTATCACTTGCTACCTTACTGTTTTTATTATTTTAGATTACAAAAACCTATATCTACTATCCATACTACACTTGTATCACCATCTCTTCACCGAACTAGTGCATCTATACAATTTACCATTGTATTGGGTGTGTTGGGGACACAAGAGATTCCTTGTATTTGGTTGCAGGGTTGTTTAAGAGAGACCATCTTCATCCTACGCCTCCAATGGATTGATAAACCTTAGGTCATCCACCTGAGGGAAACTTTCTACTGTCCTACAAAACTCTGCGCTTGGAGGCCTAACACGAGTCTACAAGAAGAAGGTTGCATAGTAGACATCAATCTCGTGCATGCTATCCTAGTGGATGTGTGATTTGGGTTTGTTTGAGTGATTTTCCTCTTGTGTTCTTGTGTGTTCTTCATCTTTTCCCCCTCCAAGTGTGAAAACATCCTCCTCTAGGGTTCCATTCTTCTCTTCTTCAGATGCATAAGCATCAAACTACTTTGAAGATTCAAGCCGTTCTTGTATGAAACCCGACAATGGATGTTGCTGCTCTGGAGATGTGTCCTTGCAATAACACCAAGTTTTGTGCCATCCTTTAGGATGACTCGCCAGCGCCATTTCAGGAAAGGTAGAGTTTTTCTCCGTTGAATCATGACACCCCCACATTCTAGACTCGGACCATTTTTGCACCCGGTGTGACGGTTGCAGTAGAAAAATTCTTGAAATAGACTGACAATTGGCTCAATTTGGAGGTACACTTCGCAAAAGACGTTGAAGTTACTTAAATTGAGAACCGAGTTGGGAGCGAGATCTTGTGCCCTGATGCCAAAATAGTGAAGGACGTCACGGAAAAACTTGGAACACGGAGGGCAAAAACCTCTGTCCAAGTGATCTTCAAAGATGATAACTTCGTTTAGATCCGGAGTTGGCCGGGTCTCTTCTTCAGGGGATCGCCATTCAATTTGGTGCTTGGATGGAAGGAACCCGATGTTTACCAAGCCGTCGAACATAAGCTCTATCATGCACGATTTGTTCCAGTTGGTGGCTTTACTTATCTTAGGAGCCATGAGTTCGGTTTGAAATAAAGCTCAACTACAAAGTGGAAGAGAAGAAAGTATAAGTCGGGTTGGAGACATAAATATTATACGGCTCAAGGACAGTTAATAACTTAACAGTATGAGCCGGCCAAAAGGTATTGAGAAACTAAGATCCGGCAAAGGAATCATACAAGTGTGAGCTGGCTAAAGTATCTGAGAGTCGACAAAAGATAAATCTAAAGCATGAGCCGGCAAGATCACAAACACAAATTCCCGGGTTGTGATGGCTACAAACAACTACTGTTCGGATTCAGTTTTTATAATGGATCTGAAAATACAGAGAAAAAAGGGAATAAAGAGGCCTAACTATGGCAATAGTTGCAGGATTACTATGAAAGGGGATCTACTTCAACTACAAAATGTTGTGAATCAAGGCTAGATTAGTTGCGGTTTGTTTCTCGCATGTAATGGCTGATAGATCTATCAACGAGCCATGGTCATTTCCTAGATGAACTATGGATGAACTACGAAGAACTTCAAACAACTCAAATGGTGGAAGTAATGAAGCTTACAGATCTGAGAAGAGGAGTTCGAGGTCTCGATTGTTGAAGTCACAACTGCGACGGAGTCCGGTGGCTCTTGGCGACGGTGTTGGTGAAGTCCTATCCACGGCGGTCGAAGTTGGAGAGCTCGAGGCATGCGTCAAGGCGCTGGAGGTGAGAGGAAGAAGAAAGACTCGAGGCAGGCGAGGTAAAAATGGATCTGGGCCCCCTTCGGTCTATTTATAAGCGGTAGAACCCGAAGCGGTGGGGTGAGACCCCAGGGCGGCAAAATAACTTTTGACTAAAGGGGTGCCTCGATTTTCGCATTGACGAGATATGACATATCCACTTAACGATACGTTGTGATGTCATGCGCATATATCGGAAGCAAGTGGGGTGACGTCATGAAATGGAACAACAAAAGTTGCCAAGTGCGGAAACAACCACGAGACGCGGCAAACATTTTGACCCCGTTAGCTTGGCAGAAAGAAATGTGGCAAGGATTACAAAGGTGGAATAGGAACCGGCTCACAAGAGATCAAGACCCGGAGCTCAACCTTTCACGTTTTCTCCTTGTTTCTTATTTTCCAGGATGAAGTTTAACATAGATAAATCCAAGCTAAACTCGGGGCTAATGTTGGGGATGTTCCCCACGGCTAAGATCCAGCCAAAGTATGACCCGGCAAAAGACCTGGAGGCTTTATGGGTCGTCCCATTTTCCGGGTCATGATAAGACGACAAAAAGAGCCCCAGCCCAGGACGAGACCCGGTAGGAGGCCGGCTCTCAGAGAAGCCCTATGGGACGACTCACGCAGAGGCCCAGAAGGAAGGACATAACTTGGAAAGCAAGACAGTAAGAGATAGAGTAGGATACGAGTTAAGAATATGATCCAGAATCTCATGTAAACCTAGGGACTCAACCTATTATATAAAGGGGAGTTCCTAGGGCCTAAAGACTAAGTTGCAATCTCTCAAAAGCTAGGTTAGCGAATCTGCATCCTTGTAATCGAGATCATCGTCAATATCAATCAAGCATGAGTAGGCTTTTACCTCCACTGCGAGGGGCCGAACCTGGGTAAGCTCGTGTCTTTCGTTCCCGATCAACCCCGTTCAAGCAACCACCTAGTTGCGATGGCCCCGAGACTTAGTCCTTTCACGAGGACATATGCCGTGACAAAACCACGACAAGTATGATGGGCAGTCCTTAGAGATGACAAAGACAATTCATTGCTGGGATGAGAAGATTGACTACCGCGCGGACGGTTGAAGCCTCGGCTCTCAAATTCAGACTATTGCTAGCGCAAATGTCGAAATGCAATCGTCTTATTATTAACTCGGACAATCTAGACATAATTGATACCATAAAGGATGGAGGACGGTTGGCGGGTGCAGCGACGACTATTTTTGATGATTGTTTTCACTATGCTTGTGATTTTATTATTACTAGATTCGACACTGTAACAGAGAAGCAAATAAAGTTGCTCACGAGCTCGCTAGATTAGTTAGATTTTCTTTGACTTGTGATTTGTTTGAGGAACCTTAAATGAAATTGTAACAACCTTAGTAAACTATGTATTGGTTGTTTCTAATGAATAAAACTTTGAGTTTGTTTTAAAAAAAACTCTGTTTCAGTCCACTGTTCTGGACAGTCTTTTACAAAATCCACTTCCGAGCCAAACATGCAATCAATTCATGGGTCCTCGAGATGTCAAAAAATTTAAAAATTAAAAGAAAACCTTGGGTCCTCGAGAGAGAGGACAATCTTTTTTTTCTCTTTTCTGAGTGGTAAAACTAGGGACTGTATTCAGAATTCAACGTGTCCAGAATACATATAATATCGGGCACTATCCCTAGCCACAAGTGGCGCCCAAGTTCTAAGGAAGATACAACTTTAGCAAGGGAGCTTCAAAATTCGATTCCCGATGCTCAAAAGGAAAGCATGCCTCATTCAGCTCTTTCTTTCGGTGATTGATCTCATTCAAAATTGGCCCATACACAGGCGCACCTCCTCTGTTGATGTTGTTCACAACCTCCATACAATCAGATGCCACAACCACGTTGCGAGCATGAAGATTCAAAGCTAGGGAGATGGCCTCATTACATGCTTGCGCCTTCAAGCTAGCTGGATCAACGAGTCCATGAAAAGTAACATCAAATGCACCCAAGTATTTCCCTGATGAATCTCTACAAACGTCTGCTGCTGCACCAAACTTTCCATTGCGGGACATAGCGCCATCGACATTGATCTTCACCGCATCACCAACTAGTTTTATCCAATGCCATGGTCTAGGGGCCTTTGCCATATGAGTTGGTGCACTAGGAGACCGAATCACAGCGATCTCTAGCTCCTCCAGATACCTATTGATGAAGCTCATCGTGGTCAAAGGGCTCTAAAACTCATTGTCGTGAATAGCACGACGTCGTGCCCACCAAATCACCCATAGCGTGACCAAAACACGAGCCAAGTCATGCTGATTCAAAGTGTCAAAAAGCCAAAATAACCAGAGACGGGCATCTTCCATTTGGTTTGATATCGCGTGCTCTAAAATTTGTTCATCTCCTAGGGCCCAGACACAACGCGCCATTCGACACTCGAAGAGAGAGTGCCTCCATGAATCAGCGGCAACGTTGCAGATAGAGCAGGCTGCAATTGTAGCCATATTTCTCTCATGCGTGACCGTTCCCGTCGGAAGGGAAGTGTGTGCCAATCTCCATGCCAAAACTCGAACCTTCGATGGAACCTTCACTTTCCACAATATCGTCCATGATTTCTTGCCAGCTTCCCTGTTCGAGTGACCCGGGCAATTTTTTAACCAATCCTACCTTTATACCTTGATTCCAGTGATCATTCTATAAGCTGACCGCATTGAAAAATTTCCCTTTTGTCATAATGCCACGACCAGAAGTCGTTTTGCACCCTTGAGCTGTGAAGCACTGGTCTATAAGCTGACCGCATTTAAAATTGGGAAACGCTTCCTATCTATAGTCTGATCAGAAGCAACTCATCAGACGAGTCGATTGCCGTTAATCCAAGTTTAATCTCACGGTCAAGATTGCATCACCCCGTTGGTAACCAGCCATATCTGCCATGCATAACTACCTCCCTCTAATCACTCGTCCGTGCATAACTACCTCCCTCTAATCACTCCTCCCCAGCGCTGTTGCCAAGATCCGTCCTTCCTCCTCTAGCTACTCCATCTCCCCCTCCATCGATGCCTTTGTGGCGTTCTTCACCAACGGGGTAAGCACTTCATCAACGAGCACCCTATCATTCCTCTTCGGCATCGTCTTCACTGCTCGTGGCCACCTCTCTGATCACATCAGCACTCCTCCTCGGCAACACCTATTTACACGGAGGTGCCCATGTTCACGGATGCATCATTGCAGCTGGTGCTTCTGTGATCTTGTTGGCATGGAGGCTAGCGACGTCACTGTGACCGGCTAGACCAGTGCTTCCATGGTCGCACCGACGTGTCCTTCGCGCGTGCACCTTCGCCATCGAGGTGGACCTTGGTGGCTTCATGCTCAAACGGCACAACATAACCCTACATCACATTCTTTTTTATCCCAAAGCAGATTCTGGAAGCAAATGCATTCTACTTTTTGCAAGATACTATTTGGAAACAAACACTATTTTATTTGGAAGCAATTTCTTTCTCTTTTGGAAGCCATGTTATTAGAAAGAAATATTTTTTTCATTCAAAAAATTAAAGTTACCCCATTATAATTCTCTTTTTTTTTTGCGGGGCTCATTATAATGCTCAAATCATTCGAAACACACATTTTCTACGTTGGAAACAAAATAAGTTGGAAACAATCTTAGTTATTTTGGAAGCAATCTCGCTGGCCAATGGAAGCAAAATATGCGGGCATGACTAATTTTATTTTCACTGGAAGCAATATCCTGATGCTTTTCAAAAAATATACTGTTCCAAGCACACAATACCATATTCCATGTAAGAAAACATCATAAACGATGGAAGCAAATTCTCCTGTCGATCGAAACATAAATTTATTGTTGTAAGGAATTTTTTCAAATTGAAGAAAATAATAATTTCGTCGGAAGCAAAGTTGAATTACTATGGAAACAAATTTTGCCTAGTAAGGAAGCAACGATAATCACTTTTTTTAGAGGTATTATTATTACTTTCCTTACAATCCAAAATTATTTTCCTAAATATCGTGAGGGTTAGTTATGAGCACATCCAACGTAATCTGGAAATAGTGACCTGATTTATAGTGATTAATAATTAGTAAATTACACATAATCAGCATTAATTGGTTCAGTTATGGAAACTCCTAACCGGATGTGTACTGCTTATCCAACGGGTGTGAGGGATTCCATCCAACGGCTTGCCACTAGTCTGATAGGATGCTAGGGATTAGTAGTCTGATCCCTAGTGGTTCCCTTTAAAATTATATCTATATCCGGGCCTATAAAATGCTCATTAAGCGCCTGCATGTTCCAGCTTTTCGTTGCATCATCAATAAGATCCGAGACTAGCAAAGGTGGGTTAAGTGACCTCGTACATGTTGGCCGCAATTTAAAATCCCTGGGCAACCAATTATCTTCCCAAATCTTAGTGTCAAGACCTGAGCCTATCCTTCTTACTAGCAAAAGAGCCCGTGCGTTGCAACGGGAAAAAAATACCACACATACACAATAATCAGGACTCAAGACCCCAATATGTCCACGTCCTTTATTTCAACATGGCATCTTATCAGTCTTGCCATTTACCCTTCTTCCCACTCTCGCCTATGGATATGCATGGTTATAGGTGGTTTCTTTCATCTCCAATTTGTTTTTGTTAAGGTGTTTATTTTCAATTTGAATCGGTACCTGTGCAAAAGAAAGAAGGATCGTGCACTACTGATTAACGTTGCATCCTAAATAGCATTTAAAAAATTATTAACATGTAAAACAACATCATATTCAGATCCTACATTTTTTCTAATCAATTGTCATATATAACATGTTAAAATTGGAGTTTGGGTTTGAAAGATATGAATATTTTTAAAACATTCGAATATGTCCCTAAACAACATTTAAAAATGGTTAACGGATAAAAATAACATAATATTCATATTCGAGATATTTTTCTAATCAATTTTCATATATAACATGTTAAAATTGAAGTTACGGCTTAAAAGATATGAATATTTGAAAAAAACAATTTAGTCTATTAAAAACGTTATTTCGTAGACCGACGGCCGATTAATTAACCAAAATCACATGGGGTTTTCGGCAAAAACGTGAACCTTTTTTATTCTCACTTAAAATAGGGCCGCGGGTTGATTAACCGAAACCTCAAGGGGTTTTCTGCAAAACACGAAACATTTTTTCTGTTCCTACTTAAATCAGGACCGCGGGTTGATTTCTCAGAAACAGAGGGGCTTTTTTGCAAAACGCGCTATGGACGACCAGAGGCACTCAGTGCTTTATTATTAGGGCACTTATAGGCGCTGGACGGCCGGCCGAATTTCGGCCGGTCACGTGTTAACCGTCAGATTGGTCAAATCATAACCGTACGATTCCTTCTTCCTCCTGCGACACGCATCTATCTCTCTCTCTGCGCAAAACGAATACTAACACACAAAAGAAAGCAGAGAGCAGCAGCGCCTCCCCCGCTTGCGAGCATCGCCGCCGCCCACCCGCTTGGACCGCCGGTGAAGCCGTTCATCTCCTTGTCATCGATGTTCCTCACCCTGCCTAGCTATCACTGGTTGCAGCTCCTCGTCAAAGTCAACGCGGTGACATGTTCCTTCGCTCGGTTGAAGCAAAAAATTAGCGGATTCCAGCAAAAATTAATGGCAGTTCCAACAAAAAAAACTCATTAGCAAAAACTAAAGTGGTCGATTGTAACAACAAAATTGGTCAAAATAAAAACACGGATTCCAGCAAAAACATGAGTAGTCCACTGTAGCAAAAAAATTAGCTGGTTCCAGCAAATAAAAATGCTGGTTCCAGCAAAAACATCCCAGCAGCAAAAACACTAGTAGTCGATTGTAGCGCAAAAAAAAGCGAGTTCCAGCAAATAAAAACGCTGCTTCCAGCAAAAATATCTCAGCAGCAAAAACACTAGTAATAGATTGTAGCAACAAAATTAGCTAGTTCCAGCAAAAAAACGCATTGGCGGCGAGGACTCACGTCTTAGTTACATGCATCTTAGCATGCTGTATAGAATTAGCTGGAAATACAGCTCAGAAGCGAGACGTATGTTTTTTTATTAGAATACAGTATTCATGCCTTGCGAGGTCTGAAATTCTGGCAGTAATATTTGGTTTCCAAGTTACATTGATCCCTATATTTTTAAAGTTTTCAAAAATGTACTTGCAGATTTCAAAACAACAACAAAGCCTTTTTGTCCCAAACTAGTTGGGGCAGGGTAGAGTTAAAATCCATAAGATCTCAAAGCCAAGTCATGGTTCTGGCACCTGGATAACTAACTTTCACGCATCCTGGCCTATGGCTAGTTCGCTAGTAATATTCCAGTCCTTCAGAGCTCTCTTCACGGAGTCCTCCCATGTCAAGTTCTGTCCCTGACCTCTCTTTACATTATCAGCACACTTTAACTGTCTGCTATGCACGCTTCTGGAGGTCTGCATTGTATATTCCCAAACCATCTCAGACGATGTTGGACAAGCTTCTCTTCAGTCGATGCTACCCCAACTCTATCTCTCATATCATCATTTTGAACATAATCTTTTCTTGTGTGGCCACATATCCATCTCAACATGCGCATCTCTACTACACCTAACTGTTGGACATGTCTCCTTTTAGTTGACCAACATTCAGCGCCATACAACATCGCATGTCGAATCGCCATCCTATAGAATCTGCTATTTAGCTTTTGTGGCACTCTTTCAGGGCCGTCTGTAGGAATTTGGGGCCCCGGTATGAAATGCAAAATGAGGCCCTACTTTTTTTTACAAATCATATAACTGAAAGACATATAATTGAAGCATACTCTCACTTAATTATATAGCTAAAAGAGTAAAGATAGTACTAAAAATAAAATAAAAAATAGAGTTCATGTTCTAGACTTCTAGTGAAAAGCTTTCTCATCCGACTGGTCTATGTATGAAGCAACACAAGGTTGTGGAGGAGCAACTCCACCTTGCTGCTACAAAGTGTACATCACAAGTGTTGAAGGAACAGCTTCAACGTGTTGCGCTAGATATCGCTCTAGAGGCGAGTGTAGGCTGATAGGGCAGCAGGAGTCAAATCCAGAACTCCTAGAGCACAAGATCTACCCCAAGATCTTAGATAAGAACACCAAGTTCTATTATAGGTAGTGGGGGGTACATAGTCTGGTTTTCAAAGTAGAGGTGAGGACCTCTATTTATAGGGCTTTGGGAAGCCTTCACATACTTCTACTTATAGCTGGAACACTCTAGAAGACATTATTTAGGATTCATCTCTCTACTCACAACTACTTATAACTAGAGAACTCTAGAAACAGTGGGTAGGGTAAAGAAAACAAAAGAAATACTATACTAGAGTGGAAGCATCTAGAAGTAGCCAAACAGATCTGTCATGTGTTTTCTTTCTTCTCATCTAGTGTTCCTCATCATTCTCCCCTGGTTGTTTGGAACTCGCCCTCGAGTTATCTTCATAGAGCGCTTCTTCTGGATGATAGAGAGTCAAGTCCGCAACATTGAAAGTGTTGGAGATACCCATGTCACTTGGAAGATCTATCACATACGCATTATCATTTATCTTCCTCACGATAGAGAAGGGCCCATACCTTCGCTGCCTAAGTTTCCCTTTAACACCTAAAGGCAGCCTCTCTTTTCGGAGGTAGACCATCACCTTATCACCGACTTGGAATGATTTTGGCCTCCTTTTGCAAACAGGAAGTTGTTTATATTTCTAATTTTGTGCTTCCAAAGCGCCGCGAATCTCTTCAAATAGCTCGGTGTAATTATCAGCAAAGGACAATGCTGATTTTGAGTTTCCTGTTGATGGTAGCTTCACCAGGTCCACCACATGTGTTGGAACTTTAGTGTAGACAATGGAAAAAGGGCTCCTTCCTGTGGATCTATTCTTAGAGTTATTGTAGGAGAACTCTGCAAGAGATAAAGCCAAATCCCATTGCCCCTTTCTTTCTCCACAAATGCAACGGATCAGATTACCCAAAAACTTGTTCACCACTTCTATTTGTCCATCTGTTTGTGGATGAGCAGTGCTAGAAAATTTCAATTCAGTTTTGAATTGCTTCCACAAAGTGAGCCAAAATGCAACAAGAAACTTGCTATCATGGTCTGAGACGATGGACCTTGGAACTCCATGAAGTCTGACCACTTCTCGAAAGAATAGGCTCTCCACATGATGAGCATCCGTTGTCTTGTGGCATGGGATGAAATGAGCCATCTTAGAGAATTTGTCCACGACCACGACCACAACATCACTCCCTTGTCTTGTTCTTGGCAAGCCCAGGACGAAGTCCATAGAGATGTCCTCCCATGGAGCGACAGGAACATGCAAAGGCATGTATAACCCTGTGTTCTGGACCTGGCCTTTGCAGGTTTGACATATAGGGCATCGCTGAACAAACTTTCCAGCATCTCTCTTTAGTTGTGGCCAAAAGTAGCGAGCTTCCAGACTAGCGATAGTCTTGTCCCGTCCAACATGGCCACTAAGATCACTTGAATAGAGCTCTCTAACCAGCTTGTCACGTAGAGAAGTTCTTGGAATGCAGAAACGATCATTTTTGAAGAGATATCCATCTTGCATCAAATGGTCATCACCTAATGGTTGGCTCCTTGCATGCTTTACCCAAACATGGCTAAAGTCTTCGTCAGCCTCATACAACTCCTTTATTTGATCCATGCCCGGAAGTTCAGCTTCAAAAGAAGTCAAGAGGCATGCACGACGACTCAAAGCATCGGCCACTCTGTTAGTTATTCCAGATTTATGCACGATGATATAGTTAAACCTCTCCAGATATGCTGCCCATCTTGCTAGCATGCGGTCAACATGCTTTTGATTTCTAAAATGCTTCAAGGATTGATGGTGGCTATAAACCATGAATTCTTTAGGCAGCAAATAGACTTCCCAAGTTTTCAACGCTCTGAAAACGGCATATAATTCTTGCTGATAGGTACTCCATTTCTGTCTAGCTTCACTTAACTTCTCACTAAAGAAAGCAATGGGCTTCCTTTCTTGAGATAGGACAGCTCCAATGCCTACTCCACTTGCATCACACTCCAACTCAAAAGTCTTGTTGAAATTAGGTAGCACCAAGACAGGAACTTGTGATAGTTTTTGTTTTATCTCATTGAAACTAGCTTCAGCTGCTTCTGTCCATTGGAACTTTCCTTTCTTCAAACACTTGGTAATTGGTGCCATGATAGTGCTGAAATTCTTCACAAATCGCCTATAGAAAGTTGCAAGGCCATGAAAACTTCTTACCTCAGAAATGGTCTTCGGAGTTGGCCATTCTCGGATTGCTTCAACCTTAGAATCATCAACATGAATACCGGCACATGTTATGATGAATCCTAGGAAAAGAAGTTGTGTTTGTAGGAAAACACATTTCTTCAAGTTGACGTAGAGCTCATTTTCCCTTAGTACTTCTAGCACCTTCCGAATGTGATCAAAGTGTTCATCCTCATCCTTGCTATAGATCAGGATGTCATCGAAATAGACCACAACAAAGTGGGACAAGAAGGGTCGAAGGACTTGATTCATCAAGCACATAAAGGTACTTGGTGCATTTGAGAGTCCAAATGGCATGACTAGCCATTCAAACAACCCTTCCTTTGTCTTGAAGGCGGTTTTCCATTCATCCCCGGGTCTGATACGGATTTGATGATATCCACTTCTTAAATCCAGCTTTGTGAACACTCTTGCTCCACTAAGCTGATCCAACATATCATCCAGACGGGGAATAGGGAATCTATACCTTACAGTGATCTTGTTAATGGCTCTACTGTCCGTACACATGCGCCAAGATCCATCTTTCTTTGGCGCGAGCAGGGCTGGTACAGCACAAGGGCTAATACTTTCTCGAATGTGCCCCTTTTGTAGCAATTCCTCCACTTTCTCCTTCAATATATCATGCTCCTTTGGGCTCATTCGATAGTGTGGAAGATTAGGAAGACTTGCTCCCGGAATTAAGTCAATTCTATGTTAAATTCCTCTCATCGGTGGCAAGCATTGTGGCTCTCCAAGTATGTTCTGAAATTCTGCCAATAAACCATGTACCTTTGCTGGAATTTCAACAATCAGGTGCTCTTCTCCTTTTACAACAAGTGCAGCACACAAATCTGTCTCCTTCAAGTCTTCCATAAACTCATGAGAGGTATGGGAGATAGTTAACATAGTTTTCCCCTCCTCCTTAGAGGTATTACCTTCGGTTTTATTTGGTAAGATAATGATCTTTCTCTTGTTCCAAATGAAAGAGTAAGAGTTTTCCTTGCCCTTGTGTGTAGTATCCACATCAAATTGCCAAGGCCTCCCAAGGAGAACATGGCTAGCGTCCATATCAACTACGTCACACAACACATTTGAGCGATAATGCTTGCCCAAGGAAAGTGGCAGGTTGCATTGTTTGGTGATCCTCATATTCACTCCTTTCTTGATCCACCCAATAGTGTAGGGGTTTGGATGATCATGAGTATCAAGCTTTAAATGGCTCACCAACTTCTGGGAGATAAGATTCTCGTAGTTGCAACTATCAATCACTAACTTGCATACCTTGCCATTCACTGTGCATTTGGTCTCAAATATTTTCTTCCGTTGTGTGTCGTCAGGTTGTGGTGTGGAACATAGGAGACGCTGAATCACACATACCACCTCTTCACCTTCTTCTTGACAAACCTCTTGTCCCTCTATATCTTCAGATTCATATTCTTCCTCATCGCCTTCACCATCATGGATAGTTGTGTTAACAAATTTCCTTAGTGGGCAACCGCTGGATATGTGTCCCTCTTCACCACATTTATAGCATTTTGGGCCTTCATTGGACTTACCCTTGCCTCTAGTTTGCTTCTGGATGGGTCGTTTTGCTTTTGGTGGAGCGGTCCTTTCTTCCACTCTATTAGGCTGACTCCTAGACGAGCCTTCGGTATGAGGATGTGGAGGATATGGAGCCTTAGTTGCCTTTCTCGTCCTCACAAACATCTCGGCCTTTAAGGCTAGAGCTTGTGCTTGATCAACGGACCAGATTTGTTGCATCATCAATCGATCTTGAATAGCATCATTGAGACTATTGATGTACCTTGCAACTTGTTGATCTTCAGTTTCAGTAAGGTTGCACCTTACTTGTAGCCTTAGAAACTCCTCCGTGTAATCTAAAACAGTCATATTTCCTTGAGCACAGTTTTGGAATTGGATAAATAGGATCTGGCCATAATCAGCGGGCAAAAATCTCCCTTTCAAGAGACTTTTCATTTGCCGCCAAGTTCTCACACGAGGTTCTCTTCTCAGCCTGCGCTCTTCTTGAACGCGATGCCACCATGCACCGGCTCCTCCTTTCAGCTTGTATGAGACCAAAGGAACTCTATGATCTTCCGGAACCTCCGTGACCTCAAAGAAAGTCTCCACTTCATATAACCAATCTAGGCACCCTTCAATATCAACATTTCCATTAAAAGTTGGGATCTCAGCTTTCACCTTGTATGTATCCCTTGCATATGTAGGGTTGAGTACTCTCCGATATGCATAGAGATCAGCTTCTTCAAGGGCTTCATCATATTCTTCACCTTCAGAAGTTTCAACATAAATTGGCCTTCTTGAAGCACGTTGTTGTGGTGGTCTTGCTCCAAGATTACCTCTCCTTCTTCTTTGATGAACATCTTCTTCTTCTTTAGATGAATCTCCTTCATTGGTAGCAGGGGGGACACCCTTTCTTATCATCTCAACCAGCTGGTCAAATCTCCGATTAAGATCTTCACGCAGCTCTTTGATTTGTTGTTCAGCAACATCCATCCTCTTCTCCAATTGCTCCATTGCTTGCTGCAGCATGCTCTCGAAGAGGACAGCAAGAACGATTATGGGTCAACGAGGCTGTGATGCCACCTGAAGCAGCACAAGGTTGTGGAGGAGCAACTCCACCTTGCTGCTACGAAGTGTACAACACAAGTGTTGAAGGAACAGCTTCAACGTGTTGCGCTAGATATCGCTCTAGAGGCGAGTGTAGGCTGATAGGGCAACAGGAGTCCAATCCAGAACTCCTAAAGCACAAGATCTACCCCAAGATCTTAGATAAGAACACCAAGTTCTATTATAGGTAGTGGGGGGGGGGGGTACATAGTTTGGTTTTCAAAGTAGAGGTGAGGACCTCTATTTATAGGGCTTTGGGAAGCCTTCACATACTTCTACTTATAACTGTAACACTCTAGAAGACATTATTTAGGATTCATCTCTCTACTCACAACTACTTATAACTAGAGAACTCTAGAAACAGCGGGTAGGGTAAAGAAAACAAAAGAAATACTATACTAGAGTGGAAGCATCTAGAAGTAGCCAAACAGATCTGTCATGTGTTTTCTTTCTTTTCATCTAGTGTTCCTCATCAATGTATCCGTTATCCACTGCTGTGAATTGTGATGCGATAGACTAGATCCAGTGAGAAATTCTTCTAGTGCACATCGCCAACGACAGGTCAAGTAACTACCGGGAAAGTTATAGAAGCAATCAAACACTGAGGTCTGAGGCCTAAGACCAGTATGTGTGCGAATCACAAATTCATAGTTGATCTGCTGGCTCGTGGTAGTAGTATATATACGTGAATCACAAAATTGTAGTGATCCCTTGTTTGTTTGCTTCCGTAATATAATAATATATTGTTAGTACATGCGTGGATCACAAAACAGTTGTCAGAACTCACTAGATGATGAGGAGACAGAGAGCTTCTCGTCCTTAACTCTTCTAACAGGCCTGTCCAAGCAATCTGCGTCTCAGATGAACGGCCTAACTCTGAACGGACGAAAGGAGGAAGCATCTCATGCGGGTAGATCTGCAGTTGAAGACGAAGACATAGAACAGGGTAACCGGGCAGGCGGCGCGCAGATGAAACATCGACATGACCGCTGGGAGACTCGGGAATAAGGGCGAACGAGCGGGCAGGCCTTTTTCTCTCGTGCGATCCCTGATGGCCTGGCTTGCTACTAAGTATAATGAGTAATGGCACAAGGATTTGGGGGCCCTGTGCGTCTGCACAGCTCGCACATGCCTTTCGACAGGTCTGCACTCTCTTCTCACATAGCGTTAGAAGCTTGGCACCACTTCATCCATTCAGCTTTGATTCAATGACTCACATCTTCATTGATATCACCGTCCTTCTGCAACATTGACCCCAAATATCAAAAGGTGTTCTTCTGAGGTACCACCTGTCTGTCAAGTCTGACCTCCTCCTCGTGCCTAGTAGTACTGAAACCACACTTCATTTACTCAGTTTTGGTTCTACTAAGCTAAAACTGTTTGATTCCAAAGCCTGTCTCCAACTTTCTGTTAACCTTCGTCCGACTATCTTCGACTAGCAACACATCATCTGCAAAGAGCATAAGGAGCATGGAGAGCTCTCTCTCCAGCTAGACAACCTAGGAGCAGGCGCCTCCCACCAGACATCAGCCACCATAGCCATAGAAAGAAGAGAGGTGAGATTCAACAACTCGGGAGAGTGAGTTGTGGTGGAGAGTGGGCTTGGCAGGCCACGGGCAGGAGTGCGCCATCGGCGTCCTGGCGGCCATCTACGGCGGGGGTAGATCCGCGGGCAGTGAAATGTATTTTTCTGGGCTATGCTTCTAGTCAGCAGGGATATAAATGTTGGTGTCCCTCTGAGAAACGTAGATTTGGAAGATGGTCAAGCGGGGGAGAAGGCCCTCTCTCATACTCATGGTGATTCTGAGGGACTAACACTGATGATGATGTGCAGGCTCAGGTCCAGCCAATAGTGAATACAATTTCGGTTGGTACTCACGACGGCAGCCACATGTGTAGGAGGGGTAGTATCTAAGTCTCATCCAAATGCATAGAGAGCTCAAGTAGGAGAGAATTCACCTCGGTTCCGATGGCACGTGCGGAAAGAAAGAAGGACTGATTTGCAGAAATAGATGTCTTTCACATACAACTAGAAAAAAGTAATTTCCTTTTTGAATGGCAGTTCCAAAAAAACGTACTTCAATGTAAAAAAAGCGTATTCAAGCTCTTCTCAGTGGTCCACTTGGAGCTTGTGGGTTCATTTTGATGTACGTAGGGTGCTCCGCACCAGGTTGGGTGCTGTTGGGTCGTGGCGGTGTGTTCGTCTTCCACGATTTGGCCTCTTCTTTTCCGTCCGACTAGCTTTGGGGCACGCTGCCTGCCTCTCCTTTGCTCCCTTGCCCCTGGTCATGTGTTGTGGATGGTGTCGTCCTCACTGTGGTGCGATGCGTGCTCCTCCCCGGTTCTTGCTGGTCCACCCCTCGGTCCTCCTTCTGTGACCTGGGTGGCGGCCGATCTGCTGGCGTTGGGCTGTGGTCTCATACTCGTTGACGTCGTGCTTACACTTGGGAGAATGGTGTTGGCTCATGGCTGTTGGCGGACTTGTCCCTGTGACGCTTGTGCTTCAGTCGCGTTTGTCATCGTCTTTGTAATCCTGTATGGGTCGTGTTGTTGCTGGCTGTTGTTCAAGCTCTCACAGTGGACGTTGTCTTTGCTATGCTGGCTGTTGTTCAGGCTCTCACAGTGGACATTATCTTTGCTATTGCCCTGCCAGGCACTCTTGTTCTAGTTTAGGCTGGGCTTGTCGGTCTTCTAGTGGCGGATCGCCGATTCTTAGGTTGGCGATCCTTGGGTCGTTTGGTTCTATAGTTGGGCCATGCCTCTGTGGCGATGTATGGGTCGTGCCTATCTTGGGGTTGTATCTTAATAAAATTACATGCAGCTCTCCTGCATGGTTTGAAAAGAAAAGAAAATCTCAAAAGATTTCTTCAATGCGACATTAGCTAATATTGTATGTTTGTATTTTGCCTGTAAATCATTACTGCAGATAATAATCATTTATTCTGTCTCAACTACTTTGTGATATTGCAGTGTCAGCTGGACCCCTTCTTTTTTGCTGAAGAGGTATCTCTTAACAGGAATCCGAGATGGTCCACATGAACCATTCATTGCAGATTCTGTGGATTTTGTTGTGGGTCAGGTTGTATCACGTTCAAACACTTAGGCATGTTATAAATATCAGTAATCTAAGTAATGGATCTTGATGCTCTTCTATTTTTCCTAGTTTATGATTTGGTAAGATTGAACTTCTTCATGCCAGGTAGAGACATTATCAAGAGAAGACCTTTCGTCAAGGTTGATATTAAATGTTAATGTTGCATCAGTTGGGTCATTATCGCTACCTGATTCATTCATCACAATAATGGATGTAAGTACCTAACTCGTTATATAACATGACATATTACTGTATGCAAGTTTATCTTAATTATTTTTACTTCATTCCAACGATTGCCTGCGAGAGTTTTTGCAGTGGTCTTTGGTTAATTTAAGATTGATAAATCAGTTCCTAACCTCTGTGACTCTTATGCTTAGACAAGCATGTTAATCTTGTGTACCATATAATAATCTATGCATTTGAAACCCTCAATTCATAAGGATTTCCAAGATTGATTCTTTATCCTATCTGTTAGTTTTGACACTCCAGCATCCCTTGTACGGTAACTATGTTCAGTGAACATCTATGCACAGACGAACGACTACTCTGCTGTTCCTCAGCAGTTGAAGGACCAAGTGAGTGAAAGGTACCCAAGTGCAAAGCGTGCAGTACTGAGGACTGGTGGGGATTTTCCTTTCCTTTCACGTCCAGATGAGGTCAATTTGTACCTTCAGGTATTGTTGGTTATCTTCCTTTTCCATTTGTTTGTTAATGTGGAACTTTGAAGAACAAATTGCAAAACACTGGCAGCTACACTTAAGGCGAGTTGGAGTAGAACCAAGACCAGATCTAGTCCAGGGTTTCACACGGGATGGTAGCTCCGGGAGCTCAAACGACCACGAAGATGGAAACAGTTTTGATGACCATCCCAGAGATGATGGGGACCGTAGTTCAGGCAGCGATGGCCGTAAGACGGAGCACTCTGAATCAGGGCCACCTAATTCAGATGGACTTGTACCAACAAGCATAGTGCTAGGTATGGTCAGTTCAGCTCTGCATGTTTCCCTATGCACGTGCTCATGATTACTATACATCCGTTTTGTATTTTTCTTCAAGCCGGCTGTTTAATGTATGAAGTAGTGAATTATGCCTTTTGCCGGAATATACCAGTGAGTGGCGCAACTGCATTGGAAATGGTTCTATCTTGTCACTGCTGCCAGGAAGTTACACATCAATTGATGGAATTCATTCATGTATTTTGTGTAACAGGAATTTCTTCTTTATTTTGTGTTTGTAGGCTTGTATATTGATGAATTATATAGATGCCCGAGGCATGTTATTGTGGTTGCTTGTTTTTCTTTGAACCGAATAAATTGCATAACCTCGGTAATTTTGTAGTGTCTTGCCAATTTTCATCTCTACTAGAAGGGTTGGACGCTCGTCGCTGGTGTTGTTGGGATTTTTAAATTGTTATTTGCTTTGGGTGTCGGGAAGCTGGAGTGTGTTTTCATTTTTTATAACGCTGTGTTTTGGTGGACCTTCCTCGCGGTGTGATGTGTAGGGAAACTCTTTGGAGGTGTTTGGTTGACAAACGCAAACGCAAAGGGAAATAGGTGACGCTGGAACCAGAGGTGTAACGGTACATTCATTGTTTTGTTTGCATCCTGCTTGTAACGTTATCGGTTTACTTACTTTAGCCCCAGCACTGTTTTTGAAACGAGGCAAAAGATTTGCCATTTTCACTGATTAAGAAGAAGAGATTTGCCCTGTTAATTAGAGGAAAACCTAGCGAAAACATATACACATCCCCACAAGGGGCACACACAACCGACCTGGCCACAAACAAATGCCAAACAGTCGACCGAAGCATCGAGGACAAGGCAGCTTTGATTTTGCTGAAGAGCTACACAGGAGAAAGTTGCAAGCCTCGCACCGATCTAGTCCAGCGTATCATCCGAAGAGTACCGCCTCCTGAAAACCGCCTTCATGGAGTCATCGTTGCTGCAGAGACATCGCATGCAGCTCCGACTTCTCTGTCACAGCCAGAAGCCAGCATAGGCACACCCATCGACGCACCAGACCGTCGACATCAGAAGAACAAGCCGCGACCTAGCTTCGCACGCCAACATCGTCGTAGCCACACAGGTCGCAACGCGAACCACACGCATCACCGGTTGCCCGCCAGCCAACCATGATGTCGCGCACGTCCAACCTACAAGAAGCACAAAAGGGACCAAGATCTTCGAAGACGGTGCCCCAAAGAGGGAAGACGACGTTGAAGACGACACCACCGCCCGATCATTCACAGGATCAAGACTTTCGCCCGCATATCTTGACCCGTGAGCAGTGGAAGGGAAAAATCCTCGATGGCGCCTCCAAGGAGGATAGCGACGCCCACGGGCGCCGCCGCCGTCGGCCAGCAAGCGTCGGCTAGGCTTTCGCCTGGAGCAGCGTGACCAACACTCCCACGCAGCACTCCATTGGCCCGCACACCTCTGAGGCAACGAACACGCCACCGCCGCGCCAGAGCCACCTCCGCCCTCGCCATCCATCTGCCAAAACAGACGAGCCAGATCCAACATCTGGCACCCACCACCACTGCACGAGCGCCCCTCACCGGAGAACGGAGCTCCCAGTCGCGACAGAAGCAACTGTTAGTGTCCAACTCGGTCTAGACCACACTTTACTTATGTTCTGGACGTTTATGCGCACATGGGCCAACATTCAGCGGAGAGCCCACTCCATCCCAAAAGCCCGGACTGAAGTGAGGAAGGAATCTCTCCCTTATAAGCTGGTCATGGCCTCCTCCCGTAAGCGAGGTGGGACTAAACCGAGCCAGCCTCACCGGCCTACAGCAGCCCTAACATCCCATCCCCCTGAGAAGCCCCTCAGGAAGGCATGGCGATGCTGGCTCTGATACCAGATGTTAGCGTCCAACTCGGTCTAGACCACACTCTACTTACGTTCTGGATGTTTATGCGCACATGGGCCAGCATTCAGCGGAGAGCCCACTCCATCCCAAAAGCCCGGACTGAAGTGAGGAAGGAATCTCTCCCTTATAAGTTGGTCATGGCCTCCTCCCGTAAGCGGGGTGGGACTAAACCGAGCCAGCCTCACCGGCCTACAGCAGCCCTAACAGCAACACTGACGCACACAACCAGAACCGGCCGAAGCCAGCCATATCCGGCCATAGTCGGCCAGATTCAGCATGCCGACACTCCATCGACGAGATCCCACGCGGGGAAGAGCTCGCACAGGCAGGACCAGGGCCGCCACCCCTCCTAGACCAGCAGGAGAAAACCGTCGGGCGACGCGAGGAGGCCGCGACGGCGCCGGAGTTGCCACGCCGAAGAAGTAACGCCGCGTAGCAAGGGGGCCGAGCTACCTCCACCACGAGCAGCCGACGCGGCAGCAGCACCATGCCCAGGCCCGGCCACCACACCGCCCAAGCGACCGCAGCGGCCACCGTTGCCACGAAGACCGAGGCCGCCGCCCCGAGACCCAAGCTCCGCCTCGCCCTTCGCTACGGCTGGAGGTTCCCCCTTCCCTTAGAGGAACGGGGCCCGCCGCCACCGTGGTAGGGGCCGGCGGCAGGGGAGGAGCAGGAGACCGGACCCGGCGGGGCTAATGGGGCCCCCGGGTCGCCTCCGGAGTAGACGACGCGAGGGAACAGGGCCCCAACACTGTAATGTGCATACATCACATGCGGTTTGGAGAACTCCATGTACAGGACATTAGACGAGCTCTTACACAAGCAATTTACAAGTGCTTCACCAGCTCAACTTCAAATTCATGAAATGGTCCAAACGAACCTGCCCGTGGAGCGCGTGGGTGTTGCAAGCGGGTGCACCGCACAAGCCGACTGTAGCGACTGAACCAGAACGCGCGGGCAAACATGCCATAGGTGTGTCGGCGTACGACACCTATGGGATCCTAAAGGACCCCTTTACGGTTCAGCAGGGAGAGAGAGATGCACAAAGAGAGGAACCAACGATCGACGCGGGGCGATTTTACCCAGGTTCGGGCCACTAATCAGCGTAAAACCCTACTCCTGCCTTGTTTTATTATGATTGTTCTTGAGCCCAGGCTCTAGGAGCGCTTGCAATGTACAGTACGTTCAAAGAGCGGCTACGCATGCAGAATGGGCCAGAAAATCCTCCTCCCTGTAGCAGTTGCCTTGGGCCTCCTTTTATACGCTCGAAGGGGTCACCACAGTGGCAAAATGTACATACATTGAGGTGTAAAGTAGCTATGGGTCATCATACCTAACCACTGACGGATTAGGATGAATGCATTTAATGCATCGTGAGGTGTCCGTTTAGGTGTCCTCACTTTCTTGGGGATGAAAAAAGGGGCCATCCCATCAGCACCGCTTAAGCTCTCCTCCACTGGTCTCCTGCCACGCATCCAGGAATGGGCCCAGGATGCCAGGCTGGTTGCTGTGCTGAAGCGGCAGAACAGTGATAGAATCTTGCCGGGGTGCAAATCATGCCAGGCCCAAAATCTTGCCGGGTTTTGTGAGCCACCCCGGCAAGATCTTGCCGGGGGCCTGGCCTTCGGTCTTCAGATCTTATTAACTCCTGATCCTTTGATTCTCAGTCTGAGTGTCCCCTTGACAATCTTGCACTAATCTCCAATTACTCCCCCGGTAAGCCTTGCCGCGGGTTTGGCTACGACTGCCCGTGCACAAGTATGGGGTACAAAAGTCCCAATACTTAGTACACCGACAGGAGCCCCCGGGCCTAGGGCATACATGAATGCGAGGCGTTGTTGGGCTAGGCCCAAACAATGCACGGGCACGTGTGGCAGGGGATTAACTGCTTGCGATGATTTCACTTACTGCATCCTCCCACTACGCGCATTGAATGCGCGATGTGGGGCGCGTGCGCTGGATGGCCGCGGCCGCAGCGCATTTGTAGAAGCGTATTCTCATTGGGCAGTAAAAGAGGCGGCCTCGCTCCTTCCCCATAAAAAAGGAAACCACAGAGGCGCTACCTATTTACCCCCTCTTTCTTCCTCTCAACCTGAAATCCACCATTGCCTTCCTTCTCTCGAGCTCAGAGCAAAGCTTTCCCTCATCCGCTCATCGCCTCCACGCCCACTCCATCCTCGGCTTCCGTCCCTGCAGTTGCGATGCCGCCCAGGACCAGCAAAGGCAAGGGCAAGGAGATGAAAGCCGATGTCCCGGAGAGCGAGCTGGTGAAGATGCGGAAGAAGTTCGTCGTCTTCGCCCCGTCGCTTGATGCGAGAGCTCTGAAGAGCCGGTACCAGTGTATGTGGGCGAGGGAGACGCAGGCTCACCCCGCCACTCGTGTGATTCCAGGTTCTTGTTCCCAAAGCGGATCAGATAGATATCCCTGCTTCGTCGCTTATTTCTATTGTGGGCTCTGTCCTCCATTCTCTGACTTCTTCAACGACATTATGTACACATACGGCTTCCATCTTCTTGATTTCACGCCGAATGCTGTACTGTGTATGTCCATCTTTGCTCATCTTTGTGAAATTTTTGCCGGAGTGGTTCCCAATACTGCCCTCTTCCGCCATTACTTTTTTCCCCGTATTCAAAAAGGAGAGGCCCTCTCTAGTTCTATCGCCTGGATTCCAAGGGCTTGGAATAAGGAAATATACCCAGAAGGGGTTTACTGCGAGAAGTGGGACGAATGGCGGGCTGAGTGGTGCTAGATCAAGGAAGCAGATCCCCATCCATTATGTTTGCCTCGACAGCAGAAGGCGGTCCGCGGCAGCGACTGGAGCTATTTCGCTGCTAAAGACGAAAAGCTCACGATCGCCACCACCAGGATCCTTTGCCTGAAAGCTGCTGGGCTCACAATGGAGATGATTGGCTTCGATTTCCTCCGCCGCCGCATCGCCCCCTTGCAGAATAAAGGGAGATCAACTTGGGAATACCGAAACGCAGCAGACATTATGAGACTGCGCCCCGGATTGAACAACAATTTGACTGCTATGCAGCTTGGCGCTCTCCGTCAAAAGCTATTCCAGCGCGACAACAAGCATCGGTTGCTGGCAAGAATTGTCCCTCTGTGCAACAACTCTGCCCTGGGGTCGATTATCGCCACCATGCCGCTGTTCAACGCCCACGGTCCTGACGCGACTTGGGTCGAGCCATCCGAGGAAGAGGCACAAAGGTTCTTTGACAACTTGATGGAGAGAGCCGTCCGGGAAGAAACATACCTCATCCGAGCCACCACCGACGAAGAAGTGGCATACATCGCCACTAGGGCGGAGGAGGCGAATCTTGCCGCGGAGGCTGGTAGCGTCGGCTTCACAGAATGGGAAACCAGTGACGCAGAGGTAGTGGTGGAAGGAAAACCTGTCGGGAAGGACAAGGCTGTCGGGGAACAGAGCAGCAAAGCCGCTGAGAACACGTCCGACGAAGACGCGGCCGAAGAAGAACCGCAAGAAGAGCTCCCAGCCCCGAAGAAGACAAAGCGTGTTCTTCGAAAGGCTGCATCTGGCATCCCGGCAAGCCAACCTTCTTCGAGCAGCGAGGCTCCCGGCAAGAAGGCGGCCGGCAAGACTGCGCCGCGGCAAGGAGTCCGACAGCAACCTGCGCGGCGTGAGTGACCCGCACCAGTGGCAACTGCTGAGGCGGCAGGAGCGTCTCACGCAGCCACACTGGAGGCTGAGGTGTCGGAATCACGTCAACCTCCTGCGCCTGCCACAGCCAAGCGACCCAGGACCCCTCCTCCGCCCCCTCACACGGACACGGCACCGGAGGTCGATTTCGACATCTCCGGCTTTAGCCCGGAACGAGAAGAGGAAGAGTAAGTGTCCTGTCATAGCCTTTATCTTCCAAATCTTGGAGTAATCTCATAGCCTTGCTTGTTTTGTCTCTGCAGCGATGCATTAACCTTGGTAGAAGGGCGGCGAAGAGGTTGAGAACTTCCACGGGCGACGAGCCCCCGGCTGGCTCTACGATCGCGCCAGAAATTGTCGTCGTCAGCCCAGAGCTCAGCCCTCAATGCAGCCCCCAGCGTGAGTTCTCCACTCGTTTTCTGCTGATGGGCGCTGAGGTTTTTATCCTTGCCGCTGATATCTTTGGGCTTGCAGGAGAAGGATGGCAACAAGGGGAGTTATCAGGAGATACCCCCGTCGTGCCACCTCCATCAACCACGCCGCCCACAAGCGCATCCCCGGCAAGAGATCACACCGACGAGTTTGTCTTGGTTGAGGAGGAGCCGACAACCATGGGTACTGGCATCCTACCCCCGGCAACCGAGGTTGCCGGGAGGGGCGTGGCCACCTCTCAACAGCTCGATGGAGGTAACCAATTGCCTCAGAGCGCTTGCTATTCTTTCCTTTATCTCTCTTTCTTTTGTCTTCTTGAACTTCAGTCTTGATCTCATTCCGTTTCTCTCCTTTGTCCTTTAGAATTCCCTGAGATGGAAAACATGGACATCGATGCTGTCATCGAGGAGACCGCCAGGGATGTTGCCGCCGAAGCCGACAAAATCGCTGCCAGCGAGGCCCCATGGATGCCACCATCGGGGCCGGCGGTGCCTTTGCCGATGAGGCCGCCAAGACTGCACAGGAGGAACCCGCCAAGGAATCTGCTGAAGAGGGGGGCAAGGAGGCTGGCGACCGTACTGACAGCATTCCTGCCGCAGGAGCGCCAGGCGCTATGCCGGCCATGAAGCCCCCAGCTACTGGCGAGGTGGTTGCTGAGGATCAACCATCAACATCCGAAGTCCCCTCATCAAGCAAATATCTCAAAGTTGGGGAGAACCTTTTTGTCAACTTGCCGGGGATGGCAAGCATTAGGGCACCGGCCGAAGGAGAAACTTTTGATGAAGAAATCATCACTACTGCTGGGCTTGAGATCGTCAACGAACCAAGTGTCAGTAGCAGCAAATCTGAGGAAGACCAACTCCTTCAGGCCATGGGCGATAACTTCCGCAAGGTCCAAGCACTCCACCATTCCCAAAAAGAGAAGGTAGATTCCAGAGCTGCAGTTGTTGAAGCGGCTGAAGCAGATTTCCAAAAGCGCGTCAAGCAAACACAAATCTGGTATGCCGAGGCCTATCAAGAGCTGACTGCCAATCGGGAACAAATGAGCCAAGGCTGGACGGAGCTCCTCTTGAAGCAATCTGACATGAAGAAGGCGCAAGAGGAAGCTACGCAAAGAATTGCTGCTGAAGATGCCCTCCTGACAGAGCGTCGCATTGCGCTTGATGCTCACGAGGAAGACCTTGCCGCACGTGAGCAGGCGCTCGCCGCCAAGCTTCACGGCAAAGACGAAGAAATCGAGAAGCTTGCTGCGTGGCGGACCCAGGACCTGGAGCAGAAGCACAAGGAGGCGCTCAAAGCTCTAACTGTAGATCTCGCCGGCAAGCTCAAGGAGGCCGTCGATGCTGCCGGGGCTGCAGAGGCCGCCAAGAATGAGCTGAGCGACAAGGTCAAGAAACTGGAAGAGGATCTTGAAGAACACGGCAAGGAGCTCTCGACGCTCAAAGGTGACAGGGAAAAAACCCACCACACCCTGGCGGAGATGCAAGTTGCCATGTCTGACAAGACCAAGCAGCTCTCTTCAGCAAATGATGCTATTGCTGATCTGAGGCTGAAATTGACCATGTTGGAGAAGTCACTTGAGGACAGCGGGGCCCGCGAGAAGGCCCTGAGCAAGAATCTCCAAGACAAGAAGAACCTGCTCAAGAGCGCCGCCGCCGCCCAAGTTGACTACGAGAAGGTTGTGGAAATCTGGACTGAACTCCTCGTCGACGCTGCGGAGAAGCTCACGGCACAACTATCAACCATGGGCCTGTCGAACTTCAAGTATTCCTCCGAAGAAAGAATATCCTCGAGCGCTAGGTTGACCATGTTCTTCAAAAGCATCGTTGATGCTCTGAAGCTGCTTTAGTCTAACCGGGCGACCCAACTGGCCAACGAATCCCGCCAGCTTTGCCGGGCCGTCCTCCGCAAAGTACTCATCAAGGTGGTGCATAATAATCCTGGTATCGACCTCACCAACGTGCTCGGCCGCCTGCCAAAGGACGCAGACCTCAAGGCACTTGAGGAGCTTGTCGCGCCTATCCTTGAGAAGGTGGATTCAATCAAAAGGGTCGAAGGCCAGCGCAGAGATTAGCTGCTCCACCTCTTCTTGCCGTCGCCATTCCATGCCAAAGACAATTAAGTCTTAAGTTAGAACTGCGGCAACTTATTAATGTAATATAACTTGCTTATGTTTGGGTACATGAATGCTATCTCCCTTGTCTGATTCCTTCATGTATGGAGTTCACCCTACGCTTACTGAAAAACTTGCTGGCGCGCAACCTGCCGCCAGCGCTGGGTGCGGGACTTCAGCAGCCTACTGGAGGTGCAGTGGCCGGCAAGACTCCTTGGCGTCCTCAATGCAGCCACTTAAATCATTGAGCGGACTCGAAACAAAACAAGGGCGCAACCGATTACGACAAGGGTTCCTTCGCGTGCAGGTTTTCCATACAAAAGTCGAAATCGTCTAAGGAAAATAACTTCGCAATAAAGGAAACTTGCTCTAAGTTTTAGAACTTAGCTTTCTGTCGCTGTTCTTCCTCCGGTAAAGTGCCAATTCTGAACGTCGCAACTGGTACTCATACCTTCCTTCCCACCCGGCAAACGTGCACGCGAGGAATCCTTCTGTCTTTTGAGAAAAAGAAAGAAGAGAAAATAAAGATATGGAACCTTGGCGGTCCATTAGAACTTACCGGGAGCAAGTGTCATACAACATCTTAGACAAACATGCATAAATATATATATATATATATATGAACATGGGAATCAATAAGGAAATGCACAACACTTATTCATCTGGGCTCAGGGTCTGCGCCTGGCTTTGTACAAAGGATTACATGCCTTGCCGACAAGACTTGTACAAAAAGGTGGTTGCCGGGGGCCCCCGGCAACCGCGCCTTATGGGTAGAACTTGCGAAGATGTTCGATATTCCAGGAGTTGCTCACTGGAACGCCATCTTCGGTCTCCAAGCGGACAGCGCCGGGCCTGGTGACTCATACTACCCGATAAGGGCCTTCCCACTTTGGCATCAACTTGTTTGAATTCTTGGCGGACTGAATCTGTCGAAGAACAAGGTCACCTTCCTCAAGGCTTCGGGCATGAACTTTGCGGCTATGGTAGCGGCGCAAAGCTTGCTGGTAGCGTGCAGCTCACACAGCAGCCTGAAGACGATTCTCCTCAAGGAGCACAGCGTCATCTTGCCGCAGTTGCTCTTGCTCAAGCTCATCATAAGCGAGCACTCGAGGTGATCCGTATATGAGTTCCGTGGGGAGAACTGCTTCCGCGCCGTAGACCAGGGCGAAGGGTGTCTGGCCGGTGGCTCGATTTGGTGTCGTTCTGATTGACCAAAGAACCGCCGGCAACTCATCAATCCAGCATCTTCCGCACTTTTTCAGCCTGTCAAAGGTTCTGGTCCTAAGACCTCACAGCACTTCAGCATTAGCCCTCTCCGCTTGGCCGTTGCTTCTAGGGTGAGCAACAGAGGCAAAACAAATCTTGCCGCCAAGGTCTTGGACGTACTGCATGAAGGTGCGACTTGTGAATTGCGTGCCGTTGTCGGTGATGATCCTGTTGGGCACACCGAAACAGCAAACTATCCCTTTAAAGAACTTGACGGCTGATTGTGCTGTCACCTTCCTCACTGCTTCCACCTCCGACCACTTTGTGAACTTGTCGATTGCAACGTACAAGTACTCAAAGCCCCCGGTAGCACGGGGGAAAGGGCCCAGTATGTCGAGCCCCCAGACCGAAAATGGCCAGGAGAGAGGGATCGTCTGAAGAGCTTGAGCTGGCTGATGTGATTTCTTCGAATGAAACTGGCACACTTCACACTTAGTTACTAGTGCAGTTGCATCCTGGAGAGCGGTGGGCCAAAAGAAACCTTGCCGAAATGCTTTCCCGACAAGTGCTCTTGATCCTATGTGAGAGCCACATACGCCTCCATGTATCTCCGCCAACAGCTCTAGTCCATCCTCCCGAGGAATACACTTCAATTTCACACCGTTTGGTCTATTTCTGTATAGGACATCATAGATGAACTTGTACATAATAGACCGACGGGCTACTTTTTCCGCCTCTTCCTGTTCCTCCGGGAGTTCTCCTGTCTGAAGGAAATGGACAATGTGCTGCGCCCATGCTGGAGCCTGGGGCTCGACAGCTAGGACTAAAGGCATTTCTTTCGCCGGGGGAACAGTTGTCTCGACAGCGAAAGCGTGAGATTCTGCCGGAGCCTGTTGTTCCCCGACAGGCTTGTCGTTGATCCCGGCAAGTTCCTTGCTGGCGGCTCCAGGGAGCTGTGCCGGAAAGTACTGTCCAGAATTCAACTTCCTTCTCTTTTCTTGCCGCATTGATGGCACCACGGATGGTTGAGTCAAATGGAGCACAAAAGTTCCTGGTTCCAAAGGCAACTTGAGGGCAGCGCGCTTTGATAGGTCGTCAGCAATACTGTTTTCGGCATGGGGAATGTGCTCCATTTGCAGACCGTCAAAACGCTCTTCCATTTTTCTCACTTCATCCACGTAAGCTTGCATCAATGGACTCTGATAATTCTTGTTAACTTGCCTGACGACAAGCTGCGAGTCGCCTCTGATGACGAGCTTCTTGATGCCAAGGTCTGCCGCGATCCTGATACCGGCAAGCAGGCCCTCGTACTCTGCGGTGTTGTTTGTCGAACTCTCCCGGGGAAAATGCATCTGGACTACATACTTGAGGTGCTCTCCGGTGGGTGCGACAAGCAGCACGCCAGCACCGGCGCCTTGCAGCGAAAAAGCCCCGTCAAAGTACATAACCCATTCTCGATCGATTTCCTTGCCGGAGAGAGTTGTTTCTTGGACCTCTTCGTCTGGCGTTGGGGTCCATTCCGCAGTGAACTCTGCCAAGGCCCTGCTCTGAATTGTCGAAGTGCTTTCAAACTTGAGATCAAAGCTCGACAACTCCAACGCCCACTCCACAATCCTGCCGGTTGCTTCTAGATTTCGCAAAATCCGTTGCAACGGAAAGCGAGTGACGACAGTGATTTCATGTGCTTGAAAATAATGGCGCAGCTTCCTCGAGGCCATAAGGAGGCCGAAGAGCAACTTCTGCATGCCAGAATACCTTAACCTAGCTCCTTGCAAAAGAGAGCTAACAAAATAAACTGGGCGCTGCACCACCTTTTTCTTCTGCACTGGTTCTTCTGACTACGCAGATCCTGTCTTGCCGGGATCAACCCTTGCCGGTAAAGATCTTGCCGCGTCGCCCGGTGGTCCTGCCGCTAGTGTTGCCTCCTCATTAGCTTCTCTCTCCTCCACTAACGCAGCACTAACCACTTGATTTGTCGCTGCCAGATATAGTAGCAATGGCTCTCGTGGTTTAGGCGCGACTAGTGTCGGCGAAGAAGAAAGGTATTTCTTCAAATCTTGCAGTGCAGCCTCCGCTTCCGGAGTCCATTTCATTGGACCTGCCTTCACCAAAATTTTGAAAAAGGGCAGGGCGCGCTCAGCAGATTTGGAAATAAACCTGCTTAGAGCAGCAACACAGCCGACAAGATGACGGACATCCTTGACACGTCTTGGTGCTTCAATCTGCTCAATAGTTTTGATCTTGTCGGGATTCACTTCGATTCCCCATTGAGATACAAAGAATCCGAGAAGCTTGCCGGAAGGAACACCAAACACGCACTTCTCGGGGTTGAGCTTTAAGTTGATCTTGCGCAGATTTGCAAATGTTTCTTCTAGATCTTGTATGAGCGTCGCCTTGTCCTTGGTTTTGACCACTATGTCATCCATGTATGCCTCCATATTTCTATGGAGCTGAGGCTCGAAACCAATTTGGACCACTCTCGCAAATGTAGAACCAGCACTTTTCAACCTGAAAGGCATTCGTATAAAACAATACGTACCACATGGGGTGATAAATGCGGTCTTTTCTTCATCTTCTTTTGCCATGAAGATCTGATGATACCCCGAGTAGGCATCAAGGAAGGACAGTAGATCACAACCAGTAGTGGAGTCCACAATCTGATCGATGCGCGGCAAGGGAAAAGGATCTTTTGGGAAGGCTTTATTGATATCTGTATAATCAATACACAGCCTCCATTTCCCATTCGCCTTGCGCACTACAACCAGATTGGCTAACCAAGTTGGGTGAAGCACTCCTCTGACCAATCCTGCCGCTTCTAGCTTCCTGATTTCTTCGGCAATGAATTCTTGCCGCTCCAAGGCTTGCTTCCTAACCCTCTGCTTGACGGGCCGCGCGTGAGGACAGACAACAAGGTGGTGCTCAATTACCTCCCTGGGAACACCGGGGATGTCAAACGGTTGCCATGCAAACACGTCGGCATTCGCCCGTAGGAAGGCAATGAGCGCGCTTTCCTATTTATCATCTAGGGTGGAACTTATGGTGAAAGTTCCTCCCGTTCCGTCCTCCCTGATGGGCACCTTCTTGGTCTCTGGTGGAGCAGCCTTGGATTTCTTGTTCTTGCCGGTGGGACTCTCTGGTGCATCCTCGATGGAAGCGCAGCACTCCGAGGAGGTGCGCTTGCTGGAGTTCGCGCCAAGATTCTTGCCGGTCTTCTTCTTCCTCCCGGGAGTTCCAGCGGCAGGAGCAGATGCCTTGACGGCAGGTGCTGCAAATGCTTCCCGGTAAAGTTGGTCGGCACATATGAGTGCATCCTTCTTATCGGAATGGATAGTAATGACTCTCAACGGCCCGGGCATCTTCAATACATTATACGCGTAGTGTGATGCCGCCATAAACTTAGCCAGCGCGGGGCGGCCAAGGATCCCATTGTACGACATAGGAATCTTGGTGACATCAAACACCACCTTCTCTGTGCTGTAGTTGAGCTCGCTACCAAACGTCACCGGTAGCGTAATCTTGCCTTTTGGCTGGGTCCTTCCTGGATTGACACCTTGAAATGTGCCCGTTTTCTCGAGATCTTCATCAGGAATTTGGAGCCTCTTGAGCACATCCGGTGAGATTAGGTTCAGTCCGGCCCCACCATCAACTAGCATTTTCGTCACCTTGAGGTTGCAGATTGTTGGTGAGACCAACAATGGCAAGCACCTGACCGCGGTTGTGCGATCAGGGTGATCCTCGGCGTCGAAAATGATAGGTGTGTTGGACCACTTCAGGGGCTTACATGCATCGAACGACGGCTCTATTGCATTAACTTCTCGCACCCACTATTTAAGTCGATGGTGGGAAGAATGCAACAAGGCGCCTCCGTCGATACACATGGCCTCTGTGGCTTTCTGAAATTCTTGCTCACATGACTCATCATCTTCTCCATCATCATCATCTCCCTCTACTTTGTCACGGCCTCGAGCGGGCCTCTCCTTCTGTTGCTTGGCCTTGCCGCGGCGGCCCCCTCGGCCACCGCGTTTCTTGTCGGACCCTTCAGCACTTTCTTGGGCCTTCTCCTTGTCCCTCTTTTCATACTCAGCTCTCTGCCTCTCGACAAGCTGCTCAACTTGCCGGCAGTTTTGGAGATCGTGGCCCTTGGTGCGATGGATCTTGCAATACTGCTTGCCGGAGCTTTCCGACCTGTCGGTAGCCGCCAAGGCCTGGCAGGAGGTGCACCCGGCAAGTTCCTTGCCGGGGTCATCAACCTTGGCCTTCTT
Organism: Thinopyrum elongatum; assembly: GCA_011799875.1. Classification (NCBI taxonomy): domain Eukaryota; kingdom Viridiplantae; phylum Streptophyta; class Magnoliopsida; order Poales; family Poaceae; genus Thinopyrum; species Thinopyrum elongatum. The sequence goes on from CM022299.1 coordinate 132,608,982, forward strand.
GGTGGCGCCGGGGTTGCCGGATTCCTCGACAGCAAGCACGGCCTTGCCTCTGCGCTTCTTGTTCCGCCGCCGGCCTTTCCTTGACGGGGTTGCAGCGTCTTCATCCTCTGATTCGCCCCCCGCGCCAACAGCCTCGCCAGGGAGTTTCCTCCCCTCTTCAGCTCGAGCGCACTTGTCGGCCAAAGCGTAAAGCTCGGCAATACTCCTGACTTTGTTCATTACCAGCTCTTCCCGCATTTTGCGGTTACGCACGTTCTGATGGAACGCGCTAATGACAGCGGCAGGGTGAACGTCAGGAATATTGTACTGCACCCGGCTAAATCTCTGGATAAACTTGCGCAGGGATTTGCCCTCCTTCTGAGGGATGATATGCAAATCACTCTCTTGGCCAGGAGCTTGGTGGCCTCCAACAAAGGCGCCAACAAACTGATGGCACAGATCTGACCAAGAAGAAATAGAATTCTCCGGCAGATGCATCAACCACGACCTGACGTTGGGTTTGAGCACCAACGGGAAGTAGTTGGCAAGTATCTTGTCATCTCGGCCCCCGGAAGCCTGCACCGCAATGGTGTAGATGCTCAGGAACTCCGAGGGGTGAGTCTTACCGTCATATTTCTCTGGGACTTCTGGCTTGAAGGTTCGGGAATTGGGCCTCTGGACTTGCCGCAGCTCACGGGTAAACGCTGGAGTACCTACCTCGTAAGGCAAGCCGCCTGCGTCCCCTGGCGCAGGCTCGTCGGTAGCGGGCCCTACGCGCTTATTAGATTGATAGCGCGCTTCCCGTCGCCGCTCGATGGTGGGTCGAGCGTCCTCTTTGCTTCGTTCCTGGAGAACTTGACACTGGTCGCGGCGCATCCGTGGATCGGACGATGCCGTGGAATCATCATCACGGCCATCAATCCGCTGGATTGTCGACCGCCGCTGGTGTCGTGGAGGAGAGTACACCGTGGTTGCACCACCTCCGGTTTTCTCCACATCGGCTCGCGCCGGATTGATGGATCGCCGCTGTGAGGACCCTGCCTCCTGTGGCCCATCTTTGTTGGCGAAGCCAATGAGGCTCTGGATAGTAGCTCGCCACTCCTCTATCTTCTCCGGAGCAGGAGGAAAATCGAGGAGCACCTGCGCACGTGCCAAAGCTTCCGCTCGCGTACGCGGCGGCGACAGGTGCGAGGTACGTGAGGTGCTCTGACTCCTAACAATGTTAGAAGGAGCACCGTCATGATCACGCGATCGCGCGCCACTTCTGCCGGCAGTTTGGCGTGCATGCTAGGCCTGCGCACCTCGGGATCAATGCGCAGAATTCTTTTCATGGGGACGCCCTGAACCACCAGCGCCATGGCGCTGCTCATCGTGCAAGACCTGGGAAGGCCGTGACGCTTGCGCCGGCACGGGAGCCCCAGAATGCATCCTCCGATCTCTGGAGTTCATTGTGCCGCCTGTAGGTAACACATCTCCATCTCTGGATCCAGCGGCATGTGGGTTGCCGCTGCCGCTGCGAACGACGCCACTCACCTGGCTTGGATCACTGGAACGCCATGGAGGCTCTGAACCTCTTCCTACTGCATCTACATCGGCGCCCGTACGCGAGGGCAAAGGCAAAACGGATGTAGATGGTTGCGCCGTTGCGGCACTCTTCTTCTTGGGTGGCATGATGATGAAGATGATGAAGAAACTAAGGTGCCGATCACTGGATCAGGTTCGCACAACCTCCATCCCCCTACCTGGCGCACCAAAGATGTCGGCGTAGGACACCTATGGGATCCTAAAGGACCCCTTTACGGTTCGGCAGGGAGAGAGAGATGCACAAACAGCAAAACCAACAATCGACGCGGGGCGATTTTACCCAGGTTCGGGCTGCTAATCAGCGTAAAACCCTACTCATGCCTTGTTTTATTATGATTGTTCTTGAGCCTAGGCTCCAGGATCGCTTGCAATGAACAGTACGTTCAAAGAGCGGCTACGCATGAAGAATGGGCCAGAAAATCTTCCTCCCTGTAGCGGTTGCCTTGGGCCTCCTTTTATATGCTCGAAGGGGTCACCACAGTGGCAAAATGTACATACATTGAGGTGTAAAGTAGCTACATGGTCATCATACCTAACCACTGATGGATTAGGATGAATGCATTTAATGCACCATGAGGTGTCCGTTTAGGTGTCCTCACTTTCTTGGGGATGGAAAAAGGGGCCATCCCATCAGCACCGCTTAAGCTCTCCTCCACTGGTCTCCTGTCACGCATCCAGGAATGGGCCTAGGATGCCAGGATGGTTGCTGTGCTGAAGCGGCAAAACAGTGATTGAATCTTGCCGGGGTGCAAATCTTGCCGGGCCCAAAATCTTGCCGGGTTTCGTGAGCCACCCCGGCAAGATCTTGCCGGGGGCCTGGCCTTCGGTCTTCAGATCTTATTAACTCCTGATCCTTTGATTCTCGGTCTGAGTGTTCCCTTGACAATCTTGCACTAATCTCCAATTACTCCCCCGGTAAGCCTTGCCGCGGGTTTGGCTACGACTGCCCGTGCACAAGTATGGGGTACAAAAGTCCCAATACTTAGTACACCGACAAGGTGTGTCCGGCCACTCTATCCCATGTGGGAGGGGGTAGCGCCGAAGTCTGCCGCATGACGGTGGCCCAGATGACCCATCGGCCCACCCATTATGAACATTCCAGCCGGCTTGCCTGTCTCCTAGCCTTCCGAGTAGATCGGAAGGCACAGAGCGTCCCTGAGAAGCACCATGCATGCCGACTGTAGTGAGCGAGCGCACTCGGTCCATCCGTCATCGACTTGCTGGATGACTGTAGCGATTGCGCGTAGTCGGTCCACCTGTTATCGATGTGCGTCGCGTCCTCAATCCATTCATCATTGCTCTTCCAGCCGCGTCGCCCGGGTGCCTTCTGCGGCAAGCCAGCAGCTAACGGACGGCCAGGAGGCTTGCTTCGCCTGCGGAAAGCCCTGGGAGGCGAGTACTCCATCATCCTTTATAGGAGTAATTACTTCCCTTGTAGTTGCGGATGCTTGCATGGAGAGTATAATCATAAGTAGGTATTTGTTCAAGTAAGCGCATTACCTTAGCTCTGGTCCACCCACATCACACTTAACAAGGCAATGAACGTGATGCAGAGCATCCTACAGACATCACCATGTTAAGAGTCCATTTGGCAAGCAACACGTGTGACATCTATTTCACATACACAAAGGTGAATCTTCTCCTTTACACGTGTTCGCTTGACCCATTTGAGGATGGTATACTACTTGACACTCCACTCGTGTGCATGCATAGGTATTGTCGAAGCTTCCCGGATGATGAGGAGTGCAAGCACCAAAGAACGACTACACCATCCGCGAGGAAAGCATGGAAGCGGAGACAAAAGATGATGGAGCTGCTGAAGCTACATCTGTCGGATATCTGGGCCACGGCCGGAGATCCGGCGCATGTGCAGTCGTGAAGGCGCCGCACCAACGGACGACCAAAATGCATTAGCGGCCGGACATCCGGAGATGCGCACACATCCGGCCACCTGCCGGATATCCAGCGAAGGACACCCAAAGCCACCCAAAGTTTGGCCATCGCTTGGCCGGATATTCGGCGCCTCAGGAGAGGCCGGACATCCGGCGCTTGCATGCGCGCATGGACAGGGCCGAGGCCCATGTATCTCTCTCCCACCTCCCACTTTGTGGCTTGGACTATATATGGACCACCTCCTCCCTCTACCTAGGGTTAGCAAAGTGATAGCTCAGATTTGTGAGAGAGCTTTACTCATCTACCACCTCTTCCATGGAGATCAAGATCTCCATGTGAGAAGACCCCCTAGTGTATATCAAGACCCCTTCTAGGCAAGATCCATCTTGGATTCAAGACCTCATCTCCTTCATAGGATTTGGGTGAACTCTACCTTGTATCTTTGTTCCCTTTGCTGTTCATGTACCTTTGTGGGTCTTATGTGTTTGTGAGTCTAGGGTATGTGTGATTGGACTTGTTCTTGAGTGTTTCTCTTGTGATTTCTCCCCGTTCTTCCACATGTTCTTCGAGGTTCCCCCCTCCAATTCGTGGAAGATCACCAACTAGGGTCTGCATCCTAAATCATCTTGGATCAAAGCTTAGGTTCTCACGAATTTGGAGTTCCTCACCTCCGTTTTCTAGCCTAATTTTGCTTGTTTTTGTCCCAATTCGAAAATCCCCACCAAAAATACCCTCACCATTTTTTTGCATTTTGTTGGTTCTTGTAAGATTTTTCATTGCGTTTGATCCACGATTTTGTTGTTTTGCAAGTGAATCTTAGCTTTCCCCACCTCCCCACCACGAAATCCATTCAAAATTTTCTTTTTTGCATCAATTTTGACCCCCAAATCACGAAATTCCGCCCCCAAATCAAGTTTGAGATTCAAATCGCGACCCAGGATTTGTCGGGCGGGACATCCGGGCCATCGGGCCAGATATACGGGTCCTCGGCCAGACATCCGGCACCTGGAGCGCCAAAACTGCCATGGTACTGGACATCAGTGCCCGGAAATCCGGCCTACCCCCGGACATCCGACCCCTGTAGGTTTCAGCCACCCATGTTTCACTGTTTCGGCCATAACTTCCACATTCGGAGTCCAATTTCGGCGTTCTTTAGCTCGTTGGATAGCTATTGACACCCCCACACATCTAGATGGATTCCACCTTCTTTTGACTCCATCTAATTTTTGCCATTTTGGAAGCATTGCATAGCCCTCCACCATAACTTCCGCATACCCGTTCCCCACCATACTCTTCCGCCACCATAACCCATTTTGACCGATTTTGTTTGAGATTTTGAGTTGTGGCTTCCGTTTCCTAAGGTGTTTCGGCTAATTACAAATGGTTCAACATCACGCCGGACTCGACATCGACAACGACCTCTTCGAAATTTTGACACTGCAATCGTAAGCAAGGACAGTAACTTTGACGACATCATTGTACATTTCCTAGCCATTGCTTTGTTAGCCCCGAGGCCATTGCATTACTTTCCCATCGATACTAGCGAGTTGAGAATTTCCGGGCCACGCTCATTGTGCACCTAGTGATACGCTTACTCCACACAACTACACTTCGCGTGCTATCATTATCATTATTGTGTCGTAAGTCTGTCCCGTGCATATCTTACATACTTGTCTCATATCTTGGCTCAAGCATCAAGCATAGTGGAAAAGCATACATACATACAAAAAAGGAGGAAACCTCTTTTAAGCAAAAGAGGAGATATAAACGAGCTTGTATGCAATAGAAGTAGCATTGAGCCATTTTGCATAGTACATAATATTGGGTCACACATACATAGCATACTTGGGATTGAAGACACCACAATTACTCGCATAAGTTGGTGCACGAGAGTATCTAGACCATTTGAGCAAATCGAGCTATTGTCTCTCTAGTATCCATGCAACACAAGCGTTTTCCGTGGTAACACATTTTGTGCTCATTGCTTGGTTGTGCGGATCCCATTTATCTATGCGTGTGTGTTCCTTATGTCACCATAGCTATTGATCAATTTGCTGTACATTGCAATTTTGTGAATCTTCCTCAACATTATCAATACCTTGGACTAACACTTCCTTGAATTTTGTGCCACTTGTCCTAACCAGGCCACTTTATACGCTTTACTTTGTAGGTGTGAGTGAACAAGTCCGGTACCAATTCCACTATTCTCTTAATTCACATTGAGTGACATGGGATACATCCTCAACATTGGGAAAAAGTAGCTTGGTATTGTTTATCTCATTTCCTACTCACCTTTGCTCGAGTCTTGTGATGGATAGGCAAAGCACATCATCTCTGGTCTTCGACGTCAACGACAACATCAACAGCTTCGGACTACAACTAGCAATGCGAGGTACCTTGCATGACCGCATTGAGGGACTCGCCACTGACATTTGTCACTATGAAGCAAGGAAAAGGGACTACAATCGAAGACAAGTTGGATGCACACATGTATCAACTACAAGACATGTTGGCCAACTACAAGTCTTCTTCCCATTCATCATCTTCAAGGCGGCGGCGAGCAAGTCACATATCTTCGGAGAGCCCATCCGATGTAAGCGCAATTATACCACGTCCTCATCTTCAAGAGGATGAGCGCCATTGACTACAAGCTCAAGCACGACTACATCACCATCATGATGAAGATGCTCATGCGGAGCACACCGACAAGTCTCAACAAGCTCTACATCAAGCTACGACCAACCTTCATGAGCACAAGAGAAGACCGCGAGACGAGCGCCAACAAGAAGAAGCTTCAGTGCCCAACTTCAAGGTGACCACCTCCAAGCGACGGTGACCCTTCCATCTTCGGAAGCACCCGAAGGAAGATGGCCAAGCATGGGAAATTCCCTTCGGTCGTGGAGGCGAGCAACAAGGTGCCACATCATATGGGCCTCATACAAGATGACAACAACATGAAGGTCGAGCATGGGACTTTCCCTTCGACCACGGCAGCGACCGCACACCTCTTCGACGACATAAAGACGGCACCCATATGGGACTCATACTCGGGGCTGAGCATGGGACCTTCCCTTCGGTCTTGGAGGATAGTGATGATTTGCCACATCCTACGACATTCATCCTTGGAGGAGTTATGGATGAGGAGGTTGAGCATGGGACTATCCCTTCAACCAAGGTGCCAAAAGAGTTGAGTATGGAGACGTTTGCACCTACATCTCTCCGACACCCATATATGATGAGATGCCCCAATTCCCATGTGATGAGAGCCACCACCACATGAGTGATACGAGTGTCTCCATCGTATGTGACATGGAGTGCATTTCCTATGAGAGGATGAGTGTGACCACCACTAGCCCCACACACGAAAACATGCCAAACATCCTATGCGAGGTTAAGAGCCATCACGACCCTTTGAGTGACTCGACCAACCATATGAGTGAGAGCATCGTAGTGGGAGTGAGTGACCCACAACACTTAGTGAGTGAGGTTGTTGATATGGCATGTGAGGCCACTATGATTTCTAAAAATTTAACCTCTACTCCTATTGTGTCTTCTTTTTTGGTGCAAGGTCTCATACATGACGACATTCCTACCCTCGACGAGTCCATCCCTCCATTGGGTACGATGATGGCCATGGTGGAATATGATGACCCCCCATATGGTTCCATCAAGATGATGATGATGACCATGAGTTGACCTTTACCACCTCACCTACACCACATGAGTTGAATGACAAAGGAAAAATAGGTGAAAGTGATCCTCTTGTCCCACTAGTGGACATTGATTCATTTCATGATGATGACCCCCTATTTCCATGCTTCACGGTAGTTTGACTTCCTCACATGATGATTTATTACCCATTTATGATGAGTTTGATGATTCTCATGTGGAGTCTATTAGTGTGATGCTATGTTGCATAGGATACCTTGTGATCATTCTCTCGGTCACATCATGTTTGGCAATCCGCTTGACTTGTCATATGCTATGCATGAGATCAACCATATGTCATATTTGCAATCTCATCGTAGTAACTATGCATATGCCATTAAAATGAACCCAATTTGCGCATATGACATAGATAACAAGCCCATGGTTATTGGTATTTGCTTTTCTTCTGATGATACTGATATGCTCCCTTCGCAGCATTGCCATCATATGCCATGCTAGGACCACATAGCTTTGGATATGCATTGTTTTGGATGTTGTCCATATTCTCCATATGATGCTTCCGCTATTTCTCATGAGGAAACCCCCATAGTTTCCTCATACATGTTAGGAGATTTTGATCCACCCCATCCATTGCACGATCCTAATAATTTTGTGCGCCATATGCTCCCCATGAATAGCAACACTATTGTTGTGACATATACTTGCATGCTCAATTTGTGTCCCCATCGTGTTATACATAACAACTATTCTTTCATGATGGATGACTCTTATACCATGCTTCAATTTCTTTGAGCGATGCTTATCTTGTGCCAACTATCACGTGCACATAGACATCATGATGGATGATGTGTACATTTACCATGCACACACGTTGTTTCATTTTGTCTCTTTCTTGTGTAGGTACCCATACTTACTCGTCAACCTCGCAAGCGCATGAGTTGACGAAATGAGCTCTAGAGAGCAACGATGATGTGCTTCGCCATGGAGTGTTTACCCTCCACCCACCCTCTTTGTGCAAGAACTTCATGCATTTCTCCTACATGGCCCTCACATGGCTACGGGCTATATACCACTTTTTTCTATGCCCATTTTACCATGTTCACTTTGCATGTTATGCCTCTTTCTATGCTTTTGCCATGCAATTGTGACCATTTTTTGCACTTACACATGGTTCAGAATTCTACTAATTCTATGTGTATTTGCATGCTTGGTGGAAATCATACTTGCTATTGCCATGTTTACCTTGTGTCCCATGCTATTGTTGCTTCTTGTGTTGGGAGAATCACGATGTTCCATTGCGATTTACATAGGACTTCTTGCCAATACAATGATGGTACTTTGCTCTTATCTTGTTTTCATGCTTGTGCTATGTCATGTGCATCGCATATGCCTTCTATTTACTCACATTACATGATTGACATGATTTCCTCTAGTATGTTGCATCTTCGCACTACTAGTATGCACGACATGATTTCTATGCTTGACTATGTTGCATCACCCATGATTCATACTTGCTCGTCTCATGCCGATGATGACAACCATTTCCATGCTTTGCATATGATTGCTATCAAATGTTGTGCAATTGCTCCATATGTTACACTACAAAAAAAGACACATACGTGACATTATGGCCCGGACGAAAACTTTTTCTATCATGGATATGCACTTCCATGACGCTAATTGTGACAAAAACACGTATCATCATAGATGTGGTGGGGTCCTACATCTATGACAAAAAATTATGACAGAAAATGGGGTTTTCGTGACGCACATGCATGACATTCTTTGGGCCATCCATGACGTAAAAAAAATCATGGTAGAAGTGAGGGTGAGGAAAATTTCGGGGACTTCCTGGTTATGGTGGGTTGTCGGGGCCGAGCCATGTAGTGTGGTTTGTGTGTTTCTTGAAGGAAATATGCCCTAGAGGCAATAATAAAGTTGCTATTTTATATTTCCTTATATCATGATAAATGTTTATTATTCATGCTAGAATTGTATTAACCGAAAACTTGATACATGTGTGGATACATAGACAAAACACCGTGTCCCTAGTAAGCCTCTACTAGACTAGCTAGTTAATCAAAGATGGTTAAGTTTCCTAGCCATGGACATGAGTTGTCATTTGATAACGGGATCACAACATTTGGAGAATGATGTGATGGACAAGACCCATCCGTTAGCTTAGCATATTGATCGTTTCAGTTTATTTGCTAGTGCTTCCATAATGTCAAATACATGTTCTTCAGACCATGAGATCATGCAACTCCCGGACACCGGAGGAATGCCTTGTGTGCTATCAAACGTCACAACGTAACTGGGTGATTATAAAGATGCTCTACAGGTATCTTCGAAGGTGTCTGTTGGGTTGGTGTGAATCAAGATTGGGATTTGTCACTCCGAGTTTCGGAGAGATATCTCTAGGCCCTCTCAGTAATACACATCGTAAGAAGCCTTGCAAGCAAAGTGACTAGGTCACATGATGATGTATTACAGAACGAGTAAAGAGACTTGCCGGTAACGAGATTAAACTAGGTATGAAGATACCGACGATCGAATCTCGGGCAAGTAACATACCGATGGACAAAGAGAACTGCGTATGTTGTCATAACGGCTCGACCGATAAAGATCTTCGTAGAATATGTTGTAGCCAATATGAGCATCTAGGTTCCGCTATTGGTTATTGATTGGAGAGTCGTCTCGGTCATGTCTACATAGTTCTCGAACCCGTAGGGTCCGCACGCTTAACGTTCGATGACGATATAGTGTTATATGAGTTATATGATTGGTGACCGAATGTTGTTCGGAGTCCCGGATGAGATCACGGACATGACGAGGAGTCTCGAAATGGTCGAGAGGTAAAGAATGATATATAGGATGTTGGTATTCGGACACCAGAAGTGTTCCGAGGGGTACCGGGTACATATCGGAGTACCGGGGGGGTTATCGGAACCCCCCGGGGGATTAATGGGCCACATGGGCCATAGGAGGAGAGCACACCGGCCCACAAGGTCTGGCGCGCTCCCCCTAAGGAAGGAGGCTGAATAGGAGGTGGAGGAGGGGGTTCGGCCGCCCCTTTCCTTCCTCCTTTCCCTCTTACCTTTTCCCTCCGGCAAATAAGGCAGGGGGGAGGCCGAATTGGGAGGACCACAAGTAGGATTTGGCCTACTTGGGGCGCACCCTAGGCTTCCTCCTCTCCCTCCCACCTATATATATGAGAGGGAGGGGGCCCCACACATCACCCAGACAATTGTCTTAGCCGTGTGCGGCGCCCCCTCCACAGTTTAATCCTCCGGTCATATCTTCGTAGTGCTTAGGCGAAGCCCTGCGCGGATCACATCACCGTCACCGTCACCATGCCATCGTGCTGACGAAACTCATCTACACCTATGCCCGACTTGCTGGATCAAGAAGGCATGGATGTCATCGTGCTGAACGTGTGCACAACTCGGAGGTGCCGTACATTCGGTGCTTGATCGGTTGGAGCTAGAAGAAGTTTGGCTACATCAACCGCGTTGTCAAATGCTTCCGCGATTGGTCTACGAGGGTACGTAGACACACTCTCCCCCTCTCGTTGCTATGCATCTCCTAGATAGATCTTGCGTGAGCATAGGATTTTTTTTGAATTACATGCTACGTTCCCCAACAGTGGCATCATGAGCCAGGTCTATGCGTAGATGATATGCATGAGTAGAACACAGAGAGTTGTGGGTGGTGATGTTCATACTGCTTACCACCAACGTCTTATTTTGATTTGGCGGCATTGTTGGATGAAGCGGCCCGGACCAACCTTACATGACCACGTTCATGAGACCGGTTCCACCGATTGACATGCAACTAGTTTTGTATAAAGGTGGTTGGCGGGTGTCTATTTCTCCTACTTTAGTTGAATCGAATTTGACTGCGGCCGGTCCTTGAAGAAGGTTAAAACAACAAACTTGATAATTCACCATTGTGGTTTGCGTAGGTAAGAACCGTTCTTGCTAGAAGCCCGTAGCAGCCACGTAAAACTTGCAACAACAAAGTAGAGGACGTCTAACTTGTTTTTGCAGGGTATGTTGTGATGTGATATGGTCAAGACGTGATGAGTTATACATTATTGTATGAGATGATCATGTTTTGTAAGTTATCGGCAACTGGCAGGAGCCTTATGGTTGTCTCTTTATTGTATGAAGTGCAAACGCCATGTAATTGCTTTACTTTATCGCTATGAGTTAGCAATAGTCATAGTAGCAATAGTTGGCGAGACGACCACGACGCTACGATGGAGATCAAGGTGTCAAGCCGGTGACGATGGAGATCATGACGGTGCTTTGGAGATGGAGATCAAAAGCACAAGATGATGATGGCCATATCATGTCACATATTTTTGATTGCATGTGATGTTTATCTTTTATGCATCTTATTTTGCTTAGATCGACGGTAGCATTATAAGATGATCCCTTCACTTAATTTCAAGGTAATAGTGTTCCTCCTAAAGTATGCACCGTTGTGACAGTTTGTCTTTTTGAGACACCACGTGATGATCGGGTGTGATAGACTCTACATTCACATACAACGGGTATAAGCCAGTTTTTACACACGCGGAATACTTTGGTTAGACTTGACGAGCCTAGCATGTATAGACATGGCCTCGAAACACTTGAGACCGAAAGGTCGAACATGAGTCATATAGTAGATATGATCAACATGTGATGTTCACCATTGAAAGCTACCCCATCTCATGTGATGATCGGACATGGTTTAGTTGATATGGATCATGTTTCACTTAGACAACTTGAGGGATGTTGATTTAAGTGGGAGTTCTTTAGTAATTTGATTAATTGAACTTAATTTATCATGAACATAGTCTTGATAGTTTTTGCATATCTATGTTGTACATCAATGGCCCGTGCTACTGTTCCATTGAATTTTAATGCGTTCCTAGAGAAAGCTAAGTTGAAAGATGATGGTAGCAACTACACGGACTGGGTCCGTAACTTGAGGATTATCCTCATTGCTTCACAAAAGAATTATGTCCTTGATGCACCGTTAGGTGACAGACCTGCTGCAGGCGCAGATGCTGATGTTTTGAACGTCTGGCAAGCTTGATATGATGACTACTCGATAGTTCAGTGTGCCATGCTTTACGACCTTGAACTGGGAATTCAAAGAGGTTTTGAATGTCATGGAGCATATGAGATGTTCCAAGAACTGAAATTGATATTTCAAGAAAATGCCCGGGTTGAGAGATATGAAGTCTCCAACAAGTTCTATAGCTGTAAGATGGAGGAGAATAGTTCTGTCAGTGAACACATACTCAGAATGTCTGGGTACCACAATCACTTGACTCAGCTGGGAATCAATCTTCCAGTTGAGAGTGTTATTGACAAAGTTCTTCAGTCACTGCCACCAAGCTACAAATGCTTTGTGATGAACTATAATATGCAAGGGATGGAGAAGACAATTCCCGAGCTCTTCGCGATGCTGAAATAAGCAGAGGTAGAAATCAAGAAAGAGCATCAAGTGTTGATGGTTAACAAGACCACCAGTTTCAAGAAGAAGGGAAAGGGAAAGAAGGGGAACTTCAAGAAGAACGGCAAGCAAGTTGCCGCTCCCGCGAAGAAACCCAAGTCTGGACCTAAGCCTGAGACTGAGTGCTTTTACTGCAAAGGGAATGGTCACTGGAAGCGGAACTGCCCCAAGTATCTGGCGGATAAGAAGGATGGCAAAGTGAACAAAGGTATATTTGATATACATGTTATTGATGTGTTTCTTACTAGTCCTCGGAGTAGCGCCTGGGTATTTGATACTGGTTCGGTTGCTCATATTTGTAACTCGAAACAGGAGCTATGGATTAAACGAAGACTGGCTAAGGACGAGGTGACGATGCGTGTTGGGAATGGTTCCAAAGTTGATGTGATCACCGTCGGGACGCTACCTCTACATCTACCTTCGGGATTAGTTTTAGACCTAAATAATTGTTATTTGGTGCCTGCGTTGAGCATAAACATTATATCTGGATCTTGTTTAATGCGAGACGGTTATTCATTTAAGTCAGAGAATAATGGTTGTTCTATTTATATGAGTAATATCTTTTATGGTCATGCACCCTTGAGGAATGGTCTATTCTTGTTGAATCTCGATAGTAGTGATACACATATTCATAATATTGATGCCAAAAGATGCAAAGTTAATGATGATAGTGCAACATATTTGTGGCACTGCCATTTAGGTCATATTGGTGTAAAGCGCATGAAGAAACTCCATGCTGATGGACTTTTGGAATCACTTGATTATGAATCATTTGATACTTGCGAACCATGCCTCATGGGCAAGATGACTAAAACTCCGTTCTTCGGATCAATGGAGCGTGCTAATGACTTATTGGAAATTATACATACCGATGTATGCAGTACGATGAGTGTTGAAGCACGCGGCGGGTATTGTTATTTTCTGACCTTCACAGATGATTTGAATAGGTATGGTTATATCTACTTGATGAAACACAAGTCTGAAACATTTGAAAAGTTCAAAGAATTTCAGAGTGAAGTAGAGAATCATCGTTACAAGAAAATAAAGTTTCTACGATCTGATCGTGGAGGCGAATATTTGAGTTACGAGTTTGGCCTTCATTTGAAACAATGTGGAATAGTTTCACAGCTCATGCCACCTGGAACACCAAAGCGTAATGGTGTGTCCGAACGTCGTAACCGTACTTTATTGGATATGGTGCGTTCTATGATGTCTCTTACCGATTTGCCTTTATCATTTTGGGGTTATGCATTAGAGACATCTGAATTCATGTTAAATAGGGCACCGTCTAAATGCGTTGAGACAGCATTGTATGAACTATGGTTTGGCAATAAACCTAAGCTGTCGTTTCTTAAAGTTTGGGGATGCGATGCTTATGTCAAAAGGCTTCAGCCAGATAAGCTCGAACCCAAAGCGGAAAAGTGCGTCTTCATAGGATACCCGAAAGAAACTGTTGGGTATACCTTCTACCACAAATCCGAAGGCAAAATCTTTGTTGCTAAGAATGGGTCCCTTCTAGAGAAAGAGTTTCTCTCAAAAGAAGTGAGTGGGAGGAAAGTAGAACTTGATGAGGTAATTGTACCTCCTCTCGAATTGGAAAGTAGTACATCAGAGAAAATAGTTCCCGTGATGCCTACACCAAACAGAGAGGAAGCAAATGATGATGATCATGAAACTTCAGATCAAGTTACTACTGGACCTCGTAGGTCAAACAGAACACGAACCGCACCAGAGTGGTACGGTAATCCTTTCCTGGAAGTTATGTTGTTGGACAACGATGAACCTATGAACTATGAAGAAGCTATGACAAACCCAGATTCCGACAAATGGCTCGAGGCCATGAAATCTGAGATAGGATCCATGTATGAGACCAAAGTATGGACTTTGGTGGACTTGCCCGATGATCGGCAAGCCATTGAGAATAAATGGATCATCAAGAGGAAGACAAATGCTGACGGTAACATTACTGTCTACAAAGCTTGACTTGTCGCAAAAGGTTTTCGACAAGTTTAAGGGGTTGACTACAATGAGACTTTCTCACCTGTAGCGATGCTTAAGTCTGTCCGAACCATGTTAGCAATTGCCGCATTTTATGATTATGAAATTTGGAAAATGGACGTCAAAACTGCATTCCCTAATGGATTTCTTAAAGAAGAGTTGTATATGATGCAACCAGAAGGTTTTGTCGATCCTAAAGGTGCTAACAAAGTGTGCAAGCTCCAGCGATCCATCTAAGGACTGGTGCAAGCATCTCGGAGTTGGAATTTACGCTTTGATGAGGTGATCAAAGCATTTGGTTTTATACAGACTTATGGCGAAGCCTGTATTTACAAGAAAGTGAGTGGGAGCTCTGTAGCATTTCTGATATTATATGTGGATGACATAATATTGATTGGAAATGATATAGAATTTTTGGATAGCATAAAAGGATACTTGGATAAGAATTTTTCAATGAAAGACCTCGGTGAAGCTGCTTACATATTAAGCATCAAGATCTATAGAGATAGATCGAGACGCTTAATTGGACTTTCACAAAGCACATACCTTGATAAAGTATTGAAGAAGTTCAAAATGGATCAGTCAAAGAAAGGGTTCTTACCTATGTTAGATGGTGTGAAATTGAGTAAGACTCAAAGTCCGACCACGGCAGAAGATAGAGAGAAAATGAAAGTCATTCCCTATGCCTCAGCCATAGGTTCTATTATGTATGCCATGCTGGGTACCAGACCTGATGTGTGCCTTGCCATAAGTTTGGCAGGGAGGTACCAAAGTAATCCAGGAGTGGATTACTGGATAGCTGTCAAGAATATCCTAAAGTACCTAAAAAGGACCAAGGATATGTTTCTCGTTTATGGAGGTGAAGAAGAGCTCGTCGTAAAAGGTTACGTCGATGCTAGCTTCAACACAGATCCGGATGACTCTAAGTCACAAACCAGATACGTATTTTTATTAAATGGTGGAGCTGTCAGTTGGTGCAGTTCTAAGCAGAGCGTCGTGGCGGGATCTACGTGTGAAGCGGAATACATTGTGGCTTCGGAAGCAGCACATGAAGGAATCTGGATGAAGGAGTTCATATCCGATCTAGGTGTAATACCTAGTGCATCGGGTCCAATGACAATCTTTTGTGACAACACTGGAGCAATTGCAATAGCAAAGGAGCCCAGATTTCACAAGAGAACCAAGCACATCAAATGGTGCTTCAACTCCATTCGTGATTACGTCAAGGATGGAGACATAGAAATTTGCAAAGTACACACGGATCTGAATGTGGCAGACCCGTTGACTAAACCTCTCCCAAGGGCAAAACCTGATCAGCACCAAGACTCTATGGGTGTTCGATTCATTACTATGTAATCTAGATTATTGACTCTAGTGCAAATGGGAGACTGAAGGAAATATGCCCTAGAGGCAATAATAAAGATATTATTTTATATTTCTTTATATCATGATAAATGTTTATTATTCATGATAGAATTGTATTAACCGGAAACTTGATACATGTGTGGATACATATACAAAACACCGTGTCCCTAGTAAGCCTCTACTAGACTAGCTCGTTAATCAAAGATGGTTAAGTTTCCTAGCCATGGACATGAGTTGTCATTTGATAATGGGATCACATCATTTGGAGAATGCTGTGATGGACAAGACCCATCCGTTAGCTTAGCATATTGATCGTTTCAGTTTATTTGCTAGTGCTTCCATAATGTCAAATACATGTTCTTCAGACCATGAGATCATGCAACTCCCGGACACCGGAGGAATGCCTTGTGTGCTATCAAACGTCACAACATAACTGGGTGATTATAAAGATGCTCTACAGGTATCTCTGAAGGTGTCTGTTGGGTTGGTGTGAATCAAGAATGGGAATTGTCACTCCGAGTTTCGGAGAGGTATCTCTGGGCCCTCTCGGTAATACACATCATAAGAAGCATTGCAAGCAAAGTGACTAGGTCACAGGATGATGTATTAAGGAGCGAGTAAAGAGACTTGCCGGTAATGAGATTGGACTAGGTATGAAGATACCGACGATCGAATCTCGGGCAAATAACATACCGATGGACAAAGAGAACTGCGTATGATGTCATAACGGTTTGACCGATAAAGATCTTCACAGAATATGTAGGAGCCAATATGAGCATCCAGGTTCCTTTATTGGTTATTGATTGGAGAGTCATCTGGGTCATGTCTACATAGTTCTCGAACCCATAGGGTCCGCATGCTTAACATTCGATGACGATATATTGTTATATGAGTTATATGATTGGTGACCGAATGTTTTTCAGAGTCCTGGATGAGATCACGGACATGACGAGGAGTCTCGAAATGGTCGAGAGGTAAAGAATGATATATAGGATGTTGGTATTCAGACACCGGAAGTGTTCCGAGGGGTACCGGGTACATATCGGAGTACCGGGGGTGTTATCGGAACCCCCCAGGGGATTAATGGGCCACATGGGCCATAGGAGGAGAGCACACCAGCCCACAAGGGCTGGCACGCTCCCCCTAAGGAAGGAGGTCGAATAGGAGAAGGAGGAGGGGGTTCGGCCCCCCTTTCCTTCCTCCTTTCCCTCTTACCTTTTCCCTCCGGCAGATAAGGCAGGGGGAGGCCGAATTGGGAGGACCCCAAGTAGGATTCGGCCTACTTGGGGCGCACCCTTGGCTGCCTCCTCTCCCTCCCACCTATATATATGAGAGGGCGGGGGCGCCACACATCACCCAGACAATTGTCTTAGCCGTGTGCGGCACCCCCCTCCACAGTTTACGCCTCCGATCATATCTTCGTAGTGCTTAGGCGAAGGCCTGCGCGGATCACATCACCGTCACCGTCACCACGCCGTCGTGCTGACGGAACTCATCTACACCTACGTCTGACTTGCTGGATCAAGAAGGCGTGGATGTCATCGTGCTGAACGTGTGCAGAACTCGGAGGTGCCGTACGTTCGGTGCTTGATCGATCGGAGCTAGAAGAAGTTCGACTACATCAACCGCGTTATCAAACGCTTCCGCTTTCGGTCTACGAGGGTACATAGACACACTCTCCCCCTCTCGTTGCTATGCATCTCCTAGATAGATCTTGCGTGAGCGTAGCAATTTTTTTGAATTACATGCTACGTTCCCCAACATTTCTCTCGTACGCGTGTGTGTGAGGCGTTCGCTAACTGAACCCGAGCGAGGCATTCACTTACTGAACCCGAGCGAGGCGTTCACTTACTGAACCCGAGCGATTGCACTAGCTAGCTACATACTGAACACGAGCGATCGATCCCTCTACATACTGAAGCTGATCGATCCCTCTATGTACTGAAGCTGATCGATCCCTTCGCTGCTAACTGAACCCGAGCGATACCTCCACTGCTAACTGAACATGACCGCTTCCTTCTTTGCTAACTGAACCCGAGCGATCGATCGCTGCTGCTGCTTACTAATGCTGATTGATCGAGCCCTCGTGCAAGACATAGCCAGTTGGGTTGCCTCTCGATGAACAGTGCCCGTTGCTGCCGCACGCGCGATACATGTAGACAGGAGTCGAGACGCATCGATCGAGCCGGTTGGTCAGTTGTGGATGAACAGTTGTCGTTGCTGTCGCCCACTCATACGCCCTACCCCAACCAGTGGGGGTTGGATGAACAGGACCCAGTGGTAGTAGGCGGTTGCCGTTGGATGAACAGGACCCCGAGGTGGCTGCCACACCCCAGCCAGTTGGGGTGGATGAACAGGACCCCGTGGAGGCTAGATGAATAGTAGCCGGTGGAGGCTGGAGTTAGTCGATGATGGACAAACAGTCGATCGATCGAGCCCTTGTGCGAGACGTAGCCGGTTGGGATGCCTCTCGATGAACAGTGCCCGTTGCTGCCGCACGTGCGATACACGTAGACAGGAGTCGAGACGCATCGATCGAGCCTGTTGGTCGGTTGTGGATGAACAGTTGTCGTTGCTGTCGCCCCACTCGTACGCCCCACCCCAACCAGTGGGGGTTGGATGAACAGGACCCAGTGGTAGTAGGCGGTTGCCGTTGGATGAACAGGACCCCGAGGTGGCTGCCACACCCCAGCTAGTTGGGGTGGATGAACAGGACCCCGTGGAGGCTAGATGAATAGTAGCCGGTGGAGGCTGGAGTAAGTCGATGATGGACGAACAGTAGCTGGGGGAGGCTGGAGGAAGTCGATGGTGGATGAACAGTAGCCCGTGGAGTCCCGTTTTGCGATATGCCACACCCCTCCCAATGAATAGGACTCCGTTTCGACCGTAGGCGGTTGACGAGAAGTCTGTTTGCTCCGTAAGGCGGTACGCCACAACACCTCCCGATGAACAGGACCCTGTTTCGACCGTAGGTGGTCAAAGAAAACTCCGTTTCCTCCGTTTTGCGGTCAATGAACATGACCCCATTTTGGCTGTTCCGTCCAAGCTGGTTGGCTCCCGGTGAACAAGACACGTTCTGACCCAGTCGCTTGGCTCCCGATGAGCACGACGCTGTTTCCTCCGTTCTGACCCAGCTGGTTGGCTGCCGATGAATAGGACACCATCGCTGTTCGTGTTTCGAGATCACGCCTGTATGTACATACATGGTCGTCTTTTTTGCAGCGTGGATGTATGTACATGTACACGATTTAGATGGGACTGTGTGACATGCTAAATCAGGGGCTCTACTACGACACGTGCCCTTCCTTAGTCGGCCACGGTTCATCGTTGCAGAGAGACTGATCGACCAGTATGTACATACACATTTGCGACTAGACAGATAAAACTACGTACGCTTCGACCTGGTGGGTCCCAACTATCAGTGGGAATAAGGAGGCAGTTCCTTCCGGGCGAAGATATAGCTGGTGGATCCTAGCTGTCAAGGGAAGGGATCTTTTCTTTCACGTAATAAGGAGGCACTTCCTTCCATGCGAAGATATAGCTAGTGGGTCCCAGTTGTCAGGGGGATGAATCTTTTTTTTCGCGTAATAAGGCGACACTTCCTTGCGTGCGAAGATGTAGCTGGTGGGTCCTAGCTGTCAGGGGGAGGAAACTTTTTTTCCATGTAATAAGGAGGCACTTTCCTTGCGTGCGACTATGGACCTCGTCGGTCCCAGCTGTCAGCCTCTCAATGTATAGTCCTCTTCAGATGGCCGTCATTCGTTGACCGTGTTGACAATGCCGTAGCGAGGGCAACAAGGCGGTGGACGATGACGAGGCCTAGGAAGGGAATGACCCGGAGCCGGGAAAGATGCGGCAGTGGTTACCCACACAGAGAGGAGTATGAGGGTTTATTGGTTCAGCTATGGTGTGAGGCTGCCGTCAGCGGAGAATAACAGGAGGTGTGTGTGAGTAGAGGGATGGCCTGGCCAACTATGGGAATAGGGTGGGGCGGTGATGCCTGTGTGGTGCCACAGCCGGCCATGGGAGGCGGGAGTAGGCGGTCCGCCGGTGCTGGTTTGGGCAGCTGGAGCAAGAAGATTAGAGATTGAAGAAGCAGCATGGCCGTTGGATTAACATCCAATGGTCATTGCTGCTAGAATCTTTTGTTGACTAATTTGACAAAGCCGTGTGTACGTGTCAACTTAGTAGGCCCACAAGTCAGCCTCCAATCTGGTGGGTCCTAGCTAGTAGGGGGAGGAATCATTTTTCTTGGCGTAATAAGGAGGCACTTCCTTGCGTGCGACCATGGACCTCGTGGGTCCCAGCTGTCAGTCTCTCCACGTACAGTCCTGTTCCGATGGTTGTCGTTCATTTATCACGTTGACGACACTGTTCCGAGTGCACCAAGACGGTGGATGACGGCAAGGCCTAGGAAGGGAATGACCCGGAGCCGGGGAAGACTCGGCAATGGTTGTCCACGCGGAGGGGAGTACGAGGGTTTACTGGTTCGGCTCCGGTGTGAGGCTGCCGTCGCCGAAGAATAACAGGAGGTGTGGGTGAGTAGAGGGGTAGCCTAGCCAGCTATGGGAGTAGGGTGGGGCGGTGAGGCCTGCGCGGCAGCACAGCCAACAACAGGAGGTGGGAGCTGGCGGTCCCGCTGGTGCTGGTTTGGGCGACTGGAGCAAGAAGATCAGAGATTGAAGAAGCGGCATAGCCGTTGGATTAACATCTAGCGGCCACTGCTACTAGAATCATTTGTTGACTAAGTTGGCAAAACTTTGTGTACACGTCAACCTAGTAGGCCCACAAGTCGGCCACCAAATCTGTCGCAAACAACATACAACACATTTGCTATTATTTTTAATAATTTACAACCCATTTGCTAATTCATAACAAATTTATTGCAGCACATATTCTTTTTGTTAGCATTACAACCCATATTTTGTCCACGTTTAAAACTTTCAATGAAATTTTGCCTATTTTAGTGGGGTTTGAACTGTTTTTAGTCCCGAAATTTCTAGCCAGATTCAAATTAATTAAAAAAATAAACATATATTAATTTAATATCCAATGAAAGTTTCCCCGCAAAAAAAAGTCAATGAAATTGAAATTATCCAAATCCAAAAAAAGTAATTTGAAACTAATTGTCTGTTTGTTGTACTTTTTGAATTTAAAGCCCATTTCTTATTACTTATAGCCCATTTTCTGGGCAAGGGCAAGCCGAATGCATCCCTCCTCGTCTTGAAAGATTTCTGGTCCAGCAGGGCGGAGAAAAGCAAGTAGGCCTCCGTTGGGTATTCTGCAAAAAACAAAAAAGCTGGGCTAGCCATTTTCTAAGGAAAAGAACAACTGGGCTGGTGAAGCGATAAACATATGAAATAAAAGCCTGGGCTAGACGGGCCACATCCCCCGCACAACCCAGTTGATACCCTGCTCCGTCTCAAAAACAAAAAAACTACTGCGCGAGCTACTGGGTCCCTGGTGTCAGCCGCTCCTTGTGCAATTATCTCATTTATTGACTACATTGACAATGGCGTGGGACCAAGATGTCAGGAAACCATTAGGAGGAAGCATTGTTTTTCTTGTAATAAGGAGACACTTGCTTGCGTACTTCCATGACCTTGGTGGGTCCCTACTATCATTCTCTCCACATACAGACATCTCCTAATTCCTCTCGGCTATTGACCATGTTGAAACGCCAGAGGGCGGCACCACAGCGAGCAAACCAAGGCGGAGGACGACGGTGAGGCCTCGGAAAGGAACGAACAGGAGCCGTGGAAGATGCAACAGTGTAGTCGCAGGCGGAGAGGAGTACGAGGGTTGACTACTTCGACTACGGGGTGGGGCTGACTTCGTTGGAGAGTAACATGAGGTGTGTGGGGTAGAGGGATGGCCTGGCCAGAGTTTTATGGTGTGATGGGGAGGCGATGCATGCGCGACAGCACATCCAGTCGTGGGAGGCGGGAGCAGGCGGTCCCACCGCCGGTGGTTTGGTTTTGGCGGCTGGAGGAAGAAGAGACTGAATAAAAACGACAAACGTTGAATGTTAATCCAACGGTCAAGGTTGGCAGAATCGTTTGTTGACTAAGCCAACACCATGTGACAGATGTTTTTCGATCGAGCTCATTCACCAGATAACGTTCCCGAAACTGCCATCGTTTGATCTTTCGTCGCAACTAAAACTGCCTGGAAAATGCATTCATTTGCCATCCTCCTCCCAGGGAATGTGCGCCAGATAACATTCCCAAAAAATCAAAGACTAGAGAAGGCATACATAACAAGCTAGTCTACCAGTAAAGAGACGTTGCTGACTGTTACAAAAAAAAGAGACGTGCTGCTGTAACTGGTTCGAATCCAAACCTAGACTGTATATAGTGTTATGCTACTCTGCAAGTAATGAAACTGACATATCCAATGCTCACTTCTCCTCTTCTCTAGTTACTCCGCCTAGCTTCAGAAGCTCCTGCCGCAACAACCATGGCCGCTGGCTCGTCCACCAGCTCTTCAGTAGGGAATCAAGCCAACAACCCGACGTGCACGAAGTCACTACCCGCACCACCGCATGTGGGTCTCATCAAACCCCCGTTGGCACACTCACTGCAGCCAGTTGCTCATCACACCCCTCTGCCGTTGGTGTGGTGCCACTGCTGAAAATCACGTAGAGTCATCAGTCGCATCTCAACTACAATCCTCAACTTTGGCCGAGTCTTCTACAATGCCCAAATCATGGGGTAATATGGTTAAGTTGTTCGCCTGCTTTCAGTTGCCAATTTTTTTAAGAGTTTGGTTGATGATCTTCCAATTTGATTCATAAATAAAAGGGAAGATTTTTGCGATTTGTATTTCTAGGAAGTTGCTGATGTGGGGGAATGGAACTACGTGGACTATTTTGTTAGCCGAGGAATCCCAATACCAGCAGGCTGGGGTGTCGGACAAGTAACTGAAGGAACGACAGAAGAGGAAGTTGCAGAAGGTTAAAGATGCGGTTCATCAGATCATGGCCAAGCAACAACTACTGAACGACCTTGGTAGCAATGAGGAGATGAAAGAGCTCGTGAAGATAATGGGAAAGATAGTTATTCTCTATAGGATGATTGTCTCTTTATTTGGAGTGTATATAACACTCGTGATGTATTCAGTGGCTCTGACATGAGCACTTTGCTAAAACTGGTAATAAATGAAACCTGTTTAGCAGGCTGGGCATAGTGTTGTGATCATCTACCGATTTCTATTAACAGAAATCAGGGGCATCCCCTTTTGCGAATAAAGAAATAAATTAGCAGAGGCCCTGTTGGGCCAGCTTTGTTCCCATTGCAAGACGTACAACAAATTGCAGTCCAACAACAAACTGCCATAAGCTACATTGCGGTTGTACAATCATCAAATACAAGTTTCACTGCAAAATATGAGTACTACTAAACAAGAATGTCATCATGTTTGAGTCGTCATACAATCACCAAACACAAATCAACATACATAATAAGTGATGTTCTCAGAGCAAAATACTAAACAACAACTTCATCAGGTTTCAGTTGTCATAGCAAACACAATTTCACATGGTAGATAATAAGTTGTCTTCTCACAGGCAATTGCGACAAAAGAAATATAATCATCATCCACAGCAACAGCGCCAACATCTTAACCATGTGTATCAGTCTGAATCGTAATCCCCCCATTGTTATCTTCTTCTTCACCATCAATGTCCTCGAACGTCGGCTTCTTATTGATCAACTCATCTACTTCCATAGCCCGATAGGCAATCTTTTCTCCAACCTTATTGATGTGATGGTATTCAAACATATCATAAACATCTATGGAATCATGTACATTAGCAACAGTGTAAGCATCATCTTGTTGTGCAACTTCATTAAACAAATTCCTCTGCTCAAACTTTTGCAATACTCTCCAGTCTTGGTTACATGCAAATGTGTCTTCCAAGAAAAATACCTGGTTGCTTGATTTGCCAAAATATAAGGCTCCTCAGTGCAGTACGCCGCCTTGACATTGATGGATTCAAAATAATCATCAGCTTTGGGTTTTGAGATCTTGGTAAACTGGTTATACCAACAACAGCAAAACAAAACCGCACACCAATGAACCTCAAAACTGGAGATATACTACAACTGAACAATGTTTGTTTTGTTAGCATACATTTTAGTTGTCACTTTCTTGTGCATATCCATGCTCATGATGACACTATTTTGTGTCTTCCTGCCTTCATCGCGTGCAAGGGTGTTGTAGCGCACATCTCCAACAGTGCAAGATGCATAATGTCTTACCCCAAGTTTGAGGACCCATTGCTAGTGCATAAAGGGTATCACTAACTGCCTGCCCCTCTTCATGCATCTTCTTAACCTATGGTTAGAAAATAGACGAGCTGATCATCTTATGTACTCAATATATTAAAAAAACTGACAGTGCAATTCAAAAGCTTACACGGCTCTTCAACCATTTCGCAAATCCTTCCCTAACCTGTGTGTCCGTGTTTCTTGGATTTTGCGCCAGTAACTCATCTTTGCACATGCTGCAGAACATAGTGATCATGTGAAACATCTAAATATATAAGAATGTGCTGCAAGTTTAGTAGATTATGATGTATAAGCTGCAGTACTTAGCACTTACTCGACATAAGGTAGAATCTCAGGACAATCATTCAACACATAGCAAACGATTTTGTCCAAATCTTTAGGTTTGTCATCTTGTCGACTCTTCCCTGTTACTCAAACAGAACAATTGAAAACATTGAGCTCAGGATTGTTTTCGCCCACCTTTTTGCTAAGCTGATCAGCTGTTTCAATGTATCTTGAGCAAAATGTCAACACTTCTGTACAATGTAGGCCTATGCAATGGAACCCTCAGGTCTAGCTCTGTTCCTAACATAGCCCTTGAAAGTGCCTAGCCACCTTTCAATAGACTACATCCATCCATACTGTACTGGACCTCTAAGTAATGCCTCATTAGGTAGATGAACAACCAAATGCACCATCACATCAAAGAAGGTTGGAGGATATATCTTCTCAAGGTCACATAGGATAGTTGGTATCTTATCTCTAAGACGCTCCACAACATCTATCCTGTTATTTCTACTACAAAGTTCCCTAAAGAATTGTCCCAACTCTGCATATGCTCTGTATAAGTCAGGGCGGCCCAATCCTCTAAGGAGAACAGGTAAAACCCTTTGAAGTAGGACGTTGCAGTCATGAGTTTTCAACCCTTGTACCTTGGTTCCATCTGCACTGACTCTCCTTTCAGGGTTGGAAGCAAATCCATGTGGGAATCTCACACGTGACATGACCTTGCGGAATTCTTTTCTTTTTTGCTTGTCCAATACGTAGACAGCTGGTGCCATATCCTGTGATGCACCTTCGTTTTTCACATGCAAATCGAATCTGATACCCAGGTGTGTCAAATCAATCCTAGATTTTAAGGTATCTTTTGTCTTGCCTTCAATATTAAGAAGTGTGACGATAATGCTGTCACATATATATTTCTCGATGCGCATCACATCAATGTTATGCTGCAGATCCAAATCTTTCCAATACTCCAAGTCCCACAAAGTGGACCTGCGGGTAAACAATAATCTCTCTTCTGCCCTGCCATGCTTCCTTTTACCGCTACCATTATCGCTGGTGAGCCTCTTTAGCGAATCGAGGTTTTCATGATCTGCTTTGAACATTGGTTTCCGGTATTTTCTAAGACGCAACTTGTCCTTGTCAAGGAAACAACGGTGTCCAATGTAACAAACCTTGCTAAGTATTGGATATGACAATGGATTCTTGTCACAACGAACACATGCATTGAAACAATGTGTCGTTCACCCTGACATAGTGCCCAAAGGCGGATAATCATGGATGCACCAAATTATAACAACACACATAATGAAATCAGCTGGTGGGCTCCTATATAGGTCTCGAGTGAGAACACCCCTCCATAGCTTTTGAAGTGCCTCCACAAGAAGCTCCATGAATAAATCAAAATCCTTTCCAGGACTTTTTGGACCTGGGATGAGCAAGGCCATGATGTAGTTTGATTCTTTGGTGCAAACATTTGGCAGCATGTTGTATGGGATAGCAAGCATTAGCCACATGGTATATGTGGCGCTCTGGTGGCCAAATGGGTTGAATCCATCTGTAGCTAAGCCAAGTCTAATGTTTCTTGGCTCAGCAACAAACTTTTTGTGTTTCAAATTGAAGCTTGTCCAGTCACTACCATGAGATGGATCGCTCATTACATTCCGATCTCTGTACTCTTGGTTCCTAGAATGCCACATCACATCCTCTCTTGTTTGAGCATCATGAAACAACGTCTGTAATCTTGGTATAATTGGAAAATGTCTCAAAACCTTATGAGAAATCCTCTTCACAACATCGCCATCTTTCCATCTTGATGATTTGCATTTTGGGCATTCACTTAAGTTGGCATAATCCTTCCGAAACAGAACACAATTATTCTCGCAAACATGGATCATATCATATCCAATTCCAACCGCATGGAGGAAATTCTTCATTTTACTATAGGTGTGTGGCTGCTCAGACACAGCTGGTTAACAATCGCGGAAAGCAACCATCATCAGATTGAATGATTTGTTGGTCATCTGCTGAGATATCTTCACCTGAAGAAAGCTGGCCATATCTGAGAATACTGACAGCTTACAACATGCGGTGACTGCCATGTTGCTTTGCGCCAACATGCGGGCCCACCGTTTTTCTTGTACAGGTGTAAGTTCTCGAAATGCGCGAGCATTTCGAAGCATTGATTCAATGTTGGTCAAAATCACTAGCTCCGCCACCGCCACCACCTCCTCCTCTTCCTCTTGAGCATCAGGCAGATCAAGATGGTGATCTGTGCTTCCACATAGTCAGTAACATTGACGTTACAACTTCACCATGATGAACCCACCTAGTATATTTGACTGACATCCCATACAAGTGTAGATGATTTCGCATAATTGACTGGGGTCTTGAAACTGAATTCATACAACTGCTACATGGGTAGCGCATGTCTGCTTTCGGACCACCGTACTGAGCTCTATCGAGCAGAAGTTATCCAAGTCCCGTCCATCTGTCAGCAATCAATGAGGCCAAGCACACATCCATCGAAGGCCATCTCAGCAACAAACATTGAGTGTAAAACAGTGTCGAGCTATTTCACCTAACAGATTGGCTACTAGACCATGGCAATCTACTTCACAATACATACATGGTCCTAAAATATGGAAGGATATTTTAGCAACTAATCAGGCGTGGCATGCCATCTCAGCAAGTTAGATTGAGTGTAGAACATGGCAAGGTAGCTTTTTAAGCAGACCATATTGACTGTAAACTATTTTGGCAAGCAGTGAGATTAACAACGTCTATCAGCTAACATCCAGCGCTACTCCGACATGCACTGGGCCTCAGTCTGGAATGCGCGTACTGTGGGAGAAGCTGACCACCATGCGTATCCACAAGAACGTCACCGGCGGTGGCCGCTCGGCTAGAGGACGGCTGTTTATGAGAGCGTACTGTGGGAGCGAGAGGATCGCCGTGCATCCCCTCAAAGAACCACGGCGCTGACGTATCGACGTGGCGGGGAGGGCGGCTTTGGCAGAGCGGATGGAGTGGAGGGGCGGGGGCAGGGGGTTTTGGGAATATTATTGGCTAGTTGGCTGAAGGGGAGTTGAATTTGGGATTTGGGGCAAATTTTCGCGCGGTGGGCGGGGGAGTTTGGCGCATGGTCTGTTTCTCCAAATGCGGTCACATGTGTCAGTGAAGAGGCAAGCCGAAGCGTGTTCCCTTTGGGTGAGCGGTGTGCAGGACCGACTGTGTGAGGGGTGCAATGTGACCACGACAGGCGTGCTATAAGTGTACCGCCTTTTCCTTTTGAACTTGTAGAGCGTAACACTTGGTTTTGGTGCTTCGCGCGATCCATCGATACAAATGCCGACTAAAACGGCGCATGCGGGTCTTTTCCCGCGCGATATGCTGGGAGTTTGGCTAAGTTGGTTTGACAGACAGAGCGAGAGAAAGATGTGAAATGCGTGAATGTGTAGTGGACGTACTTTTGGAGGGCCTAAGAGAAATTGAGTATGTAAACCCTCTGTTTTTATTTACTTCGCATATTAGCTTTGTCTCGGGTCAAACTTACTAAACTTTGACCAAGTTTATACATACAAAAACAAGGACTACCACAATACCAAGTAAATACGATTAGAATCATCATTCAATATATTTTCATACAATATACCATTTTATTGTGAAAGTTCATATAAACCGGACGAGATTCATGCAAATACGGCAGATTTTCATTACATTTCAAACTTTTAGGACAAAAAAAGAAAGAAACCAACCCTAAACCTATCCTACGGTGGGGGCCGACGTCCACTTTCCTTTGTATTCCGCATCGGCGACCACGTCCTCCATCTGTCATCTCCATGAACGATGGCGGGGTTCAAGACCCGTGAATTGAAGGTGTGGTCTCCGCCGAGGAAGAGTAGAACATGGGAGACGGACTGACCCACTTAGGATACCATGCCTTGCCGCCTCCCATGCCCTACTCATCCTCAAAGGAGTCCGCGACCTCGGCGGTGCCGTTCGACGTGGAGTCGATGATGGACATGGACGGTCCATCGCTGTTCACCTACCACATGTTGGGAAACATAGCATGCAATTTCAAAAAAATTCCTACACTCACGCAAGATCTATCTAGGAGGTGCATAGCAATGAGAGGGGGAGAGTGTGTCTACGTACCCTCGTAGACTGAAAGCAGAAGCGTTTGTTTAACGTGGCTGATGTAGTCGAACGTCTTCTCATTCCGACCGATCAAGTACCGAACGTACGGCACCTCCATGTTCTGCACACGTTTAGCGCGATGATGTCCCTCGAGCTCTTGATCAAGCAAAGGGTCGAGGAAGTAGATGAGTTCCGTCAGCACGACAGTGTGGTGACGGTGATGGTGATGTGATCCGCGCAGGGCTTCGCCTAAGCACCGCGAGATTATGACTGGAGACGTAAACTGTGGAGGGGGGCGCCGCACACGGCTTGGAACAATTGATGTGTGTGCTAGGGGCGCCCCCCTCCATATATAAAGGAGGGAGGGAGAGGAGGCCGGCCCTAGGAGCGCCCCAAGTAGGAGGAATCCTACTTGGGGTCTAGTTGGATTCGGCCCCCCCTTTACTTTTACCGGAAGGGGAAAGGGGGAAGGAGAGGGAGAGGGAGAAGGAAAGGGGGGCGCCGCCCCCTCCCCTTGTCCAATTCGGACTCCTCCCTGGTGGGGGGCATGCCACCCCTTTGTGGGCTGGTGTGCCTCCCTCCTATGGCCCATAACTTTCGCCGGGGGGTTACGGTAACCCCTCCGGTACTCTGATATGTACCCGATACATTCCGGAACACTTCCGGTGTCCGAATACTACCTTCCAATATATCAATTTTTACCTCTCGACCATTTCGAGACTCCTCTTCATGTCCGTGATCTCATCCGGGACTCCGAACAACATTCGGTCACCAAAACACATAACTCATATAATACAAATCGTCATCGAACATTAAGCGTGCGGACCCTACGGGTTCGAGAACTATGTAGACATGGCGGAGACGACTCTCCGATCAATAACCAATAGCGAAACCTGGATGCTCTTATTGGCTCCTACATATTCTACGAAGATCTTTATCGGTCGAACCGCTATGACAACATACGCTGTTCTCTTTGTCCATCGGTATGTTACTTGCCCGAGATTCAATCGTCGGTATCTTCATACCTAGTTCAATCTTGTTACCGGCAAGTCTCTTTACTCATTCCATAATACATCATCCTGTGACCTAGTCACTTTGCTTGCAAGGCTTCTTATGATGTGTATTACCGAGAGGGCCCAGAGATACCTCTCCGAAACTCGGAGTGACAAATCCCAATCTTGATTCACACCAACCCAACAGACACCTTCGGAGATACCTGTATAGCATCTTTATAATCACCCAGTTACGTTGTGACGTTTGATAGCACACAAGGCATTCTACGGTGACCGGGAGTTGCATGATCTCATGGTTTGAAGAACATGTATTTGACTTTATGGAAGCAGTAGCAAACAAACTGAAATGATCAATATGCTAAGCTAACCGATGGGTCTTGTCCATCACATCATTCTCCAAATGATGTGATCCCGTTATCAAATGACAACTCATGTCTATGGCTAGGAAACTTAACCATCTTTGATTAACGAGCTAGTCTAGTAGAGGCTTACTAGGGACACGGTGTTTTGTCTATGTATCCACACATGTATCAAGTTTCCGGTTAATACAATTCTAGCATGAATAATAAACATTTATCATGATATAAGGAAATATAAAATAACAACTTTATTATTGCCTCTAGGGCATATTTCCTTCAGTCTCCCACTTGCACTAGAGTCAATAATCTAGATTACATAGTAATGAATCGAACACCCATAGAGTCTTGGTGCTGATCATGTTTTGCCCTTGGGAGAGGCTTAGTCAACAGGTCTGCCACATTCAGATCCGTGTGTACTTTGCAAATTTCTATGTCTCCATCCTTGACGTAATCACGAATGGAGTTGAAGCGCCTTTTGATGTGCTTGGTTCTCTTGTGAAATCTGGGCTCCTTTGCTATTGCAATTGCTCCAGTGTTGTCACAAAAGATTGTCATTGGACCCGATGCACTAGGTACTACACCTAGATCGGTTATGAACTCCTTCATCCAGACTCCTTCATGTGATGCTTCCAAAGTCCCAATGTATTATGCTTCACACGTAGATCCCGCCATGACGCTCTGTTTAGAACTGCACCAACTAACAACACCACCATTTAATAAAAATACGTATCTGGTTTGTGACTTAGAGTCATCCGGATCTGTGTCGAAGCTAGCATCGACGTAACCCTTTACGACGAGCTCTTCTTCACCTCCATAAACAAGAAACATATCCTTGGTCCTTTTCAGGTACTTCAGGATATTCTTGACCGCTGTCCAGTGATCCACTCCTGGATTACTTTGGTACCTCCCTGCCAAACTTATGGCAAGGCACAGATCAGGTCTGGTACACAGCATGGCATACATAATAGAACCTATGGCTGAGGCATAGGGAATGACTTTCATTTTCTCTTTATCTTCAGCCATGGTCGGACTTTGAGTCTTACTCAATTTCACACCTTGTAACATAGGCAAGAACCCTTTCTTTGACTGATCCATTTTGAACTTTTTCAAAACTTTATCAAGGTATGTGCTTTGTGAAAGTCCAATTAAGCGTCTCGATCTATCTCTATAGATCTTGATGCCCAATATGTAAGCAGCTTCACCGAGGTCTTTCATTTAAAAATTCTTATTCAAGTATCCTTTTATGCTATCCAGAAATTCTATATCATTTCCAATCAATAATATGTCATCCACATATAATATCGGAAATGCTACAGAGCTCCCACTCACTTTCTTGTAAATACAGGCTTCACCATAAGTCTGTATAAAACCAAATGCTTTGATCACCTCATCAAAGCGTAAATTCCAACTCTGAGATGCTTGCACCAGTCCATAGATGGACCGCTGGAGCTTGCACACTTTGTTAGCACCTTTAGGATCGACAAAACCTTCTGGTTGCATCATATACAACTCTGCTTTAAGAAATCCATTAAGGAAAGCAGTTTTGACATCCATTTGCCAAATTTCATAATCATAAAATGCGGCAATTGCTAACATGATTTGGACAGACTTAAGCATCACTACGGGAGAGAATGTCTCATCGTAGTCAACCCCTTGAACTTGTCGACAACCTTTTGCGACAAGTCGAGCTTTGTAGACAGTAATGTTACCGCCAGGATCTGTCTTCCTCTTGAAGATCCATTTATTCTCAATGGCTTGCCGATCATCGGGCAAGTCCACCAAAGTCCACACTTTGTTCTCATACATGAATCCTATCTCAGATTTCATGACCTCGAGCCATTTGTCGGAATCTGGGCTTGTCATAGCTTCTTCATAGTTCGTAGGTTCATCGTTGTCCAACAACATAACTTCTAGGACAGGATTACCGTACCACTCTGGTGCGGTTCGTGTTCTATTTGACCTACGAGGTCCAGTAGTAACTTGATCTGAAGCTTCATGATCATCATCATTAGCTTCCTCTCTATTTGGTGTAGGCACCATGGGAACTATTTTCCCTGATGTACTACTTTCCAATTCGAGAGGAGGTACAATTATCTCATCAAGTTCTACTTTCCTCCCACTCACTTCTTTCGAGAGAAACTTCTTCTCTAGAAGGGACCCATTCTTAGCAACAAAGATTTTGCCTTCGGATCTGTGGTAGAAGGTATACCAACAGTTTCCTTCGGGTATCCTAAGAAGACGCACTTCTCCGCTTTGGGTTCGAGCTTATCTGGCTGAAGCCTTTTGACATAAGCATCGCATCCCCAAACTTTAAGAAATGACAACTTATGTTTATTGCCAAACCATAGTTCATACGGTGTCGTCTTAACGGATTTAGACGGTGCCCTATTTAACATGAATGCAGCTGTCTCTAATGGATAACCCCAAAATGATAAAGGCAAATCGGTAAGAGACATCATAGAACGCACCATATCCAATAAAGTACGGTTATGACGTTCGGACACACCATTACGCTGTGGTGTTCCAGGTGGCGTGAGCTGTGAAACTATTCCACATTGTTTCAAATGAAGGTCAAACTCATAACTCAAATATTCGCCTCCGCGATCAGATCGTAGAAACTTTATTTTCTTGTTACGATGATTCTCCACTTCACTCTGAAATTCTTTGAACTTTTCAAATGTTTCAGACTTGTGTTTCATTAAGTTGATATAACCATACCTACTCAAATCATCCGTGAAGGTTAGAAAATAATGATACCCGCCGCGTGCTTCAACACTCATCTGACCGCATACATCGGTATGTATTATTTCCAATAAGTCATTAGCACGCTCCATTGTTCTAGAGAACGGAGTTTTAGTCATCTTGCCCATGAGGCATGGTTCACAAGTATCAAATGATCCATAATCAAGTGATTCCAAAAGTCCATCAGCATGGAGTTTCTTCATGTGCTTTACACCAATATGACCTAAATGGCAGTGCCACAAGTATGTTGCACTATCATCATTAACTTTGCATCTTTTGGCATCAATATTGTGAATATGTGTATCACTACTATCGAGATTCAACAAGAATAGACCATTCCTCAAGGGTGCATGACCATAAAAGATATTACTCATATAAATAGAACAACCATTATTCTCTGACTTAAATGAATAACCGTCTCGCATTAAACAAGATACAGATATAATGTTCATGCTCAACACAGGCACCAAATAACAATTATTTAGGTCTAAAACTAATCCCGAAGGTAGATGTAGAGGTAGCGTCCCGACGGCGATCACATCAACTCTGGAACCATTCCCGACACGCATCGTCACCTCGTCCTTAGCCAGTCTTCGTTTAATCTGTAGCTCCTGTTTTGAGTTACAAATATGAGCAACCGAACCACTATCAAATACCCAGGGGTTACTGCGAGGACTAGTAAGAAACACATCAATAACATGTATATCACATATACCTTTGTTCACTTTCCCATCCTTCTTATCCGCCAGATACTTGGGGCAGTTCCGCTTCTAGTGACCATTCCATTTGTAGTAAAAGCACTCAGTCTCGGGCTTAGGTCCAGACTTGGATTTCTTCGTGGAAGCGGCAACTTGCCTGCCATTCTTCCTGAAGTTCCCCTTCTTTCCCTTCTTCTTGAAACTGGTGGTCTTGTTAACCATCAACACTTGATGTTCTTTCTTGATTTCTACCTCCGCTGATTTCAGCATCGTGAAGAGCTCGGGAATTGTCTTCTCCATTCCTTGCATATTATAGTTCATCACAAAGCCTTTGTAGCTTGGTGGCAGTGACTGAAGAACTCTGTCAATAACACTCTCAACTAGAAGATTGATTCCCAGCTGAGTCAAGTGATTGTGGTACCCAGACATTCTGAGTATGTGTTCTGCATTAGCTTGAAATATCAATTTCAGCTCTTGGAACATCTCATACGCTCCATGACGTTCAAAACGTCTTTGAAGTCCCAGTTCAAGGCTGTAAAGCATGGCACACTGAACTATCGAGTAGTCATCAGATCGAGCTTGCCAGACGTTCAAAACATCAGCATCTGCTCCTGCAGCAGGTCTGTCACCTAGCGGTGCATCAATGACATAATTCTTCTGTGCAGCAATGAGGATAATCCTCAAGTTACGGACCTAGTCCGTGTAGTTGCTACCATC
This sequence comes from Thinopyrum elongatum, assembly GCA_011799875.1. Lineage (NCBI taxonomy): Eukaryota > Viridiplantae > Streptophyta > Magnoliopsida > Poales > Poaceae > Thinopyrum > Thinopyrum elongatum. The sequence goes on from CM022299.1 coordinate 132,643,202, forward strand.
ATCTTTCAACTTAGCTTTCTCTAGGAATGCATTAAAATTCAACGGAACGGTAGCACGGGCCATTGATCTACAACATAGATATGCAAAAACTATAAGACTAAGTTCATGATAAATTAATTTCAATTAATCAAATTACTAAAGAACTCCCACTTAAATCAACATCCCTCAAGTTGTCTAAGTGAAACATGATCCATATCAACTAAACCATGTTCGATCATCACGTGAGATGGAGTAGCTTTCAATGGTGAACATCACATGTTGATCATATCTACTATATGACTCATGTTTGACCTTTCGGTCTCCAGTGTTCCGAGGCCATGTCTGTACATGCTAGGCTCGTCATGTCTAACCAAAGTATTCCACGTGTGTAAAAACTAGCTTACACCAGTTGTATGTGAACGTAGAGTCTATCACACCCGATCATCACGTGGTGTCTCGAAACAACGAACTGTTGCAATGGTGCATACTTTAGGGGGAACACTATTACCTTGAAATTAAGTAAAGGGATCATCTTATAATGCTACCGTCAATCTAAGCAAAATAAGATGCATAAAAGATAAACATCACATGCAATCAAAAATATGTGACATGAAATGGCCATCATCATCTTGTGCTTTTGATCTCCATCTCCAAAGCATTGTCATGATCTCCATTGTCACCGGCTTGACACCTTGATCTCCATCGTAGCGTCGTGGTCGTCTCGCCAACTATTGCTACTATGACTATTGCTAACTCATAGTGATAAAGTAAAGCAATTACATGGCGTTTGCACTTCATACAATAAAGAGACAACCATAAGGCTCCTGCCGGTTGCCGATAACTTACAAAACATGATCATCGGATACAAAAACGTATAACTCATCACGTCTTGACCATATCACATCACAACATACCCTGCAAAAACAATTTAGACATCTTCTACTTTGTTGTTGCAAGTTTTACGTGGCTGCTACGGGCTTCTAGCAAGAACGGTTCTTACCTACGCAAACCACAACAGTGAATTATCAAGTTTGCTGTTTTAACCTTCTTCAAGGACCGGCTGCAGTCAAATTCAATTCAACTAAAGTAGGAGAAACAGACACCCACTAGCCACCTTTATACAAAACTAGTTGCATGTTAATCGGTGGAACCGATCTCATGAACGTGGTCATGTAAGGTTGGTCCGGGACGCTTCATCCAACAATGCCGCCGAATCAAAATAAGACGTTGGTGGTAAGCAGTATGAACATCACCGCCCACAACTCTTTGTGTTCTACTCGTGCATATCATCTACGCATAGACCTGGCTCATGATGCCACTGTTGGGAAACGTAGCATGCAATTTCAAAAAATTTCCTACGCTCACACAAGATCTATCTAGGAGATGCATAGCAATGAGAGGGGGAGAGTGTGTCTACGTACCCTCATAGACCGAAAGCGGAAGCGTTTGTTTAACGCGGTTGACGTAGTCGAACGTCTTCTCGTTCCGACCGATCAAGTACCGAACGTACGGCACCTCCAAGTTCTACATATGTTCAGCGTGATGACATCCCTCAAGCTTTTGATCCAGCAGAGGGTCGAGGAAGTAGATGAGTTCCGTCAGCACGACGGCGTGGTGACATTGATGGTGATGTGATCCGCGCAGGGCTTCGCCTAAGCACCGCGAGAATATGACTGGAGGCGTAAACTGTGGAGGGGGTGCCGCACACGGCTTGGAACAATTGATGTGTGTGCTAGGGGCGCCCCCCCTCCGTATATAAAGGAGGGAGGGAGAGGAGGCCGGCCCTAGGCGTGCCCGAAGTAGGAGGAATCCTACTTGGGGTCCTAGTAGTATTCGGGCCCCCCTTTCCTTTTACCGGAGGGGGAAAGGGGGAAGGTGTCGTGGAATCGTCACGGCAGATGTCCTAGTGTGAGGACTTAGTCGTGGAGCCATCGCAATGAGGTTAGCTTAAAGGGGTTAATTAGGACAAAGGACACGGGGAGTTTATACTGGTTCGGCCCCTTGCAGTGAAGGTGAAAGCCTAATCCAGTTTGAGGTGCTATTGCTAGGGTTTCGATGACCAGGGAGCGAATACGCTTAACCTGGCTCTCGATCTGTTGTCTCTCGTCCTCAACCGCCGCCGGGTCGTCCCTTTATATACACAGGTTCACGCCCGGCGGTTCACAGAATCCCGGCCCACTCATAAACGTGTCCGGCTCGGTATTCACTCTTTCCTATCTTACAATACAAGTCATATACTTATGGCGGTTTACATCTATGGGCCCTAACTCGCCTTTGGGCTTTGGGCCTTCTTATTAAGTCTCCTTCGTAAGTCGCCATCTTCTATGTCTTCATGGGCTTCAATACAGGTAAATCACTACGAGCATAACCCGGCCCCTCCTGGGCGGTTTATACTCAATAGTTATATCCCCAACATTAGGCCCCAGGTTGATTTGAACCTGTTCATGTCAATCTTCAACACTTAGGAAAATTCCTTCTTCATTACCTTCGCAAAAATTTGTAACTCGCCGTGACATCATCTTCCGAGATCATGATAACCCGCCATGACGTCACCTGTCATTAATTTTATAAACATCCAGAAATCATATATGCATCTCCTTTTTAACGAACCTCCGAAAATCGAGGCGTCAGTCCTGTCACATATCCAATTTGGAGCTCCTCAATTCCCGCGCATGCCACTTATCCATTCACCTTATAAATAGGGCCAGGGGTCCTTTTCAATTTCCCCCCTTGCCTCCTCGTCTCTGTCTTCCACCTCGCATCGCCTCAGCGCCCGAGCTCCGCCGCCGTCGTCGACCTTTGCCACTGCCTCAACAACGGCCGCTGCATCAACCTGAATGTTCATCAGCGCGCCTCCGCTACTCAACAGTTCGGGTGAGTCCTCTTCCTTCCCTTTCCCCTAGATCCCATTAGGGTTTCCACGAGTTCATCGGAGTTCATCCTCGTTCTTCGTTGTAGCTTGTAATTTTTGATTCAAACTTGGCACTCCTCCTATGCGGCGGTGGTTGTGGTACTTACTTTTGCTTATTAGAACATCTCCTTTTGCATAAGAAATCCAATGTGAATACATGAACTGCTCAGGTACTGAAACTTTTAAGTCTGAATATATTTTCATTTCCTGACACGCGGTAGATCCAAAATTGCAATACCAATCTGTGAAACCTGTTTTTCCAACACTTAGCCATTTTCCAACTTCAGATCTATACTTTCAATATCCGTGTAGGCGGTTTAACCTCAGAAAATAATAACCTGCTAGGTACCATTAGTCCCCTCTTAAACCGCCAAGTGCTCGTCTTTGTGATTTGATAACGTCACAGTCCGGTTTAAAATTTATGCATGCTTCAACACTTTCTGCCTGTTAAACATGAACCTTAAACCGGCACAAATCTTTTCCAGGTTATCGTATAAATGACCAAATCCTTTTATTCCTGTAACTGGGTTCCATCCCGGGTTGCAGAAGAAGAACTGAACGGGTGCGTTGCAACCGGCGCTTTAGCGAAAAAGGAAGACATCCACTGGAGAGCCCCCGGTCCAGAAAATCCTCCTGAGCCCAAGGATGGGGAAGTGATCGTTTTTGTTGATCATCTGAGTCGAGGGTTCAGCCCTCCCGGATCAAAAAATTTCCGTGATGTGCTTCACTTCTTCCAATTTCACCCTCAAGATATTGGGCCTTACTCTGTGTCCAATATTTGCAATTTTCAAGTGTTTTGTGAAGCCTACCTGCAAGAAGAGCCCACAGTCGACCTGTTCAGAGATTTCTTTTATTTAAACCGCCGTACTGAATTTACGGATGGGCCCAATACTGAACTTGGCGGGGTTTCAATTCAGAAGAGAAAAGACGTCAGCTTCCCTCGCGCTAGGCATCATAGCCATCCCAAAGATTGGAATCAAACTTGGTTCTATTGCCAAGATACATCTCCAGCTGGCGAGAATCCTTTGCCGGGTTACCATGCTCACCGGCTTACCGATGCACATCCATTCCTCCAAAGACTCAATGCAAAGGAACGGTCCAAATATGCACCACAGCTTTCAAAGCTTAGAGCCTTTATGGAAAACGGTTTTACAGGCATTGATTTTGTCCGTTGCTGGGTATCTTGGAGCATTTTGCCTTTAAGACGTCGCCCCGGTTTAATGTGTGAGTATATAGGGGATGTGAAAGACCCTCAATGCCACACTGATATTCAGTTGACTGATACTGAAATTACTGAATCTGTCAAGAAGATGTTGGATGAACCGGTGACCGACTGTAGCAAAACAGGACTTAGTCCTTTCTGTGATTCAAATAAACCGCCAGCTGTAAGAATTTCCCCACTCCTGCTTTAATCCATATTCTTAATACTCCTTTATGATCTTTTCAATCTTTAAACAGGGTGATGATCCGTTCTGGAAGAAGAAACCGCAGGATAAACCGGCCAAAACACTTCGTGTCAAGACCAAGGTCAACAAGAAGCCCGCTAAGAAGAAAAACACCAAGCCTACCAAGTTAAACATTGACGATGATAATCCGGAGTCAGAGGTAGAACTTGATTCACTTGGCTCTTTTTTCATACATCTCATTGACGATGATTTTTATCAGGACGACGCAGAAGCTAGCCGTGCAAACGACGTAGAGGTAACTATTCTCTCATCCGGTTCAGAACCTCTGCCCACACAGAAAACCCGACAAGCAATCCAGAAAATAAGATTTTCTCACCCCCTAGCTTACTTGGATCCAAACTTTCTGTCGGTGTAGTAAACAGGGGGGTGTTCACTACCCCTGGACACGCACCGGCAAGTCGCAGCCTCCAGGCGGGAAGGGCATGGCGGAGGAGGAATCCACTCAAGAGTATGTTCGAAGCCCGATTCCCGGCAAGGTCTACTTGCCGGGAATGGGTCCACGCATCGCCGGCAAGGCGGAGCCGGCAAGACAAGACTCCAGGCGGGTCGACCAGAAGATCAAGTCTACTACCACCGGCAAGATCAGGGCCGGCAAGCTCAGGACTCGACAAGGCTATCCAAAAAGCATTCGAGTCAATAATTGGAAGGCAGAAGACCAAAGGCCAAAGCCCCGGCAAGATTCTTGCCGATGGGCCCCGGCAAGATGATCCCGGCAAGCTTGGTGCCCGACGAGTTTTGGCGCCCGGCGAGATTCTGCCACCGTACCACTATTCCAGCATAACGACAAGACTAAAGATAGAGCCCCGGCAAACTCCTTGCCGGGATGACCAGCTGAACTCGGCAAGGCTTGCCGGGGGACAGCTAGACAGAGACCGAGATCAATCCAGAAGGTATTCTAGCCAGACGACAAAGCATAAAAGGCTGGAGACAAGGCCCCGGCAAGGTTCTTGCCGGGATGACCAGCTGAGCCCGGCAAGGTTACGCCACTATGCTACTGCTCCAGTGCGGCTGCCAGCTTGGCACTCTGGACCCTTCTCCAGGCATGCGTGGCAGAGCACTGTGCCAAGCGGTGCTGATGGGATGGCCCCTTTTTCCATCCCCAAGAAAGTGAGGACACCTCAATGGACACTTCACGGTGCATTAAATGCGCTTGTCCTAATCCGTCAGGTGTTAGGTATGATACCCTGTAGCTACTTTACACCTCAATGTATGTACATTTTGCCACTGTGGAGACCCCTTTGAGCATATAAAAGGAGGCCCAAGGCAACAGCTACAGGGAGGAAGAGATCTTCTGGCCCATTCTGCATGCGTAGCTGCTCTTGAACGTACTGTTCACTGTGAGCGCTCCTGGAGCCTGGGCTCAAGAACACTAATAAGAACACAAGGTAGGAGTAGGGTTTTACGCTGATCAGCGGCCCGAACCTGGGTAAAATCTTCCCGCATCGATCGTTGGTTCTGCTCTTTGCTTATACCTCTCCCCCTGCCGAATCGTAAAGGGGTCTCTCGGGACCCCATAGGTGTCGCACGCTGACACTTTCTTTTGAAGAAGCAGCAACACGAAGCTCGCCGCACAACCCAGCATAGCGGCCATGTGGTCACTTCTTCCGGTTTACCGAACTCGCCAGTTCGTAAACGCTGCCCAGAGGTCTCTTCTATTTCTGACACATCTTATCCCAAGGCGGGCTATTTCCGACAACCTCTTAATCCGTCTGATTCAAACTATCAGGGAACTTCCCATTCATCCTCTGGCGAGTCCACAGGGACACAAATTCCAACCCTCAAAACTGTTCCTGGGTGAGCATTTTTAACTAACCCCTTATACCTTATGCTTGATCATTATACTAACCTGTTATTTGCGTCTCTGTCAGAGCCAAGGCCAGACCCAGTAAAGAGGCCAAATTGAACAAACCGGCTGATGACAGCGCGCCAACTGATCCGGAAAAGAACCTGGAACAGTTTGAAACAGATACTGAAGCTATTCTTGATGATCCGCCACCGCAAGATCATGACACCTTTGTTGAGCAGATGGAAATTGATCCGATGGGTCATGCTGATAAACCGCCAAGCCCAACTAAGGCTGCTGATGATAAAGCTGACGATGTTGTAGTTACCGGTGTCAGTTATACAACCCTAGACAACCCCACTGCTCTGTCAAAACATAGTGCCAATTAAGAATTTTCTGCTGTTGACAAGGGCAAGTGGAAGGCGGACATGGAAAGCTATGCCCACCTCAGTGCCCAAGATATTCATTCTGGGTTTTTAAACCGTTTGTACACAAGCCGTGATTATGAAGCCGGTTTACTGAACATGATGAAGGAGCGATATGAGGTAAATGCTGTTAACTCTGCATAAATATTCTTCCCTTAGCCGCCAAGTTTACTGGACATAAAAGAATAGAATGTTCTGCAAACTTTCAAGAGCCATATAGATCAACTCCACTAGCCCGCAAGGGCCGGTTTATAATGTCAATATGAATCGGGACTTTAGAATAATAAATCTTCAATTTCGCCTGTGTAGCCCCCAAGGGTCGACTTAATAAATATGTTAAGTTGAGACTAATTATGCTGTAAGGCTCAAAATTATTACTTAGGACCTTTATAATCCGGTTGACCATCAAGCTGATAGTTGTTATGTGCTTGGGACTTGTAATTTTTTTTTGATAAGAAGCAATAGACATTAGCCCCCAAGTGCCAAGTATATTACTTGTTATGTGCTTGGGACTTTGAATATGCACTGCTATGTAATTAATTACATGTCTCTTGCATGCTGATCTTAACAAGAAGGAATCTCAAATCACCGACCTTCAAGAAAATATCAAGTCGCAACAAGCCGAGACCTCCAAAGCCAAGGAGGAACTAACCAGTGCCTTAACAGCAATGGAGAAACTGAAGGAGAGCTTCAATAACGAGTGGGCAGGTTGGGATATAGAAAAGTCAACTTTGCTGAATAGGGCTGAGGATGCTGAGGCTGCCCTTAATCCGGTAGCTGATTAGCTGACTGGCTTGAAACAACAAATAAATGCCATGACCGCTGCTGTATTTGGTAAATAACTTCTTCATAAGCTTTGAACATGTATTATGTAAGAGACTGCCGGTTTACCATTGTTTTTGATGATGCAGGAACTCGCATTGCTCATCTTGGCTCAGATATGCGGCAAAAACTGAAAGCCGCCTATACACTTATAGAGCAATTATATACCGGCGTACAACGGGTTATCTGCATAGCTTCCCATAATAAACCGCCCCCAACCTTGATCAAGGAGACGTTGGAAAGGCTGGCGATGATGCCTGCATGGTTTGAAGAGCTAAAGAAGTCAGCTGCCAGGGCGGGTGCTCTTACTGCACTGACTCGGGCCAAAGCTTGGATATCTGATCTTGATCCGGCCGATGTGGGAAACGGCTACCCGAGCATAAAGGAGGATGGGTCAGAGTTTAATAACGATGACCTCAGAGCCTTGACGAGGGAAATGCGCCCATTGGCTAGCCAATTGGCTGAAGAAACCGATCTTTCACATTATCAGTCGATTTATGATGCCAACAACAAGAGAGTTAACGCGCCAACTTATGATGCTCCAAACCTTATTCCTCCAATCCGTAAGCATACCTATGCCCCTGATGTTGACCCCTCCACACTTATAAGTGATGAAGCTATATTCAAGGCCTTAACTGGGATTGATTGGACCACCATTGACTTCCAGCCACTGGGTAGAGAGGAGGAAGATGAACCGACGCTGGACGATCCGCAACCTTCAAGTCAGCCAGGCCAGGACTCGTAAGCCGGGGGCCGGTTTAGCAGCTGCTTTCTTTAAGACTTGTTAAAACAATTATTCTTTTGGGCACCAAACGCCTTGTAATAGGCTATCTTAAACTCTTGTTCTGCTATGCCATCGTGCATATTTACTTTGCATGAAACTGCTAATCCACCATGTTAAGATATGCCACTTATGCTTATAATATTAACAATGTGGAATCTGCTCCTGCATGCAACGGATTAAAAGTGTCCGGGCGGTTTACCGCTGGACGGGTCATAACGCCCAATATAAAACCATGGAAACTAACATAGCTTATACCCAAGGCTGGACTTTCAGAATAACCAAATTTGAAATATATCATACCTGTGATATTTGATCACACTGTTGGTTTACCGAACCGGTGTAGTAAGAGGGAGAACCCAAACTTTGAGCACTGGTAATTATCATAGATTGCTTGGCTTATGAACAAAACCAGGCCGGGTTAATAAACACCGGATATTATCTTATCTCATACTGGCGACTTATAGTCAAAAGCCAGGCCGAGTTAATAAACACCGGATGAATTATGAACATAACACATTATAAGCCTCATCAAATAAACCTCAAAAACTATGGAATAAAACAAGCGAAAAACGAGGCTTTTCATGGGCTGCCAGGCCGAAAATCGAGTGCTTTCACGGGCCGCACAGCCACTGAGTTAAACCTATATACAAACCTTATAAGATGGACCTCACATAACCAATCGTCATTTTAACTTTGACAAGTTCAGGGTCTGTATAAGATTGACTTGTCAAACGTTCGGTGGGTCATTCCAGGAATACCTGGGCGGAGTGGCTTACTTAAAAAGGCAGGATAACCCGGGGTTTTAGGTGAATACACCTAGCTTCCAAGTAATATTTTTGACCTGTGCTCAAGGGGCACCTATGTTTGAGCTGTGATTTTGCAACAGACTCTCTTTGGTACCTTTAACCTGGGTAGCAAGCCCCCAAGTTTTTTTTCCAGTTGGCTTATAAGCCGGTTCAAAGGGTAATCATAACTTCGCTCATAAGCCGGAAGCCCCCAAGTAACCAAAAGCTCATTAAGAAAAGACGACAGAGGCCCTGCTTTAGCAGGGGTGCCAGTTTAATATATACATTGTCAAAAATATGTACATCAGAAGAGCCAATGGCTCAGGTGTAGTAAGGCCGAAGATGAGCAATATTCCACAGCCGGCGAGTCTCTTCCTCCGATGTGCGTGAGTCCTTGTGGTCTCGAACATCAATAAGGTAGTATGACCCGTTGTTCAGATTCTTGCTGACCACAAAGGGTCCTTCCCAAGGTGGGGATAACTTGTGCATACCCGTAGATCTGTTGGGCGTTGTGTTGATGCTCCATAGCACCGAGGGTAACTCCTCTACCCAACAACCCGGCGTCCTCTGTAAGGGAACCATAAGCCGGGGCTTGATGCCTCTCAGGATCTCTTGATTGGCTCTCTCAGCTTGACCATTAGACTGGGGGTGAGCCACCGATGATACATCAAGCCAGATATGCTCACGTTGACAAAATTCTTTCATAGCACCCTTGGAGAGATTAGTGCCATTGTCTGTTACAATGCTATGTGGAAAGCCAAAATGGAAGATCACCTTCTTCATGAATTGAACCGCCGTTGCTGCATCACACTTACTGACTGGCTCTGCCTCTACCCACTTAGTGAATTTATCAAACGCCACCAAGAGGTGGGTCTTCTTATCCTTGGACCTCTTAAAAGGTCCAACCATATCAAGCCCCCAAACTGCAAATGGCCAAGTGATTGGAATCATTCTCAACTCCTGAGCCGGAACATGAGCTCGACGTGAAAACTTCTGACAACCGTCACATTTTTTAACCAAGTCCTCAGCATCAGCATGAGCCGTCAGCCAATAAAAACCGTGACGAAAAGCCTTGGCTACAAGAGATTTAGAGCCGGCGTGATGACCACAATCTCCTTCATGGATCTCACGCAGAATCTCACAGCCTTCTTCAGGAGAAACACAACGCTGAAATGCCCCGGTAACACTGCAATGGTGCAGCTCCCCATTGACAATTGTCATTGACTTGGACCGCCGGGTTATTTGTCTGGCGAAGGTTTCATCCTCAGGTAACTCGCCCTGGGTCATATATGCCAAATATGGAACTGCCCAATCTGGAATAACATGAAGAGCCGCCACCAACTGAGCTTCCGGGTCAGGAATAGTCAAATCCTCCTCTGTAGGTAACTTGACCGACGGGTTATGCAAAACGTCAAGAAAGACATTAGGTGGTACCGGTTTACGTTGAGAACCCAACCGGCTTAAGGCATCAGCCGCTTCATTTTTCCTCCGATCAACATGCTCAACTTGATAACCCTTGAAGTGACCAGCAATAACATCTACCTCTCGTCGATAAGCCGCCATGAGGGGATCCTTAGAATCCCAAGTACCAGAGACTTGTTGAGCCACCAAATCTGAGTCACCAAAGCACCATACCCGGCTTAAGTTCATCTCCTTAGCCATCCAAAGACCGTGGAGCAAGGCCTCATATTTAGCTGCATTGTTAGTACAAGGGAACATCAAATGGAGAACATAACAAAATTTATCACCTCGAGGGGAAGCAAGCACAACTCCAGCCCCCGAGCCATCCAATTGCCTGGACCCATCAAAGTGAATAGTCCAATACGTGTTATCTGGTTATTTCTCAGGCATCTGCAGCTCTGTCCAGTCATTGATGAAATCCACCAGTGCTTGAGACTTGATGGCCGTGCGAGGCATATACTTCAAACCATGAGGCCCAAGTTCAATGGCCCATTTGGCAACCCAGCCTATTGCTTCCCTGTTTTGTATGATATCTCCTAAAGGAGCAGAGCTAACCACAGTAATGGGGTGACCTTGAAAATATTGCTTGAGCTTCCGGCTTGCCATGAAAACCCCATATACAAGCTTCTGCCAATGTGGGTATCTCTGCTTGGACTCAATAAGCACTTCGCTGATATAATAAACCGGCCGTTGAACCGGATATTCCTTGCCTGCCTCTTTCCTTTCAACCACAATAGCCACACTAACAGCCCGGCTATTAGCAGCCACATATAACAACAGTGGCTCCTTATCAATGGGCGTAGGTAGGACCGGCGGCTCAGCCAGCTGCTTCTTAAGCGCCTCAAATGCCTCATTAGCAGCGTCACTCCAGACGAAGTCATCTGTCTTTTTCATCATCTGAAACAAAGGGATGGCCTTCTCACCGAGGCGGCTTATGAACCGGCTTAGCGCCGCAATACGACCCGCCAGACATTGAACATCATTGATACACGCCGGTTTAGCCAGAGAAGTAACGGCTTTGATCTTCTCCGGATTAGCTTCAATGCCCCTGTTAGACACCAGAAAGCCCAAAAGTTTGCCCGCCGGCACACCAAAAACACACTTGGCCGGATTAAGCATGATCTTATAAACTCGGAGATTATCAAAGGTTTCCTTCAAGTCGTCTATCAACGTCTCCTTCTTTCTGGATTTTACCACAATATCATCCACATAAGCATGAACATTGCGTCCAATCTGATTATGAAGATAATTCTGCACACATCGCTGGTAAGTCGCCTGGGCACTCTTGAGCCCAAAAGGCATAGACACATAGCAGAAGGCTCCAAAGGGAGTTATGAAAGCTGTCTTCTCCTGGTCCTTAACTGCCATCTTGATCTGATGATAACTAGAATAAGCATCCAAAAAACTCAAACGCTCACAACCCACCGTAGCATCAATAATCTGATCAATACGAGGGAGAGCAAAAGGATCAGCCGGACAAGCCTTGTTTAAATCCGTGTAGTCCACACACATGCGCCAAGTGCCGTTCTTCTTAAGTACCAGCACCGGGTTAGCCAACCACTCAGGATGAAAAACTTCAACAATTAACCCAGCCTCCAAGAGCCGGGCTACCTCCTCACCAATGGCCTTACGCCTTTCTTCATTGAAACGACGAAGAAACTGCTTGACCGGTTAAATTTGGGATCAATATTGAGAGTGTGCTCAGCGAGTTCCCTCGGTACACCTGGCATGTCAGAAGGTTTCCATGCAAAGATGTCTCGATTCTCACGGATGAACTCGATGAGCGCGCTTTCCTATTTCGGATCCATATTAGCACTGATGCTGAACTGCTTGGATGAATCGCCAGGAACAAAATCAACCATCTTAGTGTCATCTGCCGATTTAAACTTCAAAACCGGATCATGCTCTGTAGTTGGCTTTTTCAAAGACGTCATATCTGTCGGATCAACATTGTCCTTGTAAAATTTTAACATCGTCACAAACCGACTCAGCATAAGCCGCATCACCCTCTTCACATTCCAAGGATATCCTTCGGCTCCCATGTACTGTGATGGTCCCCTTGTAACCCGGCATCTTGAGCTGCAGATAAACATAACAAGGCCGTGCCATGAACATGGGATAAGCCGGCCGTCCAAACAGAGCGTGATACGGGATGTGAATTTTGACTACTTCAAAGGTCAATGTCTCTGACCTAGAGTCATGATCATCTCCAAAGGCAACTTCCACATCTATCTTACCAATAGGGTACGCCGACTTACCAGGCACCACACCATGGAAAACTGTATTCGACAGTTTAAGATTTTTATCTGTCAACCCCATGCGACAGAAAGTTTCGTAATAAAGGATATTGATGCTGCTCCCTCCGTCCATGAGTACCTTGGTAAACTAATACCCTCCAACCTGGGGTGCAACCACCAATGCTAGGTGACCCGGATTATCATCCCGGGGTGGGTGATCTTCCCGACTCCACATGATGGGCTGCTCAAACCAGCGCAAGTTACGGGGAACCGCCGGTTCGACGGCATTCACTGCCCTTTTATGAAGCTTCTGATCCCGTTTGCATAAATTTGTGGTGAAGACGTGGTACTACCCACTATTCAACTGCTTTGGGTTACTCTGATACCCAGATTGCCGCTGCTGATTCCCCTGACCTGACTGTTGATGGTAGCCACCCTGATTGCCTTGACTGCCCTGATTACCTTGGACTCCAGAACTAGAACCGCCACCGCCGTAACCCGGCCCATGAGAACCAGACCCTGAACCACCACCCGGTCCATGATTGTCTTGAAAAAGATTGGAATTTTTATACTCCTTCATGATGTAGCAATCCTTCCAGAGGTGGCCAGACGGTCTTTCTCGCGTCCCATGCCTTGGGCAGGGCTGATTTAGCATCTGCTCAAGATTAAATCCTGACCCTCCGTCCTGTGGGGGCGGTTTACCTTTACGATGCTGGCCGTTATTCTGTGCGTTGGTGTTAGCCACAAAGTCCAAACTATTATCAGCTTTGCGCTTACCATTGCCTCCCTGATTCGCCGGATTATGCTGCTGTCCTCTGGTGCTGCTGCTCTTCTTTCCCTTTCCCGGCTTGTCATCATCAGACTCGGGGTCCTTGGTACCATCAGAGTCAGCGTACTTAATCAGAGCCGTCATCAGCTCTCCCATGTCATTGCAGTGGCGCTTGAGCTGACCTAACTTCTGCTTAAGAGGCGTAAACCGGCAATTCTTCTCCAACATTATGACCGCTGAACCGGCATTGATGCGATCTGATGAATGTAAGATGGTCGAAACCCGGCGCACCCAATGGGTTGTGGACCCGCCCTCTTCTTGGACACAGGCATCCAGATCCACAATTGACATAGGCTGCTTGCACGTATCTTTGAAATTCTGGATAAACCGGGCCTTTAACTCGGCCCATGATCCAGTGGAGTTGGCAGGGAGCCCCTTCAACCAAGTGCAAGCCGTTCCATCCAACATCAGGGGGAAATATTTAGCACATGCCGCATCGCTAACATCTAGCAATTCCATGGCCATCTCATAACTCTCGATCCATGCTTCAGGAGGTAAATCGGCTGTATAGTTAGGCACCTTGCGAGGGCCCTTAAAGTCCTTGGGCAGACGCTCATTACGTATGGCCGGCACTAAACATGGCACGCCCAAATTCCTAAAGGTTACACCTGGCGCCACCGAAGTTGTCGGACGAACCGGAGAAGGTTGACGGGCCGCATATTGCGCCGCCAGCTCGGCCTCTCGACGTGCCCTACCTTGACCCACCACGTTCTGAGCATCAGCATCACCGCCCGCCGGGTTATGCCCACGAGGCTGGTTATGGTTCCGCCCACTGCTTGACACAGCTGGTTCATCAATATGCCTACTGTAACTCCGGCTTGGGCGAGGGGTGGAATGAATCCGGCTTCGACTGTGAGAATAAGCTTGCTGCTGAACCAATGTTGTCTGAAGGAGCTCTCTAGCCCTCCGCATCTGAACCGCCGTTGGAGACTCGCCTTCAACCGGGATAGCTGCCAATCGTGACGCCGCAGCGATCATGTTATCCAAAGGGTTAGAGTAATAACCCGGTGGTGTTGGCATGTGTTGCGGCGGGATATTGTTCTGACGAGGCGGATCCGTGGTGCGCGGCTGAACCGGCGCTCCCGTCCTAGGCGCTTCAACCCGGTCCGCTACTGGCGGGTTACTGGTTCCTGCTCCTGGCGTGTTAAAGAGGTTCCTCGCCTCGTAAACCGGTGGCAGGCGAGACTGATGCCTCCTCCTCATGACTTCGTTTGAAGCATTCTGATCTAGCATGAGTCGGTAAGACTCCGACTGAATCCACTGCGCTTGGGCATCCAACGTAACCCGCTCCGCAGCCATCCTGGCATCTTCAGCTACCAGGTCTTCCTTAGCTTGAGCTATCTGATCTCGCAATTTCATGACTTCCGCGTTATGCTGATCTTGATTATCCGGGTTAACCTCCATCATCAGCAGTGTTGCCAAGGCGTCTAGTAAACCAGACAAGACTTGAGCCGGCGGGCGCACAGGGCCTCCTGCCCCAGCTGCCGTCGCCGCTGTTGATCCGGAAATCAATGCCGCTGCAGTTGAAGAGTGCTGCACTGGCTGCGTACCGGCCATGAAGATTGCAACCCGGTTCGGCGGCTCGAAGGGGTCCGAAATACTATCGCCATCGGAACAGCCCCCAAGCCGACCGTCTTGCAGTTGGTACAATGACTCGGTTTCACTGGTGGATGACTCGCCATCAGAATAGACAACTGTCTCACTGGCAGATACCGATTTATCCTCAGATTCCGCACCATTGATGAATTCCACGAAGGCACGACTCATGGCGGGCTGAACTCGGGCGGGTTTTGCACGCTGAGCCGTCTCGATGATGTCGGTGCAGGTGTCCGGCTCAGGGCCCGGTTCGCCGATCTTGCCAATGAAGACGTGAATTCCACCGAAGGGGACCCGGTACCCGTACTCAATTGAGCCGGCCTCGGGGCCCCACCCTTCTTCGTCAATGTAGAGCTTGCCGCGACGACTCTTGGTCATCCGGCCCACAGCGTATCCCTTGATCCCTTCGAAGTTGCCCTTCAAGAACTCGAAACCACCATGCGCTGGCCCCATGGTGGGCGCCAACTGTCATGGGAATCATCACGGCAGATGTCCTAGTGTGAGGACTTAGTCGTGGAGCCATCACAATGAGGTTAGCTTAAAGGGGTTAATCAGGACAAAGGACACGGGGAGTTTATACTGGTTCGGCCCCTTGCGGTGAAGGTGAAAGCCTAATCCAGTTTGAGGTGGTATTGCTAGGGTTTCGATGACCAGGGAGCGAATACGCTTAACCTGGCTCTCGATCTGTTGTCTCTCGTCCTCAACCGCCGCCGGGTCATCCCTTTATATACATAGGTTGACGCCCGGTGGTTCACAGAATCCCGGCCCACTCATAAACGTGTCTGGCTCGGTATACACTCTTTCCTATCTTACAATACAAGTCATATACTTATGGCGGTTTACATCTATGGGCCCTAACTCGCCTTTGGGCTTTTGGCCTTCTTATTAAGTCTCCTTCGTAAGTCGCCATCTTCTATGTCTTCATGGGCTTCAATACAGGTAAATCACTACGAGCATAACCTGGCCCCTCCTGGGCGGTTTATACTCAATAGTTATATCCCCAACAGAAGGAGAGGGAGAGGGAGAAGGAAAGGGGGGCGCCGCCCCCTCCCATTCTCCAATTCGGACTCCTCCCTAGTGGGGGGCGCGCCACCCCTTTGTGGGCTGGTGTGCCTCCCTCCCATTGCCGATATGACCCAAAACTTTCCCCGGGGGGTTCCGGTAACCCCTCCGGTACTCCGATATGTACCCGATACATTACAGAACACTTTCGGTGTCCGAATACTACCGTCCAATATATCAATTTTTACCTCTCGACCATTTCGAGACTCCTCGTCATGTCCGTGATCTCATCCGGGACTCCGAACAACATTTAGTCACCAAAACACATAACTCATATAATACAAATCGTCATCGAACGTTAAGCGTGCGGACCCTACGGGTTCGAGAACTATGTAGACATGACGGAGACGACTCTCCGATCAATAACCAATAGCAGAACCTGGATGCTCATATTGGCTCCTACGTATTCTACGAAGATCTTTATCGGTCGAACTGCTATGATAACATACGCTGTTCTCTTTGTCCATCGGTATGTTACTTGCCCGAGATTCGATCGTCGGTACCTTCATACCTAGTTCAATCTCGTTATTGGCAAGTCTATTTACTCGTTCCGTAATACATCATCCTGTGAGCTAGTCACTTTGCTTGCAAGGCTTCTTATGATGTGTATTACCAAGAGGGTCCAGAGATACCTCTCCGAAACTCGGAGTGACAAATCCCAATCTTGATTCACACCAACCCAACAGACACCTTCGGAGATACCTATAGAGCATCTTTATAATCACCCAGTTACGTTGTGACGTTTGATAGCACACAAGGCATTCCTCCGGTGACCAGGAGTTGCATGATCTCATGGTCTGAAGAACATGTATTTGACATTATGGAAGCAGTAGCAAACAAACTGAAACGATCAATATGCTAAGCTAACGGATGGGTCTTGTCCATCACATCATTCTCCAAATGATGTGATCCCGTTATCAAATGACAACTCATATCTATGGCTAGGAAACTTAACCATCTTTGATTAACGAGCTAGTCTAGTAGAGGCTTACTAGGGACATGGTGTTTTGTCTATGTATCCACACATGTATCAAGTTTCCGGTTAATACAATTCTAGCGTGAATAATAAACATTTAACATGATATAAGGAAATATAAAATAACAACTTTATTATTGCCTCTAGGGCATATTTCCTTCACCACATGCACCCCCGAACGTTGGACGGCGGTGCATAGGACACATGGTTGTCGGCGCTCTCGTCCGCGTCCGCCGACGCGGCCAGCGCTTGTGCGGCCGCAGCCACGTCCCGCTATGTCACACCCTGTGTTTTGTAACATGCCACTTGCATCAATAAAGCATGAAAATTTGGACCAACAAAAACTTTTGCATTATCTTGCTTTTGTTTGATTTGGATTTCTGTCTGTGTTATCAAGTGCTCATAAAAGTCAGTGACATAGCTCCACCTCCTATACTTTATCTCCTTGCTCCAAAATCTTTCAAAAAGTATATTTGACTCCTATTAGATATAGGACCCCCATAAACCACAAAAGTATAATTTTAAAAGTTATTTTGCTATTTTATTTAAAGGCTTTTTCTTCAGGTCAGAAATGGTCTTTAATAGGTTAAAATTATTTAAATGTTTCAAAAATATTTGAGAAACTTTAGGGAAGATCATTGGACATATATAGTCCATATATAAGAGTTTAAGAACATGGTCATGTTCAAAATGTTGATCAAAACCCTCAAAAACCCTTTCTGGATATTTCAAGCTTTTGAAATATTTACAAAGGAAATACTCTCTGAAAATTCCAAGAAAATTCTGGCATGTCACAAATGCCATAATTGGTGATCTTGCCAAGTTTCATGTCTTGTAGAACAAGATGACAACATCAAAACCTCTCAAAACCATTTCTGTCCATTTCCTAGTTTGAGCAACTTTACATGGCCAAACATGTCCAAATGCCCTCAAACTCGGCACACATGACCAAATCGAATAATTATTCATCTAGACCAAATGGCTCAAGATAAATAATGGGATAACTTGATCAAAGTGCCTCAAAACCCTTTCTGTCCAGAACCAAATTTGTACAACTCTACATTGTCAACTGTTTCCTTTTGACCCCAATTTTCGTGGGCATGTTCTCATCCCCTAATGATGACACCACACCAAGTGGGGCATCAAGGGGAATAAATTAGCATGACCAAATCTAGCCAAAATAGATTATGCCCATTTCTAGGGTTTACAAAAGTTGCATTGGCCACTTCCTCCATTTGACCTCAAAATTTGTGGGCACTACTAAATTGTTGTGTCATTCACTACTGTTAAGTCTCAAAGCAAGTTGAGCAGCCTAGCTATCTCAAACCACCATCAAACACCTTGTGGTAGAATGTTAAAATTCATGTTTAGGCCCTTTCCACTAATCTCCTTGGGTACAAATTTTTACCACGACCCCTCCTGGTTACACTCTACCCCGTGTACGCTTTTCTGTCCAAGGAGCGATGATGAAGGGGGGCAGAGCCCCATTTTTCTTCTCTGGATAGGGGGATTCTCTCTCTCACTCTGCCCCTCTCTCCCCTCTCAGCTCTCCAGCACATCCGAGGCACCCCACAACTTTTGCCTACACCTCCTGCAGCCTCTGGACACAAGTGGACATGCAGGCGGGCGCGAAAAGCCGCGGGTGCTGGCCAAAGTCGCGCTCTGGAGCGCCAGGCCGGGCACCCGACCGTTGATGCCGCGCACCCGACCACCTCAGGCCTCCCCCGCGCGCCAGACGATGCGCCTCGATGTCCGCAACACGCCAGCAGTGTATCCCACTTGCGCCGCGCCCTCCTCTCTCTCCCACGGTTCGCGCCAGAGCGCCGATCGCTCAGCCAATGCTCGCACAGCTCCTGTGGCCCGCGTGCAGCTCGCCCCGCTCCTCCTATCTCTCCCCAGCGACCTAACCACTCCTACGAACACCGCAGAGCAGCCCCAACTCCTTCCCACGGCCACCAGAGCAGATCTCACGGGTGCCCGTGGACGCCGTCCATGGTGAGCCTCACCCACACTATATAAGGGCCCCCCAAGCCCTTCTCTCGCCCTTGCTCGCCCTCTCCCACTCCCAATTGACATCCCGGACCACCAGTTCATCTCCAGGAGCCCCTGAGCTCTAGATCAAGCTTGGGCGCCGCCGCGTCGGGTCGCTGCCATTCGCATGGCACAAGCCACGTCCAGCTCTCTTTCGTATTCCACCCGCTCTGCCTCGATGCGCTGACCCGTTCCCCTCTCTCTCCCATGCCTCTTACAACTCAGGGCGAGCGGATCGACCTCGACCCGAAGCCTGACCACACGGGATCATCACCACCGTTGTCTCCGTCGTCTCCGGTGACCGCCTCCACCACCCACCGACGTGCGGCTCGACGCTGAGCACGCCGGTGTCCTCCGCTTGCCTCACCGTGCCTCCTATCACTGCTGGTGAGCTCCACCATCCTCTGGCCAGAGGTTGACGATGACCCTGATAGTAGGGCCCGCACGTCAGCCTCTCGGCCCGTTCCAGGTCCCTCTCTCTCTCTGGCGCCTAGGGACCACGCGTCAGGTTTAAACCTGGCGGGTACGCGCGCCTCGGCTCGCCCAGGCCGGCTCGGCTACAGGCCGGCCCAGCTACGGGCAGATCTGGCCTGGCCAGTCTTTTGCTCTTTTCTTTTTCTTTTTCTGTTGATCTTCCAAAAATTCCAAAGAAAAGAATATTTGTCCAAATGGAATAATTCCAACTCCTAAATTATTGTAATAATCCTACCTATTTAATGGTGCAACTTCCATACAAATCCATCAAACTTTTCTGTACTGTTTAGATTTAAATTCAAATTTGGGCATTTAAAACCACTTCTGAAAATCCATTTCTCCTATTCTATAAGTCCAAATCCAAAACTAAGAATTTTTTGCATTCTTAGTTTTCATCCTAATATTTAACAGAGAAAAATTGACATTTTAGGAGCACTTTTATTTCTTTATTTTGCTATTGCCTTAATTTTCGTTATTGTTTTTGCGACGATTAGATCCTGTATTTGACGAGGTTGCTGGAGAAGAAGAAGGGGAAGGATTTGAAGACCTTGAAGACCAAACCAACCAAGGCAATCAGCCCTTTGACCATCATGCCCCTCTCTTGTTCATCGGTACTTTTTCCGAATGCATGTTGATGAGAATGGTGGTGATGAACGTGTTGTGAATCGCCGTGTGATGCATACCCGTTGATACTTGCATACTCGTAGCTCTATCTTGTGCTTAGAGATACGATGACAAATACTTAATACTGATGCATGATGTTGCATGTATGCCATGATCACCTTGTGGTTACATTATTTCGAAAACCCCATCAGGTGCCCCTAATGCCCGTGGGTGATGTTGAACTAGGTCACCGCTTGATGAAGAAGTGGTGTACCGAAATGAGTGATTGTGTGTATAGAAAGATGGATTAGATTTAGGGTGTGTCTACCGTCCCAACCAAAACATGTACAACCACACTACCCCTTATGGGACGGTGCATTATTGATTAACTAGTCCGATGCTGGCATGGTGCCCACATTACTAGTGGCGGGAGTGATGTGAGTTCACTCTCGGGACGGGGTCGTGCTTGGCTGGGCGACCATGACTGTTTTCACAGGGCACCGGACACACCGTTGGTCCCTTCGGGTATGTGTGTCGATGAAAAGGGCGGAGTCCCTAAAACCTTTATGTTTATACACGAGGGCTACGTACCAACGAGTGGAATCTATGTTAGCATCGCCTGGGAAAGATGGTGATCGGGTGCTTCCCCCGAGTACTTGAGGTACTGCGGGATTGTGGTTGACATGAAAGCTTCCCGGTTCTTGTGGGTAAAGTGTACAACCTCTGCAGAGTGTCAAACTATTCAAATAGCCGTGTCCACGGTCATGGACAGTTGGGTGGTGCTACTTGAACTATGTCCGGAAATACTATACACACACAGTTGAGTGCATTATTGATGAGAATCATGGGAAAACACGATATGTTTGAGATTGAGTTGTGTGGACTCTATCTCGATGTTGATGTCTGTAACCCTCTGGTACTTGGTACAGACGTACTCATGACATTGACACATATTGATCATATTTGCATAAGACTACCTCACCATAAATGCTTACATAGTGCCTATACCATGGATACTGTACCTTGTTTCCGTTCATGGGTTGCTTGCGAGTACATACAAACGTACTCACTGGCTTGTCCCTGGCTATTTACTTGGCCAGGCATGGAAGAGCAGGAATATGAGGAAGAATTCTTCGGTGACGAACAAGCAAACTAGGACGCTTTCCCAGTCAGAATGCCTGTAGGGTTAAGGCAGATGGCATGGGTTATACTATCAACGAAGATTTCCGCTACTTGAGTTTATTTGATGTTCAACCCTTGTGGCTTTATCTATGTAAGACTTGACCATAATGGTCATCATTTGTGTAAGACGATATGTATGGATGTAAGACTCTTGTTATTCAGCTTCTGTGTGTTCAGTGAGCATTGATCTCTGGGATCACTATACACATGCATTCAGTGGCTTCGACTTTGTAAGTTAGGGCTCCCACATAGTTGGCATCAGAGCCATCCTGACTGTAGGAAGCCTTAGTTAGCGTGGGCGTTAGTTAGAGCGATACTATTTACAAAACTACCTAAATATCTCTCCTTTTCAAAAATATCCCAAATTGAGGTTATATTTTCCCAATTGACCCCCCTCCTTTCCACCTTTGTAGATGGCCTTCGTACCTGATGACTTCCTGACCACTGGGTTTCCCGTGCTTCTCGAGGACAGTCTCAAGAAGTGCCAGTTTACCCGAGCCTCCACCTTCTCTTATCACGAGCACTGGATCAACGACGCCAAGAAGGAGTATCACATGGAGGTTGTCGTGAGGGTGAATGACTCTCCGACGAGCTGGTTCTTTGAGGGACCCCATATGGCGATACTAACCCTCGCCGTCGAGACTGCCGCACTCAAGGCGTTGACTCGCCTCCGGGACCTTCTTCCATAGATGGCAAGTGAGCCAGCCACCCGCTACTTGCCTTACCGGAAGAAGGGTGATGATGAGAGCAGCGCACCAGCAACCCCCATGGAGGAAGGACTTCCACTGCGTTTCTAGACCTACTTCAGCTTGTGTGCTGACAGCCTGGCACAACACCTGGCCACGGAGTCGATGGAGCTCCGAGAGGAACTCCACGTGACTAAGGAACTCCTCTGCCTATCCCAAGCAAAGGCGGACAAGATCAAGAAGGATGGTGCTCCCCCTAGACAACCCGTTGTTGCCTATCGAGGCAGGCGACCCTCGCAGGTTACACCTGCCAAGGATGGAGGATCATCTCAGCCACGCCATATGACGGTAAAGGACTACCACAGCCTCTTCACTGTGCCACCGACAAAGTAGTGCCGTGTTCAGCTCCTCCACTCCCCCACTCCCTCAAGTGACGATGAAACCAAGACGGAAGAAGATGAGGAGGAGGACCCATAAGAGCCATAATACGCGACCGAGCATTCCACCACTTAGGCACCGTCCAAGACTAGGATAGGCCAGACCGTAACCCTTAAGGTAGGATAGGTCGTGTACCCCTTATGCGAAGTCGAGTCCATGTAATGGTTCAAATGAAACCATGTTGTGTTGTGTTTGCTTTCGACGTGTTTTGATGAAAGTCGTACTTTCCCTTCGAGAACATGTAAACGACTACATCACCCATTTGGTTTTAATGCATGAGTTTGGCCCTTCCGGCCTTTGCTTAAATTAAATTTGTGTCATACCCACCCCTTACTAGGCATCCCATCTATATTGCTTCCCCTCATTTTTCCCAATCATGAGGCCTTGACCGCTCCAACAGGATGCCTGTTGTAACCCGTACTGGTACCTCTACCCAGCAGCAAGAAGCCGGAGGATTCACCCAAGGAGGAGCCAGCCAGGACCAAACCCAAGGGCAAGCTCCACCACCACCACTCCCCCGAACATGGACATGGCTCAGCTTCTCCAAGCCTTCCGAGAGGAACGCCAAGCCAACACTGCAGCCCTCCAGATGATTGCCCAAGCTGTCACTAACAACCGCCAGCCGGCGGGGACGGCAACAGACATTCCACGTTGGCAGAGTTCAAGAAGCATGCACCACCAACCTTCATCGAGACTGCTGAACCCCTGGACGCAGACGACTGGGTCCGCACCATTGAGGATCTGCTGGAACTAGTCGGCTGCACTGAAGACCGTGAGAGGGTGGCGTATGCCGCCCACTGTCTAGGGGGAACTACAAGAGCTTGGTGGGATGGATTCAAAGTCATTCATGCTGGGCAAGCCATCACTTGGAATGACTTCAAGGCAGAATTCCGCAAGGCCCACATTCCTTCAAGAATCATGGCTATCAAGAAGCATGAGTTCCGAGCCCTAAAGCAAGGAAGTGGCACTGTCAAGGAGTACATGCAGAAGTTCAGTGTTCTGTCAAGGTATGCTCCTGAGGACGTCAGCACTGATGCTGCCAAGAGAGAGCGCAATCAGACTCTGCAGTACTCGCATATTGTGTGTGACTGCCCCACCTTTTCAGATCTGGTGAACAAGGCACTCATACTCGAAGACAAGCAGCGTGCTCTGGAAGACACCTGTAAGCGCAAGATGGTCAACAAGGGTAGTTCTAATAACCTGAAGCCTCGTCCGTGGCAGCCAGCCCCGGCTAGGACAACTTACCCACAACCAAGAGCCACTGCACCCCGCACCAACTATTAGCCTCAGCAGTATGCCAATCCCAGTCCAGCTTAGAACAACCCCAATAACAGTGGTGTCAAGGCCAACAACTCCAACCAAGTCACTTGCTTTGGATGTGGTCAGCCAGGACAAATCTCAAGGTTGTGCCCCAACAAGAAGTCGGACGCTCCGCGCCCCAATGCACAGAACCAAGGACAATGCCATGGAGCACCACAGAGGAACCCGGCTCCCCGCAACATGCCCAACAATGGCAAGGGGCGTGTGAACCACGTCACCGCAGAAGAAGCTCAGGAAGACCCGAACGTCATGCTGGGTACGTTCCTTGTCAACTCAACCCCTGGAACTGTCTTATTTGATTCTGGAGCCACGCATTCATTTGTCACCCAAAAGTTTGCATTAAAAAGTGGCATGACCCCTACACCCCTGAATAATCCCATGGTGGTACAAACCCTCAGAGCAGAGATGAGGGCCAGGATAGGATTTCAAGGAGTCAGGATCATCATTAACGGGGTAGAATTCCTAGCATACCTTATCATCCTGAGATCACAAGGCTTGGATGTGATTTTAGGAATGGATTGGCCCATCAAGCACCAAGGCTTGTTAGATTGTGCCAACCGGACTGTCACCCTGACCAATGACCAAGGAGTCGAAGTTAAGTTCGCCACCAACCCCTCTTCTGCTCAAGTCACCCAAGTCAACGGTCTGTCTGAAGTTGGATTGGAGAAAGTGCCAGTAGTATGCGAGTACCCCGATGTCTTTCCTGATGAGTTACCGGGAATGCCTCCTGCCCGCGACATCGAGTTCATCATCGAGCTCATGCCCGGAGCAGGACCCATCTATAAGAAGCCTTATAAGATGGGATCAGAGGAGTTGGCAGAACTAAAGAAGCAACTGGATGAGAAGTTGAGGAAAGGATTCATCCGCCCTAGTGCCTCACCTTGGGGATCACCTGTTCTGTTTGTGGAAAAGAGGGACGGTACCATTCGATTATGTGTTGACTATCGTTCCCTTAATGAAGTCACAATCAAGAACAAGTATCCGCTTCCCAAGATTGAAGACCTGTTTGATCAACTCAATGGAGCCAAGGTGTTCTCCAAGATCGATCTTAGGTCTAGGTACTATCAACTGAAGATTAGACCCCAAGATATTCCGAAGATGACATTTGTAACCCGATATGGCTTGTACGAGTATACAGTCATGTCATTTTGGTTAACAAATGCCCCAGCCTACTTCATGTACCTCATGAAAAAGGTCTTCATGGAATACTTGGACAAGTTTGTTGTCATCTTCATTGACGACATTCTTGTCTACTCGAAGATAGAAGAAGAGCACGAGCAACACTTGAGGATGGTCCTAGACAAGCTTCGAGAACACCAACTGTATGCCAAATTCAGCAAGTGCGAGTTTTGGCTACACAAGATTGGATTCTTAGGTCATGTTTTGACCGAGGAAGGGTTGTCAGTAGACCCTGCGAAGATTGAAGCTGTGACCGAATGGCACTCCCCAACCACCGTCAAGGAGGTTAGAAGCTTCCTCGGACTTGCGGGTTATTACCGCAAATTCATGGAAGGATTCTCCAGTATTGCCCGACCACTGACTCAGCTCTTGAAGAAAGACAAGAAGTTTGAGTGGACGCCCAAGTGCCAAGAAAGCTTCCAAGAGCTCAAGAGGAGATTGACCACCGCCCCAGTTCTGGCAACATCCGATATTCACAAGGAGTTTGTGATATATTGTGATGCCTCTCGAACTAGACTGGGAAGCGTTCTGATGCAAGAAGGCAGAGTCGTAGCTTACCTTTCAAGGTAGCTACGACCTCACGAAGAGAACTATGCTACTCATGATCTTGAGTTAGCAGCAGTGGTTCATGCCCTGAAGACATGGCGACATTACCTCCTAGGGAAACGATGTGAGATATATACGGATCACAAGAGTCTGAAGTATATCTTCACTCAAAAGGAATTGAACATGAGGCAGAGAAGATGGCTGGAACTGATCAAGGATTACGACCTCAGTGTTCAATACCACCCCAAGAAGGCTAACGTGGTAGTAGACGCCTTAAGCAGAAAGGCTTGCTCCCTGAATGCCATGGTTAAAGAAAGACAACCAGCCCTGTTTGCAGAGCTGGAACAGTTCGGATTGGAGACAGTCACATATGGATACCTTGACAACCTTGAAGTCAAGCTGACTCTGATGGATGAAATCAAAGAGGCTCAGAAAGGACATGAGAGCATCAAAGGCATCAAGAGGAAGATGAAGCAAGGCAAGGCTCCAGGATTCTCTGAGGACGAGCACGGAGTTGTATGGTACACGAACCGTATCTGTGTGCCTAACAAGAAAGATTTGAAGGATTTAATCCTGCAAGAATCCCATGGCACCCCGTATTCCATCCATCCTAGAGGAACCAAGATGTACCATGACCTGAAGGAAAGATTTTGGTGGCATGGGATGAAAAGAGAGATTGCTACCTATGCTGCGAAGTGTGATGTATGCCAAAGGGTCAAGGCTGAATATTAGTGACCTGCTGGATTAGTTCAACCACTCAAGGTTCCTGAGTGGAAATGGGATAAAGTCGGAATGGATTTCATCACTGGATTACCGAGGACAAAGAAAGGTCATGACTCGATCTGGGTCATAGTCGACCACTTGACCAAGGTAGCCCATTTCATTCCTGTCAAGACTACCTATGATGGCAACCAGCTGGCCACACTTTACATGAACAGAATCGTAAGCCTTCATGGTGTTCCTAAGGAAATTGTGTCAGATCGAGGGACCCAGTTTACCTCAAGGTTTTGGAAGAAATTCCAAGAGGCCACGGGAACCAAGTTGTCTTTCGGCACTGCTTTCCACCCGCAAACCGGAGGTCAGACAGAATGAGTAAATCAGATACTTGAGGACATGCTCGGAGCATGTGTCTTAGCATATGGAGCTAAGTGGGAAGATTGCCTCCCTTTTGCCGAATTCTCGTATAACAACAGTTATCAGTCAAGTCTCCAAATGGCACCATTTGAGGTACTATATGGACGCAAGTGTCGCACACCCCTCAACTGGTCGAAGACTGGAGAAGGGCTAGTCTTTGGACCCGATGTTCTCCGCAAAGCCGAAGAGCAAGTTCAGCTGATCAGAGAGCGTTTGAAGGCCGCCAAGTCACGGCAGAAGAGCTATGCTGACACTCGTCACCGACAAGTGAGCTTCCATGTCGGAGACCATGTGTACCTACGAGTGACTCCCCTCAAGGGAACCAAGCGCTTCCATGTTAAAGGAAAGCTCACCCCAAGATTTATTTGCCCCTTCAAGATCACCGCAAGACGAGGAGAGGTTGCTTACCAGTTGTAGTTACCACCGGAACTATCCAACGTGCACAACGTGTTTCACGTATCGCAACTCCGGAAGTGTCTCCAAGTGCCTGATAAGCCTAAGCTCTACAAGGACATCGATCAACAAGCCATCGACCTTCAGTCCGATCTGACCTACCACGAGAGACCCATTTAGAATCTGGACGAAGCAGAACGACGTACTCGAAGCTGCACCATCAAGTATTTCAAGGTCTAGTGGAGCAACCACACTGAAGCAGAAGCAACCTGGGAGCGTGAAGACTACCTTAGGACCGAGTTTCCATATCTTTTTAAAGCTTAGTTTAGGAATCTCGGGGACGAGATTCTTGTAAGGGGGGTAGGTCTGTCACACCCTGTGTTTTGTAACATGCCACTTGCATTAATAAAGCATGAAAATTTGGACCAACAAAAACTTTTGCATTATCTTGCTTTGGTTTGATTTGGATTTATGTCTGTGTTATCAAGTGCTCATAAAAGTCAGTGACATAGCTCCACCTCCTATACTTTATCTCCTTGCTCCAAATACTCTGCCCAATGACCATGCCATGTGTTTAGGTCAGAGTAGTATTTTCTTATAAAAGTAATTTGGCCAAAATGAAGTTTCTAAATTAGGTTATTCAAAAACGCCTGAATTGAGGCTTGCACTGCAAGTACTTAATTTAGGCCATGAAAAATCTATCAAAAAGTATATTTGACTCCTATTAGATATAGGACCCCCATAAACCACAAAAGTATAATTTTAAAAGTTATTTTGCAATTTTATTTAGAGGCTTTTTCTTCAGGCCAGAAATTGTCTTTAATATGTTAAAATTATTTGAGAAAATTTAGGGAAGCTCATTGGACATATATAGTCCATATATAAGAGTTTCAGCACATGGTCATGTTCAAAATATTGGTCAAAACCCCCAAAAACCCTTTCTGGATATTTCAAGCTTTTGAAATATTTACAAAGGAAATACTCTCTGAAAATTCCAAGAAAATTCTGGCATGTCACAAATGCCATAATTGGTGATCTTGCCTAGTTTCATGTCTTGTAGAACAAGATGACATCATCAAAACCTCTCAAAACCATCTTTGTCCATTTCCTAGTTTGAGCAACTTTACATTGCCAAACATGTCCAAATGCCATCAAACTTGGTACACATGCCCAAATGGAATAATTATTCATCCAGATCAAATGGCACAAGATAAAGAATAGGATAACCTGATCAAAGTGCCTCAAATTTGTACAACTCTACATTGTCAACTGTTTCCTTTTGACCCCAATTTTTTGTGGGCATGCTCTAATCCCCTAATGATGACACCACACCAAGGGGAATAACTTAGCATGACCAAATCTAGCCAAAATAGATTATGCCCATTTCTAGGGTTTACAAAAGTTGCATTGGCCACTTCCTCCATTTGAACTCAAAATTTCTGGGCACTACTAAATTGTTGTGTGACTCACTACTGTTAAGTCTCAAAGCAAGTTGAGCAGCCCAGCTATCTCAAACCACCATCAAACACCTTTTGGCAGAAAGTCAAAATTCATGTTTAGGGCCTTTCCACTAATCTCCTTGGGTACAAATTTTTACCACGACCCCTCCTAGTTCCCCTCTACCCCCCTGTACGCTTTTCTGTCCAAGGAGCAATGATGAAGGGGGGCAGAGTGTGACGCCCCGAGAACGATGTGCCAGATGTCTTCCATTTATTCGTCATCGTTGCCATGTCATCCGCTTGCGTGTTGCTCTTTGCCATGTCATCATGTGCATTTCATCTACATGTTTTCCAAAACTTGCATCCGTCCGGGTCTCCCGGTTCTCTCTGTTGTCTGTTCTGAGCCCAGACACACTCGCACGCGCCTGTCACACCTCCCAGATCTTGTTCCGTGAGCGGGAGAAAAATGTTCTCGGAATGGGCCGAGATTTGACATCTGGTCTTGGTATATCACCGTTAGACCGCCTGTCAAATTTCGTTCCATTTCGAGGTCGTTTGATGCCCCAACGGTTAACCGGGTTAACCACCGGACCCCTTTCTCTTTGCAGCCCAACACCCCTCCACAACAGCCCACTAGCCCATCTAAACACCCTCCATGCTCTTCGCCATTGGATGACGATCGTGTTGGCGAAAATGGCACCACCATAGCCTTCTCCTAGCTCCCTCTACCTATAAATAAGCCTTCCCCGTCCAAAATTTCAGACAAAACCCTAGCCTACCTCCTCCTCCCGCCGCCAGACACGTCCGCCCGGCACCGGACGCGTCGGTCCCGCCGGCCGCAGCCAACCAGAGGCTGACACATCACCGCGTCAGGCTTCTCTCTCCTCCCCGCCGCCAGGCCCGCGAGGCCCGGATCGGGCCCTCCCGGCCCGAGCACCCGCGCCCCCGCCTCGCTCCACCCCGCCACCGACCGCGCCGCCCACATCCGCACCACCACCCGCCTCCGCCGGCCGACGCCCCGCGCCACCGCTCCAACCAGCCGCACCGCCCTGCCTCGGCCTCCTCCGTCCCCGTCGTCGCCGGCCAACTGCGGCGAGATCCGGGGAGTGGGACGAGATCCACCACTCCCCCGATCTAAACGCCTCCCCGTCCCCGGATCCCTCCGTCCCGGAACCTCCTCGCCCACGTTTTTGCGAGGGTATATTTGCCCAAGTACCCAAATCTACTACGTTATGTGTGCATCTTCATCGTGTCGTAACTTTGTGCATGCTGCTCCGATTTGCGTGTATGATATGACAAAATGTTCATCTCTGAATGCTCTACATGTTGGTGTAGTTTGAATTCATGTTACTGTTCATATTGATGCCTTAATCGTCGTTGCAAAAGTGTTAAGTGATATAATCTGCTGAAAACTGCTGTAACTTGCCTATTTGTCTTTGTCATAGTATTTTGTGTGATTTCCTTTTGAGCATCATGTCAACATGTTTTAGGTGCATAATCATGCCATATTTGCAGTGGTACAATCCATTTATCTTGATATCCTCTGTGGTGACTAGCACAAGCTTGCAAAGAGGGCCACTTGCTGTTACTGTTCGGCTGTCTGAAACTGTTATATTATGATGCCATGTTTGCTTGATGCTACCATCCAATCTATGCATAATATGGAGATGTTTAGTAATCATGTCTTGATATCCATGTTATGCTCTATCGATCCATTCCCTTGTTTGCAATTATAACCTTCTGTAGCTTATTCTTTTGGTGCATCCAAATTGCTTGAAATTATAACTGTCAGCATACCCAAGTTATATCATCTTGCCATGTTCACTTGAAGCTATCATCAAATCTGTTGCTCCAATGGTCATGCTCAGTAATGATGTTTTGTTAAGGGTGTTTAGTACATGCTTACCATGCTCTTTGATGCCATGAAATATTCCTGTAGCATATACTTTTGTTGTCTCAATGTATGCATCATGAATCTGTTTTCAGCCTTGCTCTGTTTTTCACCCGTCTGAGAATCTGTTATGACTTGCTTACTTGTCTTGATGAATGCCATTGATCTGGAGGTTATATGGAGATGCTTAGTAATCATGTATTGCCATGTATAACCTTTAATTTAATGCCATGCTTTTGGTTGCTATGATATTACACTGTAGCATCATTGTTTCATGCCTCCAACATGCCAACATGTTATTTTTGCTCACATGAATGCCCTGTTTTTCATTGTCATGAACTGTGTTATAAAGTTGCTTGTTGCATTGATCATATTGGTTTAATCTTGATGCCTATGAACCTGAATCTTAATGATATTTGAAGTATGCAACCTGTACTTGAAGTGCATATCAATTTTAGGCCCATATGTATCCTATAGCATGTTGTTTCCTTGCTTGCAAAGTGCCTAGTTGCTATTTAGTCAGATTGATGTTATATCTTGTCTTGAGTGTATGTGTTGAACCGTTGCTCTGTTTTGAGCATGCTCTATATGAAACTTGCTTGGTTTTGCATGTAGTTTCATCATGCCATATTGCATCCATGCTTTGGAGTGTTTGTGATTGTGTTTTGCTTGTATTTGCATCAATGCCATGTGTAACTTGTTTTGCTCATATCTTCTAGGCCCTAGCTCCGAATTAAATGAACTTTATATGTAACTTGACTAGAAAGACGCATAGATCATCATGGTGTACTTTAACTTGCTGTTTAACAAAATCAACATAATGTGTTATTCAGATCTGGACCAATTTCGAAATTTGCATGTGGGGAGTTTCCGGAATTGTTATAAGTTGTTTCCGGCCTCATTTAAACTTGCTTTGACGTGATGTTCTTGTATGCATCATCTCTTGCCATGAGTAGCATCATGTAGCCTTGTCATGCATCATACTTGGTTGAGCATCATGTCGTGTTTACGTGTTGTGTGTTTACCATGTTGTTTGCTTCTTCCCGGTTGTGCTTCTTCTCGATAGTTCCTGTTTTGTTGCGATCGTGAGGATTCGTTCGACTACGCTTGGTTCGTCTACGCCCGTTCGTCTTATTCATGGACTTGATTTTCTTCCTAGCGGGATTTCAGGCAAGATGACTGTTACCCTGATACCACTACTATCTTTGCTTTGCTAGTTGTCTCGTTGCTATCGCTATGTCGCGCTACCTACCACTTGTTATCAAGCCTCCCAGATTGCCATGATAGCCTCTAAACTTTTTCACCTTCCTAGCAAACCGTTGTTTGGCTATGTTACCGCTTTGCTCAGCCCCTCTTATATCGTTGCTAGTTATAGGTGTAGTTGCAGGTTGTTCCATGTTGGGACATGGATATCATGGGATATCACAATATCTCTTATTTAATTAATGCATCTA
This sequence comes from Thinopyrum elongatum, assembly GCA_011799875.1. Taxonomy (NCBI): domain Eukaryota; kingdom Viridiplantae; phylum Streptophyta; class Magnoliopsida; order Poales; family Poaceae; genus Thinopyrum; species Thinopyrum elongatum. The sequence continues at coordinate 132,675,088 of CM022299.1, forward strand.
TATACTTGGTAAAGGGTGGAAGGCTCGGCCTTTTGCCTGGTGTTTTGTTCCACTCTTGCCGCCCTAGTTTCCGTCATACCGGTGTTATGTTCCTTGATTTTGCGTCCCTAACACGATGAGGGTTTATGAGCCCCTCTTGACAGTTCGCTTTGAATAAAACTCTTCCAGCAAGGCCCAACATTGGTTTTAACATTTTCTCAACATAATAAACCTGATAATTAATTAATTTGCATAGGGGGTCGCATCCTCGAGGATTCTTAATTCCACATAATACAGGGGGGCAAGTGCTGATGGTGTTGGCCCCAAAGTAGAGCCCCTTGCAGCGCCGCCACGGGGAAACTCGAGGATTGGTTTTAGTTGTACGGACTGCTCATCCGGTTGTGGCCTGAGATGAGATACGCGCGGCTAATATCAGGGTGTCGGCACGCCGAGAGGTCTTGCTGGACTTGTTTTACCATTGTCGAAATGTCTTGTGCACCGGGATTCCGAGTCTGATCGGAGGGTCCCGAGATGGAGGATTTTCTCCGCGGATCGTGAGCTTATAATGGGCTAAGTTGGGACACCCCTGCAGTGTATAAACTTTCGAGAGCCGTGCCTGCGGTTATGTGGTAGATGGGAATTTTTTTAATATCCGGTTGTAGTGGACTTGAACTAAACTCAATTAAAATACACCAACCGTGTGCGTAACCGTGATTGTCTCTTTTCAAGTGAGTTCGAGAAGAGAACACAGTGGGGTTATGTTTGAACGTAAGTAGTTCAGGATCACTTCTTGATCATTACTAGTTTGCGACCGATTGCGTAGTTCTCATCTTACTCTTGTAATCGTAAGTTAGCCACCAAACAGATGCTTAATGCTGCTGCAACCTCACCACTTATCCTTTCCATACCCATTAAGCTTTGTTAGTCTTGATACCCATGGTAATGGGATTGCTGAGTCCTCATGGCTCACAGATTACTACAACAACATTTGCAGGTACAGGTAATGCGATGATCCAACGTGAGAGCGATGCTTGCTTGTTTTTGAGTTCTTCTGCTTCTTCTTCGGTCAGGGGTTAGGTTCCTGGTCGGCAGCCTGGGCTAGCAGCGTGGATGTCGTTTGAGTTTCTGTTTGTGTTTCATCCATAGCCGGATGTTGTTCTTATGTATGATGTTTGATGTATTCATGTGGCATTTGTATGCCTTTGTATGTATCCGTAGCTATTATGTAATGGTACGATGTAATGATATCCACCTTGCAAAAGCGTTTCAATATGTGGCTCTATCCTTGGTGGGACCTTCGAGTTCCTCTCGGATAGGATCGCACATTGGGCGTGACAAGTTGGTATCAGAGCCTCGACCGACCATCGGAGCGCCCTTGATTGATCGTAGCCTAGCCGTTGTTGAGTCTAGAAGAAAACTGTTTTCGTAGTCTAGTTATATCGGAGAGTAGGAATTCTTTTTACTCCTCTGTCCCTTCGTCGCACTGGCGAGGAATCTTGACGTAGGTGTTTTGATTCTTCTACTCTTCCCATTCAAATTTTTCTTTAGGATCACGCAGGTGTTTTCATTCGTGGGCTATCCTTTTGTTTAACTAGCGCACTTCTCTTTGAGTTATTTCATCCTCTTCAACTTTTGCAACATCGATTATTAGTTTCCCCAACAGAGTTCGATCCTTTTCAAGTTCAATCCCCAGTTCTTCTCAAACGGTGTCCATTCCATCCGTTCCAAGTTTACTTTGTTTTTCCCACCCACCCGCCCTTTTTCTTCCCGGGGTTTGAAGAATCTAATCGAGTATCCTCTTTGTTCGTGTGAAGCCTCTTCATTCTTTCCTTTATTATTTCAACCGGTGGATTCTCGTCAACTTCATCATGGTTTGTCTCGTTTTCTTTCCGGTGGATTCAATTCAAGTTTTTCGGTGTTGATCGTATTCTTTGCCTTGGCTCAAATGTTTCCCCTTGCTCGTTCACCTCTCGTCATTTAATCATTCCGGAGTGATGAAGACATCTCAGAAGATTCATGTTTGCATTCAATTATTTTGAGGTTGTCACCTCATTCAAGTCTTTCAGTTGTTTCGGTGCGTCACCTCTTCTTCAATCCCTCTCAACGGTGTTTCTTTTGAGTGGGCCCTAACCCATTGGTCTTTTCCCAGGATCTTACCTGACTCTTCTAATTTTCTGGAGTTATTCTCGAATTCTTTTCGAAGTTTGACGTAAGAATGAATTTCATCAGTCAGATGCTTTTCCAAGATCGATTTCAAATTATTTTCATTGTTGGCTCAACCTCTTCGCTTTTCATTCTCCCGGAGTGTCTCAACAATTTTGGTGGTGTTCCTCATCGTCATTCTCAACGTTTGAAGACCGAAGAAGAGTTTCCTCTAAATCTTGTCCGTTCTCTCAGAGATTCGTGGTGCTAGCTTGTTGCTATCCTCTTATGTTGTTCCGATCGTCAAGAATTCTTTTCTTACCCATCCGGAGTATGTCAGGGGTTGTTTTCCATCTTGTTTCACCGAAGGCCATCATTCCAGAAGAATTCTTCGTCCTCACATTCTCGGTTCAAAGTGTTTTCATCTTTCCTTTCCGGAGTTCAAAGTTTTTCTCGGCCATCTCATCGGAACCTCCATCTAAAATCACTACAAGGCTTTAATCTTACTCTTTTCATCCTTCAATTCTATCTCATCATCCTTTTGTTACTGGAGTTCTTCACGGTGGTTCGTAAGGATTTAATTCATTCTTCAAGTGTTCATCAAGATTCTTGTTGGAGGAGGGCAAGTATCTTTTCTTTAGGCGTCTCGAAGTGCAATTAATTCTCCGTATTCTTTTGAAGTGGAGTTTTGCATTTCTTCGTTCTTCTCAGCTATTCAAGCTTTTGTTTGTGGCAAAAATCTCACCCCAAATTTTGGAGATGTTTTCAATAAGTCCACAACAAGCTAATTCTTTTCGTTGTTGAATTTCCAACTACTCCGTTCAACCCTTCTTCGGAAGGATGCTTTTCAAACTCAATTGTGGGGGAAGTTGTCATTTTCTTCTCTGTTCTTTTCAGTCAGCTCTTTCAATTCTTTCGGAGGCATTGTGTTGTTCCTCTCGTCAAGTATCGTTCCATCTTGTTAAGTTCATGTTCTGTTCCATTCCAAGTTCAACCAGAATGCTATCACAATTCTTTCGTTCTTATTCCTTTTCTATCTTATTCTAACCGGAGTGGTTTCAGAGTCTATCTTATTCCTTGAGCTTTTGATTCTTGTCATAATCGTCGTTCCTCTTTTCTATCCAAGTGCTCGCAACTTTGTTCATCTTCTCTCTTGCGTTCTTATTTCACCTCATCCTCTTTCTCTTCCGCTTCGTTCCTAAGATCTCGGGACGAGATCTTCCGTTAGTGGAGGAGAGTTGTGACGCCCCGAGACCGATGCGCCAGATGTCTTCCGTTTATTCATCGTCGTTACCATGTCATCTGCTTGCGTGTTGCTCGTTGGCATGTCATCATGTGCATTTCAGCTGCATGTTTTCCAAAACTTGCATCCGTCCGGGTTTCCCGGTTCTCTTCGTTGTCCGTTCTGAGCCCAGACACACACGCAAGCGCTTGTCGCACCTCCCAGATCTTGTTTCGTGAGCGGGAGAAAAATGTTCTCGGAATGGGCCGAGAGTTGGCGTGTGGTCTTAGTATATCACCGGTAGACCGCCTGTCAAATTTCGTTCAATTTGGAGGTCGTTTGATGCCCCAATGGTTAACCGCGTTAACCGCCGGACCCCGTTCCCCTTGCAGCCCAACAACCCTCCACAACAGCCCACTAGCCCATCTAAACCCCCTCCATGCTCTTCGCCATTCGATGACGATCGTGTGGGCGAAAACGGCACCCCCATAGCCTTCTCCTAGCTCACTCTACCTATAAATAAGCCTTCCTCGTCCAAAATTTCAGACAAAACCCTAGCCTACCTCCTCCTCCCGCCACCGGACGCGTCCGCCCCGCCGGCCGCAGCCAACCAGAGGCCGACATGTCACCGCGCCGGGCTTATCTCTCCTCCCCGCCGCCAGGCCCGCGGGGCCCCGATCGGGCCCTCCCGGCCCGCGCACCTGCGCCGCCGCCTCGCTCCGCCCCGCCACCGACCGCGCCACCCCGCACCGCCCGCGCCACCTCTCCGGCCAGCCGCACCGCCCTGTCTCGGCCTCCTCCGTCCCCGTCGTCCTCCGCCGCACCGCGTCGTCGCCGGCCAACTCCGGCGAGATCCGGGGAGTGGGACGAGATCCACCACTCCCCCGATCCAAGCGCCTCCCCGTCCCCGGATCCCTCCGTCCCAGAACCTCCTCGCCCACGTTTTCGCGAGGGTATATTTGCCCAAGTACCTAGATCTGCTACGTTATATGTGCATCTTCATCATGTCGTAACTTTGTGCATGTTGCTCTGATTTGCGTGTATGATATGTCAAAATGTTCATCTCTGAATGCTCTACAAGTTGGTGTAGTTTACATTCATGTTACTGTTCATATTGATGCCTTAATCATCGTTGCAAAAGTGCTAAGTGATATAATCTGCTGAAAAATGCTGTAACTTGCCTATTTGTCTTTTTCATAGCATTTTGTGTGATTTCCTTTTGAGCATCATGTCAACATGTTTTAGGTGCATAATCATGCCATATTTGCAGTGGTGTAATCCATTTATCTTGATATGCCCTGTGGTGACTAGCACAAGCTTGCAAAGAGGGTCACTTGCTGTTACTGTTCTGCTAAGTCTTGAAACTATTATATTATGATGCCATGTTTGCTTGATGCTACCATCCAATCTATGCATAATCTGGAGATGTTTAGTAATCATGTTTTGATATACATGTTATGCTCTATCGATCCATTCCCTTGTTTGCAATTATAACCTTCTGTAGCTTATTCTTTTGGTGCATCCAAATTGCTTGAAATTATAACTGTCAGCATACCCAAGTTATATCATCTTGCCATGTTCACTTGAAGCTATCATCAAATCTGTTGCTCCAATGTTCATGCTCAGTAATGATGTTTTGTTAAGGGTGTTTAGTACATGCTTACCATGCTCTTTGATGCCATGAAATATTCCTGTAGCATATACTTTTGTTGTCTCAATGTATGCATCATGAATCTGTTTTCAGCCTTGCTCTGTTTTTCACCCGTCTGAGAATCTGTTATGACTTGCTTACTTGTCTTGATGAATGCCATTGATCTGGAGGTTATATGGAGATGCTTAGTAATCATGTATTGCCATTTATAACCTTTAATTTAATGCCATGCTTTTGGTTGCTATGATATTACACTGTAGCATCATTGTTTCATGCCTCCAACATGCCAACATGTTATTTTTGCTCACATGAATGCCCTGTTTTTCATTGTCATAAACTGTGTTATAAAGTTGCTTGTTGCATTGATCATATTGGTTTAATCTTGATGCCTATGAACCTGAATCTTAATGATATTTGAAGTATGCAACCTGTACTTGAAGTGCATATCAATTTTAGGCCCATATGTATCCTATAGCATGTTGTTTCCTTGCTTGCAAAGTGCCTAGTTGCTATTTAGTCAGATTGATGTTATATCTTGTCTTGAGTGTATGTGTTGAACCGTTGCTCTGTTTTGAGCATGCTCTATATGAAACTTGCTTGGTTTTGCATGTAGTTTCATCATGCCATATTGCATCCATGCTTTGGAGTGTTTGTGATTGTGTTTTGCTTGTATTTGCATCAATGCCATGTGTAACTTGTTTTGCTCATATCTTCTAGGCCCTAGCTCCGAATTAAATGAACTTTATATGTAACTTGACTAGAAAGACGCGTAGATCATCATGGTGTACTTTAACTTGCTGTTTAACAAAATCAACATAATGTGTTATTCAGATCTGGACCAATTTCGAAATTTGCATGTGGGGAGTTTCCGGAATTGTTATAAGTTGTTTCCGGCCTCATTTAAACTTGCTTTGACGTGATGTTCTTGTATGCATCATCTCTTGCCATGAGTAGCATCATGTAGCCTTGTCATGCATCATACTTGGTTGAGCATCATGTCGTGTTTACGTGTTGTGTGTTTACCATGTTGTTTGCTTCTTCCCGGTTGTGCTTCTTCTCGATAGTTCCTGTTTTGTTGCGATCGTGAGGATTCGTTCGACTACGCTTGGTTCGTCTACGCCCGTTCGTCTTATTCATGGACTTGATTTTCTTCCTAGCGGGATTTCAGGCAAGATGACTGTTACCCTGATACCACTACTATCTTTGCTTTGCTAGTTGTCTCGTTGCTATCGCTATGTCGCGCTACCTACCACTTGTTATCAAGCCTCCCAGATTGCCATGATAGCCTCTAAACTTTTTCACCTTCCTAGCAAACCGTTGTTTGGCTATGTTACCGCTTTGCTCAGCCCCTCTTATATCGTTGCTAGTTATAGGTGTAGTTGCAGGTTGTTCCATGTTGGGACATGGATATCATGGGATATCACAATATCTCTTATTTAATTAATGCATCTATATACTTGGTAAAGGGTGGAAGGCTCGGCCTTTTGCCTGGTGTTTTGTTCCACTCTTGCCGCCCTAGTTTCCGTCATACCGGTGTTATGTTCCTTGATTTTGCGTCCCTAACACGATGAGGGTTTATGAGCCCCTCTTGACAGTTCGCTTTGAATAAAACTCTTCCAGCAAGGCCCAACATTGGTTTTAACATTTTCTCAACATAATAAACCTGATAATTAATTAATTTGCATAGGGGGTCGCATCCTCGAGGATTCTTAATTCCACATAATACAGGGGGGCAAGTGCTGATGGTGTTGGCCCCAAAGTAGAGCCCCTTGCAGCGCCGCCACGGGGAAACTCGAGGATTGGTTTTAGTTGTACGGACTGCTCATCCGGTTGTGGCCTGAGATGAGATACGCGCGGCTACTATCAGGGTGTCGGCACGCCGAGAGGTCTTGCTAGACTTGTTTTACCATTGTCGAAATGTCTTGTGCACCGGGATTCCGAGTCTGATCGGAGGGTCCCGAGATGGAGGATTTTCTCCGCGGATCGTGAGCTTATAATGGGCTAAGTTGGGACACCCCTGCAGTGTATAAACTTTCGAGAGCCGTGCCCGCGGTTATGTGGTAGATGGGAATTTTTTTAATATCCGGTTGTAGTGGACTTGAACTAAACTCAATTAAAATACACCAACCGTGTGCGTAACCGTGATTGTCTCTTTTCAAGTGAGTTCGAGAAGAGAACACAGTGGGGTTATGTTTGAACGTAAGTAGTTCAGGATCACTTCTTGATCATTACTAGTTTGCGACCGATTGCGTAGTTCTCATCTTACTCTTGTAATCGTAAGTTAGCCACCAAACAGATGCTTAATGCTGCTGCAACCTCACCACTTATCCTTTCCATACCCATTAAGCTTTGTTAGTCTTGATACCCATGGTAATGGGATTGCTGAGTCCTCATGGCTCACAGATTACTACAACAACATTTGCAGGTACAGGTAATGCGATGATCCAACGTGAGAGCGATGCTTGCTTGTTTTCGAGTTCTTCTGCTTCTTCTTCGATCAGTGGTTAGGTTCCTGGTCGGCAGCCTGGGCTAGCAGCGTGGATGTCGTTTGAGTTTCTGTTTGTGTTTCATCCATAGCCGGATGTTGTTCTTATGTATGATGTTTGATGTATTCATGTGGCATTTGTATGCCTTTGTATGTATCCGTAGCTATTATGTAATGGTACGATGTAATGATATCCACCTTGCAAAAGCGTTTCAATATGCGGCTCTATCCTTGGTGGGACCTTCGAGTTCCTCTCGGATAGGATCGCACATTGGGCGTGACAAGTTGGTATCAGAGCCTCGACCGACCATCGGAGCGCCCTTGATTGATCGTAGCCTAGCCGTTGTTGAGTCTAGAAGAAAACTGTTTTCGTAGTCTAGTTATATCGGAGAGTAGGAATTCTTTTTACTCCTCTGTCCCTTCGTCGCACTGGCGAGGAATCTTGACGTAGGTGTTTTGATTCTTCTACTCTTCCCATTCAAATTTTTCTTTAGGATCACGCAGGTGTTTTCATTCGTGGGCTATCCTTTTGTTTAACTAGCGCACTTCTCTTTGAGTTATTTCATCCTCTTCAACTTTTGCAACATCGATTCTTAGTTTCCCCAACAGAGTTCGATCCTTTTCAAGTTCAATCCCCAGTTCTTCTCAAACGGTGTCCATTCCATCCGTTCCAAGTTTACTTTGTTTTTCCCACCCACCCGCCCTTTTTCTTCCCGGGGTTTGAAGAATCTAATCGAGTATCCTCTTTGTTCGTGTGAAGCCTCTTCATTCTTTCCTTAATTATTTCAACCGGTGGATTCTCGTCAACTTCATCATGGTTTGTCTCGTTTTCTTTCCGGTGGATTCAATTCAAGTTTTTCGGTGTTGATCGTATTCTTTGCCTTGGCTCAAATGTTTCCCCTTGCTCGTTCACCTCTCGTCATTTAATCATTCCGGAGTGATGAAGACATCTCAGAAGATTCATGTTTGCATTCAATTATTTTGAGGTTGTCACCTCATTCAAGTCTTTCAGTTGTTTCGGTGCGTCACCTCTTCTTCAATCCCTCTCAACGGTGTTTCTTTTGAGTGGGCCCTAACCCATTGGTCTTTTCCCAGGATCTTACCTGACTCTTCTAATTTTCTGGAGTTATTCTCGAATTCTTTTCGAAGTTTGACGTAAGAATGAATTTCATCAGTCAGATGCTTTTCCAAGATCGATTTCAAATTATTTTCATTGTTGGCTCAACCTCTTCGCTTTTCATTCTCCCGGAGTGTCTCAACAATTTTGGTGGTGTTCCTCATCGTCATTCTCAACGTTTGAAGACCGAAGAAGAGTTTCCTCTAAATCTTGTCCGTTCTCTCAGAGATTCGTGGTGCTAGCTTGTTGCTATCCTCTTATGTTGTTCCGATCGTCAAGAATTCTTTTCTTACCCATCCGGAGTATGTCAGGGGTTGTTTTCCATCTTGTTTCACCGAAGGCCATCATTCCAGAAGAATTCTTCGTCCTCACATTCTCGGTTCAAAGTGTTTTCATCTTTCCTTTCCGGAGTTCAAAGTTTTTCTCGGCCATCTCGTCGGAACCTCCATCTAAAATCACTACAAGGCTTTAATCTTACTCTTTTCATCCTTCAATTCTATCTCATCATCCTTTTGTTACTGGAGTTCTTCACGGTGGTTCGTAAGGATTTAATTCATTCTTCAAGTGTTCATCAAGATTCTTGTTGGAGGAGGGCAAGTATCTTTTCTTTAGGCGTCTCGAAGTGCAATTAATTCTCCGTATTCTTTTGAAGTGGAGTTTTGCATTTCTTCGTTCTTCTCAGCTATTCAAGCTTTTGTTTGTGGCAAAAATCTCACCCCAAATTTTGGAGATGTTTTCAATAAGTCCACAACAAGCTAATTCTTTTCGTTGTTGAATTTCCAACTACTCCGTTCAACCCTTCTTCGGAAGGATGCTTTTCAAACTCAATTGTGGGGGAAGTTGTCATTTTCTTCTCTGTTCTTTTCAGTCAGCTCTTTCAATTCTTTCGGAGGCATTGTGTTGTTCCTCTCGTCAAGTATCGTTCCATCTTGTTAAGTTCATGTTCTGTTCCATTCCAAGTTCAACCAGAATGCTATCACAATTCTTTCGTTCTTATTCCTTTTCTATCTTATTCTAACCGGAGTGGTTTCAGAGTCTATCTTATTCCTTGAGCTTTTGATTCTTGTCATAATCGTCGTTCCTCTTTTCTATCCAAGTGCTCGCAACTTTGTTCATCTTCTCTCTTGCGTTCTTATTTCACCTCATCCTCTTTCTCTTCCGCTTCGTTCCTAAGATCTCGGGACGAGATCTTCCGTTAGTGGAGGAGAGTTGTGACGCCCCGAGACCGATACGCCAGATGTCTTCCGTTTATTCATCGTCGTTACCATGTCATCTGCTTGCGTGTTGCTCTTTGGCATGTCATCATGTGCATTTCATCTGCATGTTTTCCAAAACTTGCATCCGTCCGGGTTTCCCGGTTCTCTTCGTTGTCCGTTCTGAGCCCAGACACACACGCAAGTGCTTGTCGCACCTCCCAGATCTTGTTTCGTGAGCGGGAGAAAAATGTTCTCGGAATGGGCCGAGAGTTGGCGTGTGGTCTTAGTATATCACCGGTAGACCGCCTGTCAAATTTCGTTCAATTTGGAGGTCGTTTGATGCCCCAATGGTTAACCGCGTTAACCGCCGGACCCCGTTCCCCTTGCAGCCCAACAACCCTCCACAACAGCCCACTAGCCCATCTAAACCCCCTCCATGCTCTTCGCCATTCGATGACGATCGTGTGGGCGAAAACGGCACCCCCATAGCCTTCTCCTAGCTCACTCTACCTATAAATAAGCCTTCCTCGTCCAAAATTTCAGACAAAACCCTAGCCTACCTCCTCCTCCCGCCACCGGACGCGTCCGCCCCGCTGGCCGCAGCCAACCAGAGGCCGACATGTCACCGCGCCAGGCTTATCTCTCCTCCCCGCCGCCAGGCCCGCGGGGCCCCGATCGGGCCCTCCCGGCCCGCGCACCTGCGCCGCCGCCTCGCTCCGCCCCGCCACCGACCGCGCCACCCCGCACCGCCCGCGCCACCTCTCCGGCCAGCCGCACCGCCCTGTCTCGGCCTCCTCCGTCCCCGTCGTCCTCCGCCGCACCGCGTCGTCGCCGGCCAACTCCGGCGAGATCCGGGGAGTGGGACGAGATCCACCACTCCCCCGATCCAAGCGCCTCCCCGTCCCCGGATCCCTCCGTCCCAGAACCTCCTCGCCCACGTTTTCGCGAGGGTATATTTGCCCAAGTACCCAGATCTGCTACGTTATATGTGCATCTTCATCATGTCGTAACTTTGTGCATGTTGCTCTGATTTGTGTGTATGATATGTCAAAATGTTCATCTCTGAATGCTCTACAAGTTGGTGTAGTTTACATTCATGTTACTGTTCATATTGATGCCTTAATCATCGTTGCAAAAGTGCTAAGTGATATAATCTGCTGAAAAATGCTGTAACTTGCCTATTTGTCTTTTTCATAGCATTTTGTGTGATTTCCTTTTGAGCATCATGTCAACATGTTTTAGGTGCATAATCATGCCATATTTGCAGTGGTGTAATCCATTTATCTTGATATGCCCTGTGGTGACTAGCACAAGCTTGCAAAGAGGGTCACTTGCTGTTACTGTTCTGCTAAGTCTTGAAACTGTTATATTATGATGCCATGTTTGCTTGATGCTACCATCCAATCTATGCATAATCTGGAGATGTTTAGTAATCATGTTTCGATATACATGTTATGCTCTATCGATCCATTCCCTTGTTTGCAATTATAACCTTCTGTAGCTTATTCTTTTGGTGCATCCAAATTGCTTGAAATTATAACTGTCAGCATACCCAAGTTATATCATCTTGCCATGTTCAGTTGAAGCTATCATCAAACCTGTTGCTCCAATGTTCATGCTCAGTAATGATGTTTTATTAAGGGTGTTTAGTACATGCTTACCATGCTCTTTGATGCCATGAAATATTCCTGTAGCATATACTTTTGTTGTCTCAATGTATGCATCATGAATCTGTTTTCAGCCTTGCTCTGTTTTTCACCCGTCTGAGAATCTGTTATGACTTGCTTACTTGTCTTGATGAATGCCATTGATCTGGAGGTTATATGGAGATGCTTAGTAATCATGTATTGCCATGTATAACCTTTAATTTAATGCCATGCTTTTGGTTGCTATGATATTACACTGTAGCATCATTGTTTCATGCCTCCAACATGCCAACATGTTATTTTTGCTCACATGAATGCCCTGTTTTTCATTGTCATAAACTGTATTATAAAGTTGCTTGTTGCATTGATCATATTGGTTTAATCTTGATGCCTATGAACCTGAATCTTAATGATATTTGAAGTATGCAACCTGTACTTGAAGTGCATATCAATTTTAGGCCCATATGTATCCTATAGCATGTTGTTTCCTTGCTTGCAAAGTGCCTAGTTGCTATTTAGTCAGATTGATGTTATATCTTGTCTTGAGTGTATGTGTTGAACCGTTGCTCTGTTTTGAGCATGCTCTATATGAAACTTGCTTGGTTTTGCATGTAGTTTCATCATGCCATATTGCATCCATGCTTTGGAGTGTTTGTGATTGTGTTTTGCTTGTATTTGCATCAATGCCATGTGTAACTTGTTTTGCTCATATCTTCTAGGCCCTAGCTCCGAATTAAATGAACTTTATATTTAACTTGACTAGAAAGACGCGTAGATCATCATGGTGTACTTTAACTTGCTGTTTAACAAAATCAACATAATGTGTTATTCAGATCTGGACCAATTTCGAAATTTGCATGTGGGGAGTTTCCGGAATTGTTATAAGTTGTTTCCGGCCTCATTTAAACTTGCTTTGACGTGATGTTCTTGTATGCATCATCTCTTGCCATGAGTAGCATCATGTAGCCTTGTCATGCATCATACTTGGTTGAGCATCATGTCGTGTTTACGTGTTGTGTGTTTACCATGTTGTTTGCTTCTTCCCGGTTGTGCTTCTTCTCGATAGTTCCTGTTTTGTTGCGATCGTGAGGATTCGTTCGACTACGCTTGGTTCGTCTACGCCCGTTCGTCTTATTCATGGACTTGATTTTCTTCCTAGCGGGATTTCAGGCAAGATGACTGTTACCCTGATACCACTACTATCTTTGCTTTGCTAGTTGTCTCGTTGCTATCGCTATGTCGCGCTACCTACCACTTGTTATCAAGCCTCCCAGATTGCCATGATAGCCTCTAAACTTTTTCACCTTCCTAGCAAACCGTTGTTTGGCTATGTTACCGCTTTGCTCAGCCCCTCTTATATCGTTGCTAGTTATAGGTGTAGTTGCAGGTTGTTCCATGTTGGGACATGGATATCATGGGATATCACAATATCTCTTATTTAATTAATGCATCTATATACTTGGTAAAGGGTGGAAGGCTCGGCCTTTTGCCTGGTGTTTTGTTCCACTCTTGCCGCCCTAGTTTCCGTCATACCGGTGTTATGTTCCTTGATTTTGCGTCCCTAACACGATGAGGGTTTATGAGCCCCTCTTGACAGTTCGCTTTGAATAAAACTCTTCCAGCAAGGCCCAACATTGGTTTTAACATTTTCTCAACATAATAAACCTGATAATTAATTAATTTGCATAGGGGGTCGCATCCTCGAGGATTCTTAATTCCACATAATACAGGGGGGCAAGTGCTGATGGTGTTGGCCCCAAAGTAGAGCCCCTTGCAGCGCCGCCACGGGGAAACTCGAGGATTGGTTTTAGTTGTACGGACTGCTCATCCGGTTGTGGCCTGAGATGAGATACGCGCATCCTCACGTCCCCGTGTCCTCCGCCCACCGCGTCGTCGCCGCCAACTCCGGCGAGATCCGGGAGTGGGACGAGATCCACCACTCCCCCGATCCAAGCGCCTCCCCGTCCCCGGATCCCTCCGTCCCAGAACCTCCTCGCCCACGTTTTCGCGAGGGTATATTTGCCCAAGTACCCAGATCTGCTACGTTATAGTGCATCTTCATCATGTCGTAACGCGGTGGATTCTCGTCAACTTCATCATGGTTTGTCTCGTTTTCTTTCCGGTGGATTCAATTCAAGTTTTTCGGTGTTGATCGTATTCTTTGCCTTGGCTCAAATGTTTCCCCTTGCTCGTTCACCTCTCGTCATTTAATCATTCCGGAGTGATGAAGACATCTCAGAAGATTCATGTTTGCATTCAATTATTTTGAGGTTGTCACCTCATTCAAGTCTTTCAGTTGTTTCGGTGCGTCACCTCTTCTTCAATCCCTCTCAACGGTGTTTCTTTTGAGTGGGCCCTAACCCATTGGTCTTTTCCCAGGATCTTACCTGACTCTTCTAATTTTCTGGAGTTATTCTCGAATTCTTTTCGAAGTTTGACGTAAGAATGAATTTCATCAGTCAGATGCTTTTCCAAGATCGATTTCAAATTATTTTCATTGTTGGCTCAACCTCTTCGCTTTTCATTCTCCCGGAGTGTCTCAACAATTTTGGTGGTGTTCCTCATCGTCATTCTCAACGTTTGAAGACCGAAGAAGAGTTTCCTCTAAATCTTGTCCGTTCTCTCAGAGATTCGTGGTGCTAGCTTGTTGCTATCCTCTTATGTTGTTCCGATCGTCAAGAATTCTTTTCTTACCCATCCGGAGTATGTCAGGGGTTGTTTTCCATCTTGTTTCACCTAGCTTGTTGCTATCCTCTTATGTTGTTCCGATCGTCAAGAATTCTTTTCTTACCCATCCGGAGTATGTCAGGGGTTGTTTTCCATCTTG
>CM022299.1:132689477-132770834 GCA_011799875.1 Thinopyrum elongatum
TTTCACCGAAGGCCATCATTCCAGAAGAATTCTTCGTCCTCACATTCTCGGTTCAAAGTGTTTTCATCTTTCCTTTCCGAGTTCAAGTTTTTCTCGGCCATCTCGTCTGAACCGTCGGAACCTCCATCTAAAATCACTACAAGGCTTTAATCTTACTCTTTTCATCCTTCAATTCTATCTCATCATCCTTTTGTTACTGGAGTTCTTCACGGTGGTTCGTAAGGATTTAATTCATTCTTCAAGTGTTCATCAAGATTCTTGTTGGAGGAGGGCAAGTATCTTTTCTTTAGGCGTCTCGAAGTGCAATTAATTCTCCGTATTCTTTTGAAGTGGAGTTTTGCATTTCTTCGTTCTTCTCAGCTATTCAAGCTTTTGTTTGTGGCAAAAATCTCACCCCAAATTTTGGAGATGTTTTCAATAAGTCCACAACAAGCTAATTCTTTTCGTTGTTGAATTTCCAACTACTCCGTTCAACCCTTCTTCGGAAGGATGCTTTTCAAACTCAATTGTGGGGGAAGTTGTCATTTTCTTCTCTGTTCTTTTCAGTCAGCTCTTTCAATTCTTTCGGAGGCATTGTGTTGTTCCTCTCGTCAAGTATCGTTCCATCTTGTTAAGTTCATGTTCTGTTCCATTCCAAGTTCAACCAGAATGCTATCACAATTCTTTCGTTCTTATTCCTTTTCTATCTTATTCTAACCGGAGTGGTTTCAGAGTCTATCTTATTCCTTGAGCTTTTGATTCTTGTCATAATCGTCGTTCCTCTTTTCTATCCAAGTGCTCGCAACTTTGTTCATCTTCTCTCTTGCGTTCTTATTTCACCTCATCCTCTTTCTCTTCCGCTTCGTTCCTAAGATCTCGGGACGAGATCTTCCGTTAGTGGAGGAGAGTTGTGACGCCCCGAGACCGATGCGCCAGATGTCTTCCGTTTATTCATCGTCGTTACCATGTCATCTGCTTGCGTGTTGCTCTTTGGCATGTCATCATGTGCATTTCATCTGCATGTTTTCCAAAACTTGCATCCGTCCGGGTTTCCCGGTTCTCTTCGTTGTCCGTTCTGAGCCCAGACACACACGCAAGCGCCTGTCGCACCTCCCAGATCTCGTTTCGTGAGCGGGAGAAAAATGTTCTCGGAATGGGCCGAGAGTTGGCGTGTGGTCTTAGTATATCACCGGTAGACCGCCTGTCAAATTTCGTTCAATTTGGAGGTCGTTTGATGCCCCAATGGTTAACCGCGTTAACCGCCGGACCTCGTTCCCCTTGCAGCCGAACAACCCTCCACAACAGCCCACTAGCCCATCTAAACCCCCTCCATGCTCTTCGTCATTCGATGACGATCGTGTGGGCGAAAACGGCACCCCCATAGCCTTCTCCTAGCTCACTCTACCTATAAATAAGCCTTCCTCGTCCAAAATTTCAGACAAAACCCTAGCCTACCTCCTCCTCCCGCCACCGGACGCGTCCGCCCCGCCGGCCGCAGCCAACCAGAGGCCGACATGTCACCGCGCCGGGCTTATCTCTCCTCCCCGCCGCCAGGCCCGCGGGGCCCCGATCGGGCCCTCCCGGCCCGCGCACCAGCGCCGCCGCCTCGCTCCGCCCCGCCACCGACCGCGCCGCCCCGCACCGCCCGCGCCACCTCTCCGGCCAGCCGCACCGCCCTGTCTCGGCCTCCTCCGTCCCCGTCGTCCTCCGCCGCACCGCGTCGTCGCCGGCCAACTCCGGCGAGATCCGGGGAGTGGGACGAGATCCACCACTCCCCCGATCCAAGCGCCTCCCCGTCCCCGGATCCCTCCGTCCCAGAACCTCCTCGCCCACGTTTTCGCGAGGGTATATTTGCCCAAGTACCCAGATCTGCTACGTTATATGTGCATCTTCATCATGTCGTAACTTTGTGCATGTTGCTCTGATTTGCGTGTATGATATGTCAAAATGTTCATCTCTGAATGCTCTACAAGTTGGTGTAGTTTACATTCATGTTACTGTTCATATTGATGCCTTAATCATCGTTGCAAAAGTGCTAAGTGATATAATCTGCTGAAAAATGCTGTAACTTGCCTATTTGTCTTTTTCATAGCATTTTGTGTGATTTCCTTTTGAGCATCATGTCAACATGTTTTAGGTGCATAATCATGCCATATTTGCAGTGGTGTAATCCATTTATCTTGATATGCCCTGTGGTGACTAGCACAAGCTTGCAAAGAGGGTCACTTGCTGTTACTGTTCTGCTAAGTCTTGAAACTGTTATATTATGATGCCATGTTTGCTTGATGCTACCATCCAATCTATGCATAATCTGGAGATGTTTAGTAATCATGTTTTGATATACATGTTATGCTCTATCGATCCATTCCCTTGTTTGCAATTATAACCTTCTGTAGCTTGTTCTTTTGGTGCACCCAATTTGCTTGAAATTATAACTGTTAGCATGCCCAGTTTTCACTTGCCCTCAAGTCTTATATCATCTTGCCATGTTCACTTGAAGCTATTATCAAATCTGTTGCTCCAATGATCATGCTCACTAATGATGTTTTGTTAAGGGTGTTTAGTACATGCTTACCATGCTCTTTGATGCCATGTAACATTCCTGTAGCATATACTTTTGTTGTCTCAAAGTATGCATCATGAATCTGTTTTCAGCCTTGCTCTGTTTTTCACCCGTCCGAGAATCTGTTATGACTTGCTTACTTGTCTTGATGAATGCCATTGATCTGGAGGTTATATGGAGATGCTTAGTAATCATGTATTGCCATGTATAACCTGTAATTTAATGCCATGCTTTTGGTTGCTATGATATTACATTGTAGCATCATTGTTTCATGCCTCCAACATGCCAACCTGTTATTTTTGCGCACATGTATGCCCTGTTTTTCGCTGTCATAAACTTTGCTATAAAGTTGCTTGTTGCATTGATCATATTGGTTTAATCTTGATTCCTATGAACCTGAACCTTAATAATATTTGAAGTATGCAACCTGTACTTAAAGTGCATATCAATTTTAGGCCCATATGTATCCTATAGCATGTTGTTTCCTTGCTTGCAAAGTGCCTAGTTGTTGTTTAGTTAGATTGATGTTATATCTTGTCTTGAGTGTATGTGTTGAACCGTTGCTCTGTTTTGAGCATGCTCTATATGAAACTTGCTTGGTTTTGCATGTAGTTTCATCATGCCATATTGCAACCATGTTTTGGAGTGTTTGTGATTGTGTTTTGCTTGCATTTGCATCAATGCCATGAGTAACTAGTTTTGCTCATATCTTCTAGGCCGTAGCTCCGAATTAAATGAACTTTATATGTAACTTGACTAGAAAGATGCGTAAATCATCATGATGTACTTTAACTTGCTGTTTAACAACTTCAATATAATGTGTTATTCTGATCTGAACCAATTTCGAAATTTGCATGTGGGGAGTTTCCGGAATTGTTATAAGTTGTTTCCGGCCTCATTTAAACTTGCTTTGATGTGATGTTCTTGTATGCATCATCTATTGCCATGAGTAGCATCATGTAGCCTTGTCATGCATCATACTTGGTTGAGCATCATGTCGTGTTTACGTGTTGTGTGTTTACCATGTTGTTTGCTTCTTTCCGGTTGTGCTTCTTCTCGATAGTTCCTGTTTCGTTGCGATCGTGAGGATTTGTACGATTACGCTTGGTTCGTCTACGCCCGTTCGTCTTCTTCATGGACTCGATCTTCTTCCTAGTAGGATTTCAGGCAAGATGACCGTTACCCTGGATACCACTACTATCTTTGCTTTTCTAGTTGTCTCATTGCTATCGCTAGGTCGCGCTACCTACCACTTGTTATCAAGCCTCCCAGATTGCCATGATAGCTTCTAACCTTTTTCACCTTCCTAGCAAACTGTTGTTTGGCTATGTTACCGCTTTGCTTAGCCCCTCTTATAGCGTTGCTAGTTGTAGGTGCAGTTGCAGGTTGTTCCATGTTGGGACATGGATATCATGGGATATCACAATATCTCTTATTTAATTAATGCATCTATATACTTGGTAAAGGGTGGAAGGCTTGGCCTTTTGCCTGGTGTTTTGTTCCACTCTTGCCGCCCTAGTTTCCGTCATACCGGTGTTATGTTCCTTGATTTTGCGTCCCTAACGTGATGAGGGTTTATAGGCCCCTCTTGACAGTTCGCTTTGAATAAAACTCTTCCAGCAAGGCCCAACATTGGTTTTAACATTTGCTCAACATAATAAACCTGATAATTAATTAATTTGCATAGGGGGTCGCGTCCTCGAGGATTCTTAATTCCACATAATACAGGGGGGCTTGTGCTGATGGTGTTGGCCCCAAACTAGAGCCCCTTGCAGCGCCGCCACGGGGAAACTCGAGGACTGGTTTTAGTTGTACGGACTGCTCATCTGGTCGTGGCCTGAGACGAGATACGCGTGGCTACTATCAGGGTGTCGGCACGCCGGGAGGTCTTGCTAGACTTGTTTTACCATTGTCGAAATGTCTTGTGCACCGGGATTCCGAGTCTGATCGGAGGGTCCTGAGATGGAGGATTGTCTCCACGGATCATGTGCTTATAATGGGCTAAGTTGGGACACCCCTGCAGGGTATAAACTTTCGAGAGCCGTGCCCGCGGTTATGTGGCAGATGGGAATTTTTTATAATATCCGGTTGTAGTGGACTTGAACTAAACTCAATTAAAATACACCAACCGTGTGCGTAACCGTGATCGTCTCTTTTCAAGTGAGTTCGAGAAGAGAACACAGTGGGGTTATGTTTGAACGTAAGTAGTTCAGGATCACTTCTTCATCATTACTAGTTTGCGACCGATTGCGTAGTTCTCATCTTACTCTTGTACTCGTAAGTTAGCCACCAAACAGATGCTTAGTGCTGCTGCAACCTCACCACTTATCCTTTCCATACCCATTAAGCTTTGCTAGTCTTGATACCCATGGTAATGGGTTTGCTGAGTCCTCGTGGCTCACAGATTACTACAACAACAGTTGCAGGTACAGGTAATGCGATGATCCGATGTGAGAGCGATGCTTGCTTGTTTTCGAGTTCTTCTGCTTCTTCTTCGATCAGGGGTTTGGTTCCTGGTCGGCAGCCTGGGCTAGCAGCGTGGATGTCGTTTGAGTTTCTGTTTGTGTTTCATCCGAAGCCGGATGTTGTTCTTATGTATGATGTTTGATGTATTCATGTGGCATTTGTATGCCTTTGTATGTATCCCCAGCTATTATGTAATGGTACGATGTAATGATATCCACCTTGCAAAAGCGTTTCAATATGCGGCTCTATCCTTGGTGGGACCTTCGAGTTCCTCTCGGATAGGATCGCATATTGGGCGTGACACAGAGCCCCATTTTTCTTCTCAGGACAGGGGGATTCTCTCTCTCTGCCCCTCTCTCCCCTCTCAGCTCTCCAGAGTATCTGAGGCACCCCACGACTTTTGCCCACACCCCTGCAACCTCTGGACACAAGTGGACATGCGGGCGCGCGCGAAAAGCCGCGGGTGCCGGCCAAAGTCGCGCTTTGGAGCGCCAAGCCAGGCACCCGACCATTGAAGCCGTGCACCCGACCACCTCGGGCCTCCCCTGCGTGCTAGACGACGTGCCTCGGCGTCCGCAACACGCCAGCAGTGCCTCCCACTTGTGTTGTGCCCTCCTCTCTCTCCCACGGCTCGCGCTAGAGCGCCGCCCGCTCGGCCAATGCTCGCACAGCTCCTGTGGCCCGCGTGCAGCTCACCCCGCTCCTCCTATCTCTCCCCAGCGACCTAACCCACTCCTACGAACACCGCAGAGCAGCCCCAGCTCCTTCCCGCGGCCACCAGAGCAGATCTTGCGGGTGCCCGTGGACGCCGTCCACGATGAGCCTCACCCACGCTATTTAAGGCCCCCCGAGCCCTTATCTCGCCCCTGCTCATCCTCTCCCACTCCCAATCAACCTACCGCAACACCAGTTCATCTCTAGGAGCCCCTGAGCTCTAGATCGAGCTCGGGCACTGTCGCGTCGGGTCGCCACCGTTCGCGTGGTACATGCCATGTCCGACTCTATTTCTTCTTCCACCCGCTCTGCCTCGATGCGCTGACCTGTTACCCTCTCTCTCCCGTGCCTCTTGCAGCTCAGGGCGAGCGGATCAACCTCGACCCGAAGCCTCGCTGCATGGGATCATCACTGCCATCGTCTCCGTCGTCTCCAGTGACCGCCTCCACCACCCACCGACGTGCGGCTCGACGCTGAGCACGCCGGTGTCCTCTGCTTGCCTGGCCGTGCCTCCTATCACCGCCGGTGAGCTCCGCCGTCCTCTGGCCAGAGGTTGATGATGAACCTGACAGTGGGGCCCGCACATTAGCCTCTCGGCCCGCTCCCGCTCCCTCTCTCTCTCTAGCGCTTGGGGCCCGCACATCAGCTTTACACCTGGCGGGCGCTTGCGCCTCGGCTTGCACAGGCCGGCTCAGCTGCAGGCCGGCCCAGCTACGGGCAGATCTGGCCTGGCCAGTCTGTTTCCCTTTTCTTTTTCTTTTTCTTTTTCTGTTGATCTTCCAAAAATTCCAAAGAAAAGAATATTTGTCCAAATGGAATAATTCCAACTCCTAAATTCCTGTAATAATCCAACCTATTTAATAGTGCAACTTCCATACAAATCCCTCAAACTTTTCTGTATTGTTCAAATTTAAATTCAAATTTGGGCATTTAAAACCACCTCTGAAAATCCATTTCTCCTATTATGTAACTCCAAATCCAAAACTAACAATTTTTGCATTTTTAGTTTTCATCCATAATTTAACAGAGAAAAATTGACATTTTAGGAGCACTTTTATTTCTCTGTTTTGCTATTGGCTTAATTTCTGTTATTGTTTTTGCGATGATTAGATCCCGTATTTGACGAGGTTGCTCGAGAAGAAGAAGGGGAAGGATTTGAAGACCTTGAATACCAAGCCAACCAAGGCAAGCATCCCTTTGACCATCATGCCCCTCTATTGTCCATCGGTACTTTTTCCGAATGCATGTTGATGACTGTGGTGGTGATGAACTTGTTGTGTATCACTGTGTGATGCATACCCGTTGATACTTGCATACTCGTAGCTCTATCTTGTGCTTAGAGATACGATGACAAATACTTAATATTGATGCATGATGTTGCATGTATGCCATGATCACCTTGTGGTTACATTCTTTCGAAAACCCCATAAGGTGCCCCTAATGCCCGTGGGTGATGTTGAACTAGGTCACCGCTTGATGAAGAAGTGGTGTACCGAAACGAGTGATTGTGTGTATAAAAAGATGGATTAGATTTAGGGTGTGTCTACCGTCCCAAACAAAACATGTACAACCACACTACCCCTTAGGGACGAGACATTATTGATTAACTAGTCCAATGCTGGCATGGTGCCCACATTACTAGTGGCGGGAGTGACGTGAGTTCACTCTCGGGACGGGGTCGTGCTTGGATAGGCGACCATGACTGTTTTCACAGGGCACCGGACACACCGTTGGTCCCTTCGGGTATGTGTGGCCGAAAAGGGCGGAGTCCCTAAAACTTTATGTTTATACACGAGGGCTGTGTACCAATGAGTGGAATCTATGTTAGCATCGCCTAGGGAAAGATGGTGATCGGGTGCTTCCCCGAGTACTTGAGTACTGTGGGATCATGGTTGACATGAAAGCTTCCCGGTTCTTGTGGGTAAAGTGTACAACCTCTGCAGAGTGTCAAACTATTCGAATAGCCGTGTCCACGGTCATGGACAGTTGGGTGGTGCTACTTGAACTATGTCCGAAAATACTATACATACATAGTTGAGTGCATTATTGATGAGAATCGTGGAAAAACACGATATGTTTGAGACTGAGTTGTGTGGACTCTATCTCGATGTTGATGTCTGTAACCCTCTGGTACTTGGTACAGACGTACTCATGACATTGACACATATTGATCATATTTGCATAAGACTACCTCACCATAAATGCTTACATAGTGCCTATACCATGCATACTGTACCTTGTTTCCGTTCATGGGTTGCTTGCGAGTACATACAAACGTACTCACTGGCTTGGCCCTGGCTATTTACTTGGCCAGGCATGGAAGAGCAGGAATATGAGGAAGAATTATTTGGTGACGAACATGCAAACTAGGACGCTTCCCCAGTCAGAATCCCTATAGGGTTAAGGCAGATGGCATGGGTTCTACTATCAATGAAGATTTCTGCTGCTTGAGTTTATTTGATGTTCAGCCTGTCGGCGTTCTGGGAACCAGGGTACCCAGACCTGCCTGCCTGCGGCCCACCAGCGTGGCTTCATCAGCAGCCCAATGCGGCCCATCTGCAGCATCGGCAAGACAAGATCCTCACGAGGGGCCAAGCCTCACGAGGTGGACAACACCAAGACCTTCCGAGGAGGTGGCCTCTTCTAGTCTACTGCTGAGGGGCGGAGATTCCTATGCAAGCACTCACCTCATGAGGATAACGTGATGTAAGCCATGACGACCATGGCCAGGCGGGCGCCAGCGGGCGCAAAGGAGCAGGTTTCCTCTTTGGTGCTCAGGAGGCAAGCGCAGGTGCGGGGTCCCGAGGAACCATTCAAAGGTTTCCATTCTCGTGCAACAAGACCAAGACCACTAGGACGGAAGGACGGATGTCATCGTCGAGCCCACAGCAGCGTCACGACCAGAGCTTTTGCAGGCGAAGACCACCTTTCGTCAGGATAAGATGTACTACTTGTCCCCTTTCAAAATTAGCCGTTGTGGGATCCCTTCCCGCCTAAATTTCATGAAGAGGACCGTGGCCACTATAAATATAGGTTAGCCACCACCAGAAAGGGGGATCAGTCAATCGACACCCAGAAAGAGGGAGAGAAACCTCACCAGCTATACCCACATCAGAGCAGACCTTGCGAGGTTGTTCTTCCCTGTTACTAGTTCATCCTCAGCCCCTTGTGAGGCAAATCCACCACAAAGCAGGAATAGGGTATTACACCGCAAGGTGGCCCAAACCTGGGTAAACTACTGTGTCCATATTCTTCCTTGTTCATCGAGCGAGGCCGTGGGAGCGACGAGTAGATTAGTTAGGAGAGTTGAGTTCTTTGCACACGCCCCAGAATTCGAACCTTTCTTGGGCCTGCGGAGCCCTGAATCTGACATTTGGCGTGCCAGGTAGGGGCGTGTCGGAGTCCCGCTTCCTCGTCAACCTTGCTTCCGTCCAGCGCCTCGACGACCCCATGGAGGACGCCGCTCTGCCCGCCACGTTGCCAGGCGCACGCGGAGGCGCTGCAGGCCTCCGTGCGTTCACCCCCGGCTTGCGGCGGGTCCGGTGGACGCCGAGGTTCAGGCCGAAGCTGCCCCCGCGGTATGATGGCACGGCAGACCCCGTGGTTTTACTCCAGGTGTACATGGAGGCTATACGGGCGGCGAGCGGTGATGACCAGGCCATGGTGAACTGGCTCCCCAAGGCCCTTGCAGGCGCACCATGCTCCTGGCTGCTCAACCTGCCGGAATCCTTGGTGGCCTTTTGGGAAGGGCTGCGCGGTCTGTTCATCGCGCGCTTCGCGGCGCCGGTGCTCCACGCCGTCGCAGCCATCCTCGGCGGGTCACAGGCGCCAGCTTCGAGCCGCCACGTCAAGCAGTTCTTCTGGCAGGTGGGGGCCATCCAGCTATGGCAGGAGGCTCCCCCAGGCCGTGCAGCGCCGAAGAACGTCATCACCTTCGACCCCAAGGATCACCCCAAGTCTGCGGTCGGCGCCGGCGTGCTCCCTATGCTCTGCAGCCCACCATCTACAACATCACGGTCACTCGAACCCTCATCGACGGCGGCGCCAGCCTCAACGTCCTTTCCGTGGAAGTTTTCGATCAGCTCCATGTGCTTACGACCTGCTCGCCTCCACCAAGCCCTTCTCAGGGGTGGTCGGCGACTCCACCCTCCCCCTACGGCAGATCCGCCTCCCTGTCACCTTCGGCATGCGCTGCAACTACCACGCCAAGCTCATCGACTTTGATGTCGCCCACATCAGCCTCTCGTACAACGCCATCCTTGGG
This sequence comes from Thinopyrum elongatum, assembly GCA_011799875.1. Taxonomy (NCBI): domain Eukaryota; kingdom Viridiplantae; phylum Streptophyta; class Magnoliopsida; order Poales; family Poaceae; genus Thinopyrum; species Thinopyrum elongatum. The sequence goes on from CM022299.1 coordinate 132,699,464, forward strand.
TACCCAGCCGTTGCCAAGTTCATGGCGGCGACGCACCCAGGCTACAACATCATCAAGATGCCCGGGAGTAGTGGCGTCCTCACCATAGCGGGAAGAACCAAAGATGCGCTCCTGGCCCTCAGGTTCGCCTTCAAGGCTGCGGAGGCCGCGCGAACGGACGCAAAGGGCGCTCTGGAGGCTCCGGAGCCTGCGCCCGCAAAGAAGAAGCAGTTGTTCTCCCAGGAATGGGCCGAGACGAAGCAGGTGCCGGCCGACAACGGGGTCCCGGCCCCCACCTTCACCATAGGTGCCAGCCTTCCCCCGGAACTAGAGGAGGCGTTGGTCTGCTTCCTTCCGGCAAACAAAGATGTGTTCGCATGGAGTGCGACAGACTTGGTGGGCGTCCCGCGGGGCATAATCGAGCATGATTTGTTGGTGTGCCCCGGCGCTCACCCAATGAAGCAAAAGGCGCGGCGGCAAGCCCCGGAGAAGCAAGCGTTCATCGCCCAGGAGGTCTGCAAGCTGCAAGAAGCCGGCGTCATCCACGAGGTGCGGCACCCGGACTGGTTGGCCAACCCGGTCATTGTCCCCAAGAAGGGGGGGGGGAAGGAGCGCATGTGCGTCGACTTCACGAGCCTCAACAAGGTCTGCCCTCAGGACCCTTTCCCTCTTCCGCGCATCGACCAGATCGTCGACTCCACCGCCAAGTGCGATTTCCTGTGCTTCCTGGATGCCTTCTCGGGCTACCACCAAATCAAGATGGCGGTGCAGGATGTCGAGAAGATAGCTTTTCTGACCGTATGCGGGGTGTACTGCTACACCTGCATGCCGTTTGGACTGCGCAACGCCGGCGCGACCTTCCAACGGCTTATGCACATCACCCTTGACCAGCAGATCGGGAGGAATACTGAGGCATACGTCGATGACATAGTGGTCAAGTCGCGAGAAGAAAGGACCCTCGTCGAGGACCTCGAAGAGACGTTTGCCAACCCGCGCAAGGTAAACCTACGCCTCAACCCGGAGAAGTGCGTATTCGGTGTCCTGTTCGGTAAGCTGCTGGGTTTCCTGGTGTCGCACCGGGGAATCGAGGCGAACCCGGAGAAGATCAAGACGATCGAGAGGATGAGCCCACCGCAGACCCTCAAGGAGATGCAGAAGCTCACGAGCTGCATGACTTCCCTGGGGCGCTTCATCTCCAAGCTCGGTGAGCGCGCCCTCCTGTTCTTCAAGTTGATGAACAAGAAGGGCCCGTTCGAATGGACTCCGGAGGCCGAGGTTGCCTTCCAAGACCTCAAGAGGTACCTTACCAGCCCTCCGATGATGGTGGCCCCTCGACCTCACGAGCCTCTGGTGCTTTACCTGGCCTCCACGACCCACTCAGCCAGCGCGGGACTCGTTGCGGTCCGGGAAGAGCCCACAGGCGCAGGTGCGCAGTGCAGCGCATCATCCGCGGCCGCGACATCACCTCCTCAGGACGGCACTCCTGAGGCCACGACCGCCCCGTCAAGCAACGAGGCCCTTGGGGCCCCGGCGACACAAGAAGGGCCGGGCACTGTCAGCAACCCTTCCCTCGTCGAGCATCCCATGTACTTCATCAGCACGGTGTGACACGACGCTCGTGCATGCTACTCGATGCCACAGAAACTCCTGCTCGCGCTCCTCGTCGCCTCCAGGAAGCTGCGCCACTACTTCCAGGGCCACCCCATCAAGGTCGTCTCAGCATACCCCCTGGAGAAGGTGCTCCAGAGCCCCAATGCCGCGGGTAGGGTCGCTGAATGAAACATCGAGCTGCAGGCATTTCAGCTGGAGTTTAGCACCACCAGGGTCACCAAAGGCGCGACCCTCACTGATTTCGTGGCAGAATGGATTGATGCCCGAACCGGGAGGTGGGGGAAGACCGCTCTCTCATGCCCGGAGACGAGGCATCGGACGGCTGGGTCATGTACTTCGATGGCGTGTTCGCCCGACAGGGCGCGGGGGCTGGAGCCGTGCTCGTCTCACCTACCCAGGACAAGCTCTACTACGCCGTGCAGCTCTACTTCCAGCATGGAGAGAAGGTCTCCAACAACATCGCGGAGTGCGAGGGCCTGATCGCCGGCCTCAGGGCACAGCAGCGCTGGGGGTCAGGCGGCTCACCATCAAGGGCGACTCGCAGCTCCTCGTCAACTTCTCCAACAAGGAGTACAAGCCAAAAGATGAGCAAATGGAGGCATATCTGGAAGAGGTACGCAAAATTGAAAAATGGTTCTTGGGCGTGGAATTGCAGCACGTGCCGCGCGACATGAACAAGGAAGCAGACGACATCGCCAAGAGAGCGTCCAAGCGTGAGCCCTAGAAGCCCGGCGTCTTAGAGGAGCGGCTCTTCAAGCCGTCGGCGGCTCCCCCCATGGCAGGATTGGTGCCGCCTTGGGAGGAGCCGCCCATGGCACCCTCCACGGGCGCCCCAGACTGCGGCCCGACCTCGGGGGTCCGCCTGCTCCTCGCGCTCGAGCCTCAGGAGGAGAGCTGGACCGAGGAGTTCAAGGCGTACCTACTCCAAGGTACCTTGCCGAAGAAGGAAGAAGACGCAGAGCGCGTGGCTCGCCAGGCCACCGCGTACTGCATCCAGGACGGCGAGCTCTACTGAAGGCGCCCAAACGATGTCTCCTTGCGATGCATCTCCAAGAAGCAAGGATGCGAGCTGCTAGCTGACATCCACAGCAGGGACTGCGGGCATCACTCCTCGCCGTGCACCCTCGTGGGCAAGGCGTTTCGCAGCGGTTTCTACTGGCCCACGGCGCTCAACGACGCCACTGAGCTGGTGAGATCCTGCAAGGCATGCCAATTCCATGCCCAGCAGATACACCAGCCCGCTTAAGGCCTCCAGACAATTCCGCTCTCATGGCCGTTCGCGGTCTGGGGGCTGGACATCCTGGGCCCATTCCCTCGAGCGGCAGGGGGCTACCGCTACCTCTACGCCGCCATCGACAAGTTCACCAAATGGGCAGAGTGGAGCCAGTACGCACCATCCTAGCCGGCTTGGCCGTCAAGTTCATCAAGGGCCTTGTGAGCCGCTTTGGTATCCCCAACCGTATTATCACTGACAATGGCTCTCAGTTCACGAGCAGCCTTTTCAAAACATATTGTGCTAACCTTGGAACGCAAATATGCTACAGTTCAGTAGCACACCCACGGAGCAACGGCCAAGCCGAGTGCGCAAATGCGGAGGTCCTGAGGGGCCTCAAGACGAGGAGCTTCAAGAAGAAACTCGAGGCCTATGGCAGGGGCTAGCTCGATGAGCTCCAGTCCGTGCTATGGTCCATCCGCACCACCGCGACCAAGCCTACATGCGAGACCCCGTTCTTCCTCGTCTATGGGGCCGAGGCGGTCCTCCCTCATGAGGTCAAACATCGCTCCCTGTGAGCCTTGGCAATTGACGAGGCACGCCAGGACGCCTCATGGGGGATGGACCTCATGCTGGGGAAGGAGGGCCGACGCAAAGCCTCGCTCCGCGCCGCGAGGTACCAGCAGGCGCCGCGGCGGTACCACTGCCGCAGCGTCTGTTCTAGAACCCTGGAGGTGGGTGACCTCGTCCTATGGCGGGTGCTCTCCAGGGACGGGCTTCACAAGCTCTCGCCCATGTGGGAGGGCCCGTTCAGGATTGCCCGTGTCTCCAGGCCTGGCGCCGCGCGCCTAGAGACACAGGACGGGGTCCCCCTCCAGAATGCCTAGAATATCCAGCATCTCCGGATGTTCTATCCATGAACAAGGCCATGCGCCTTTCAAGTCTCCGCTCGTGACACTCTCACGTAATAATGAGTTGGGGCTGTACACGCCCCGGAGTCTCCTGAGTGCTGCCCTTGGGCCTCACGGGGGGTCCCACCCACATACTAGTGGCAGCACTAAGCTCCGCACTGGTGAGAAGACTAGCATAGGTGCCGGACGCGGCTGTTCTTTTGCTTGCTTTCTGTAGCTGATCTGCAACTTCTTGGAATGAAATTTGAAATTTTCGCGTCTTCCATTTGAGAGGGTTCGGAAATTTTTCTTCTTGCATTTTTCGTCCTTCCAGGTCTTGCCTCAGGGAGAGTGGCAGTTGCCCGTTGCTCTCTCTCGCATGCCCCACGCATGGGGGCTGGGCATGGTGTGGGCGTTCAGACCTGAATGCGCATAAACCTTGCGCGACGCTCTCTGGCATCTCTATCCTCGCGCGACGCTCTCAAATGAGCTAACAGGCACGCACACACCCCCTGAGTCCATGCCCCCGGGCATCGCGACATGGCGTGTCAGTGGCGACCGGCTCGCGTTCTCCGGAGAACCCCTCCGGGGCAAGGGGCGCATCAGAGGTCCAGACAAGGAGTCTACCGCAAGAACTCTGAGCTAAGTCAGCCCAATCGCAATCAATGCCAACATGAATATCAGGACGCAGTGCAAAATAACAATATATTGGTGCAAGTGCCGTGGTGCATTACATGCCCCAACAGGGCATTCCATCCTTTTTTTTTATGCAGGAAAAAGAAGGAAACAAAAGTGCACGTATGACCGCAGCGGCTCCTGAGGCCCGGCTTCAGCAGCTCCCACGCTTAGTCGGAGTACTCCTCCTGCTTCATCGAGGCGCGACAGCAGGGTGACCTGCCCCCCTCCTCGGTCCGAGCTCGGCGCGTGGCGGCTCCTCGTAGTCGCCGTCGCTCGTGCTCTCCCCCGAGGAGGAACCACTGTCGCTGGAGGTGCCGAGACCGTCACCAAGGGCAAAATTGTCGTCGTCGTCGCTGTTGCTCTCTGGACAACACACCAGGCGCTGGCCATCCTCCCCAAAGACCTTGACGTAAAGGGTCGCAGCACTGTCATACCTGAAGTGGAGGGTGCACTCCCCTTGCAGGCCGCGTGCACGGGCGAACGGCTGCCACCCGCGGCGCAGGAACACATAGCCGGCGGGGGTGACCTCAACCTCCACCCACGAGGCCTTGCTGCAGCAGCCGTCAGCCTGCATCCAGAGGCCGCCAGGCCCTCCGGCCGACAGCATGCCCGCAAAGAAGTGTCGGAGCTAGAACCAGATGCTCGTGGGCCTCTCCGCCCACACCACGAACTCCGAGGATGCGTCGACCGAGTGGGACTGCGGGCGCGGTGGCCGGACGACCACCGCGTGCATCCCCTCTCCGCCGCGGCCGCCCTGGCCACGACAGCCCCGCCGCACGAAGGGGCACCTCCATGGCTGCCGGAGGCTGCATCGACCTTGGAAGGGGTGCGGCCATGCCTTCGGGTAGCTGCCACCGGTGTCGCAGCATACTTGCGGGGACGGCCGCGGCCCCTCTTGGGCGGATGCGAGTCCGGCCCCTCCTTAGGGGCCTTCCCTTTCTCCGCAGCTGAAAACCTCCTCACTGGCACCATGGGTGCCTTGGCGAGGTGATGGAGCGAAGAAGAAGGAGGAGCGGGAGGCAGGAAGATGAAGATGGGCTAGGGGCTCTGCCTTCTGCCCCATTTATATCAAGAGGAAGGCCAAGCGTCGGCCACTCACGCTCCAAGCAATGATGGTCTTTCTGCATGCATCAGGCAGTTGTCAAGTCGGGCTGTCATCGAGGCATCGTGGGGAAGTGGAGATGCCCACGTCCCATTGAGCGCCACGCGTCGGTTCGGCCCGCAGGCGGTTGGGGCTCGCGACGCTTCGCCCTTGCCCCTTGGCTTCTCCTCGAAGCCAAGTCCGAGCGTGCCTTGGGCCCGGGGGCTAATGCCGTTGTCCTGGGAACCAGGGTACCCAGACCTTCCTGCCTACGGCCCACGAGCATGGCTTCATCACCAACCCAATGCGGCCCATCTGTACCATCAGCAAGACAAGATCCTAGCGAGGCGGATGACACCAAGACCTCCCGAGGAGGTGGCCTCTTCTAGGCTGCTCCTGAGGGGCGGAGATTCCTATGCAAGCACTCACCTCATGAGGATAACATGACGTAAGCCATGACGACCATGGCCAGGCGGGCGCCAGCGGGCGCAGAGGAGCAGGTTTCCTCTTTGGTGCTAAGGAGGCAAGCGCAGGCGCGGGGTCCCGAGGAACCATCCAAAGGTTTCCATTCTCGTGCAACAAGACCAAGACCGCCAAGACGACAAGACGGATGTCATCGTCGAGCCCACAGCAGCGTCACTACCAGAGCTTTTGCAGGCGAAGACCACATTTCATCAGGATAAGATGTACTACTTGTCCCCTTTCAAAATTGGCCATTGTGGGATCCCTTCCTGCCTACATTTTGGGGGAAGAGGACCGTGGCCACTATAAATATATGTTAGCCACCACCAGAAATGGGGATCGGTCAATCGACTCCCAGACAGAGGGAGAGAAACCTCACCAGCTATACCCACATCGGAGCAGACCTCGTGAGGCTGTTCTTCCCTGGTACTAGTTCATCCTCAGCCCCTCGTGAGGCAAATCCACCACAAAGCAGGAGTAGTGTATTACATCGTAAGGTGGCCCGAACCTGGGTAAACTGCTGTGTCCATCTTCTTCCTTGTTCATCGAGCTAGGCAGTGGGAGCGACAAGTAGATTAGTTAGGAGAGTTGAGTTCTTCGCACATGCCCAGAGTTCGAACCTTTCTTGGGTCTGCGAAGCCCTTGTGGCTTTATCTATGTAAGACTTGACCATAATGGTCATCATTTGTGTAAGATGGTATGTATGGATGTAAGACTCTTGTTATTCAGCTTCTGTGTGTTCAGTGAGCATTGATCTCTGGGATCACTGTACACGTGCAATCGGTGGCTTCGACTTTGTAAGTCGGGGGGCCCCACAGGCTACGCCGGCATTGTGTTGCAAGCGGCGCGTTGAACAAGGGCGGCGACCTCAAGCTTCATCTCCGAAGATAGGCTCTTCCGCAGAGCGTTCTCGCTCGCGGTCATGGTGGATGTGGTGCGACGGAGGAGGATGTGCTCTCATATGTAGTTTAGCTGGGTGTTGCCACCTTTAAGTAGCGGATTCCGGTGGGGCCAAGCATCCGGGTGCGTCAACGAGTCCTCGGAGTTGATTCCTCGGGTGGCGAGCCTGCTTAATGGTGGCATATAGACGGACGACATGAATGTGGGCAGCTGGCGCCGGGCAAGAACAAACGCGGGCGAGGGATGAGGGTTTTTGTGGGCCAGGGTAGGCAGCTACGGGCATGGCAACGTCAGCGATGCCCTTTGCTCACATGCGATCCCACATGTCAGTGAAAAAGCAACACGACCCGTGTTCCCTTGGGCCAGCAGCATGCCTGACCGACCGTGTGGGGGTTCGACATGAACGCGACAGGGGTCCTGTCAATGTACCGCCTTTTCATGTCGAACTTGTAAAACGTAACACTTGTAGAGCGTAACACCGTACGCATATATGAAGTTGGAACCTCATCTATAGCCAACCTAGTAGCCCACATGTACAATAGTTATTCATACAAGCATAAGTACCATTATAATAAGTGTACCACCCTTTCCTTTTCAACTCGTGAAGCGTAACACTTGATTAAGTAGTCGAATGATGTTTGTTGCCGGTCTTTTTATGTATTTGTGGTGTGCTAATTGAGGTGTCCGGATGTTTGAAGGAAAAATTGAGGTGTGCCCGGTCCGTGCCTGCATTTAGGGGTCCAACTTACCATGTTCTGGCTATAGATGTTCTAGCTATATTATGTAGTTTGGAAAAGTAGTTACCTAGGTCGGTTTTAGGAGCCATTCCAATATAATCATGCGGCTTTGCTTCTTTCTCATTCCTCTCCAACCCTCTTCTCCACCGATCATGCCGCCCTCCGATCGACTCCATCCTCCCGCATGCCTCATATCAACATTCCACCGAGTGTCATTCACATGTGGGCATAGACCCAGTATTTATACTATAGTTCAACGGTGTGCCAGTTTGTCCAAAGTTGTAATTTGTCCGACATGCATATATACAAACAGTTCGTTTATAGTTCCACATTGCCTTGACTACGTGTTGCTTCCCATCTTAGTAGTGACAACCCCTTCGGTTCATGATCCGACACATCTTGACGAGATCGATAGATGTTGAGAGATCGAGTGTGTGTCATGCAAGGAAATACAGGTTTGGTGTGTGTCTATGATATAAATGATCTTCTGGGGTAGAGAGAGTGTTGGGGATATAACCCCATGGTGTGACCCGCCTAGGTGGGGCCGGGTTACACTGTTGGTGATTCTACGAGAAGCCCAGACAAGCCCAATGTCATGAAGCCAGGAGGCGACTCACGGGATGGGCCGACTGAAGGCCCAAGACCCGATGGACGGGTGTGATCCGAAAGGTGTGAGCCGCCCAGCGGCGACTTGCCCAAGAAGGCAAGGAAATGTGGATCCGGTGTCAGTTATGTTGTGTAAACCGGTCCGGACTCTTGTAAGCCGGAGGCCTCGACCTGTGTATATAAAGGCGAGACCCTCTAGCAGGTAAACCCAAGTTACAATCATCGATAGCTAGGTCAAGCGAATCCGCTCTCTTGTAATCGATACTCAAGCAATAGTCACAAAGGCAGGAGTAGGCTTTTACCTTGTTGGTGAGGGGCCGAACCTGGGTAAACCCGTGTCTCTCGTCCCGCTCAACCCCTTGAAGCTAATCACCGTAACCATGGCCTCACACCTAAGTTCGTTCACAACGACATCTACAGTGTTAACCCCACGACAGTTGGCGCCCACCGTGGGGCAAGGGCACGGTAGTTTTGAGTTCTTGAAGGGCTCCTTCTCAGGGCTTGAGGGATATGCCGTTGGCAGGATGACTAAGAGTCGCAGCGACAAGCTCTACATCGACGATGCTGGCTGGGGCCCCGAGGCCGGCTCAGTCGAGTACGGGTACCGGGTTCCCTTCGGTGGCATTCATGTTTTCATCGGAAAGATCGGCGGATCTAAGCCAGAGCCGGACATCTGCACCGACCTCGTTGAGCCGGCTCGGCGCACGCAACCCGCCCGGATTCAACCCAGCCGGAAGCGCGTGTTCGTCGGTTTCACACAAGGCTTGGAGCTTGCGGAAAACTCTACGTCTGGGGGAGAGACTCTCGTTTACTCAAGCGATGAGTCCTTGACCAGAGAGACGGAGTCAATTTATCAGCTTCAGGACGGCAGGCTTGGGGGCTACTCCGATGGTCATAGTATTCCGAAGCCTTATGAGCCGATGAGCAGGGCTGTGATCTTCATGGGTGGTACAGGGCCGGCTCAAAACTCTTCAACGGCGGCGGCTTCTGAGTCGGCCACAGCAGGAGCTAATGGGCCCAGATCAGGCAGGCTGCCGGCTCAAGTCTTGCTGAATCTCATGGATACATTGACAACTCTGTTAACGAAGGAGGTCACCGCGGCTAATCAGGCTGAGCGTAATGCAGAGGTCGCGAAGATTTGTGACGAGATAACTAAAGTTAAATAGATATTGTGGCTGAGAAGGCTCAGATGGATGCGGAAGCAGAACGTGTCAGGGCAAATGTGTGGCGTTTGAGTGTGGATCAGGATGCGTCCAATGCAGTTTTCCAGCGGAGGTATCAGAGTCGCCTGTCGTTGACTAATGATCTGAGGCATTTGTTTGGTACCCCCAGAGCAGGTCCAAGCACTCCAGGGGCCCGGGTAGATAACCAGGCTAAACTGGAAGTTCCGGAGAACCGGGTGATGACTCAGCATTGTCAGCCCGAGCCGGTACGAAGAGAGAATCAGGCGCCTAACCCACCCCCCAATAGGACGCCTCCTTCACGTGTTTTGACACCTCCGGGGCACTTTTCTAACCTGGTGGATAACATGGTAGCGGCAGCTGCCCGGCTTCAAGCAATTCCTGTTACTGGCGAATCACCCGCCATGATGGAGACCCGGAACACAGTGGAGCTTTTGCAGACGGCCATTGCGCAGCAAGCGGCTTATTCGTATAGTCGTGACCGAGTACATTCGACTCCTCTCCCAAGTCGTATTTACAGCCAGCGTATTGAGTCGCCCGCAGTCTCCACCAATGAACGGCATCGTAACCCGCCCCGTCAGGACAACCCGAACCGTGATGATGATTTATTGGCAAATGCTCAAGCGATTGTGGACAATGCTCGGGCTCGGCGTGAGGCGAAGGTGGCAGCTCAGCAGGGGGTTCATCAACAGTCTCCAATGACTCCTTTGGTTACGATCGAGGCTAGAACGACGTCTAGGACAGTTGGAGTACCGTGTTTGTCTCCGGCTATGCGCAACGAGCGTTTGCCTAAGGATTTCAAAGGTCCTCGTAAGGTCCCCAATTATATAGTGGATCTTGCTCCAGAGGCATGGGTTGAAAGCTATGAACTAGCCATGGAGATGTTGGACATTAATGATGCAGTATGTGCCAAGAATTTTACCATGATGTTAGATGGGCCGGCGCGTACCTGGTTGAAAGGTTTGCCTCTCAATTCTATCAGTTCCTGGGCAGAGCAGAAGGTGCGTTTCATCAAAAAAATTCAAGGAACATGCAAGCAACCCCTGACAATTATTGATCTGGACAACTATGTACAACGTGCTGATGAGTCGGCCCACCATTGGGTTCGGCGGGTTTCAGTGATTATTCATTCATCAGATAGCATTTCGGTGGAATCGGTGGTTCTGGTGTTGGAGAAGAATTGTCACTTTACCCCTCTCAAGCAGAAGATCGGGCGACTCAAACGTTTTTATAAGGACGTGGGAGAGCTCATGGCAGCTCTCATTAAATACGCCAATTCTGATAACACTAAGGACCCAGGTGATACATCTCCAACGTATCTATAATTTTTTATTGTTCCATGCTATTATATTGTCTATTTTGGATGTTTTATATGCAATAATATGCTATTTTATATTATTTTTGGGACTAACCTATTAACCTAGAGCCCAGTGACAGTTTCTGTTTTTTCCTTGTTTTTGAGTTTCGCAGAAAAGGAATACCAAACGGAATAAAACCTTCGTGATGATTTTTCTTGGACCCGAAGACACCCAGGAGACTAGGAGTCCAAGTAAGAAGAGCCATGAGGCAGCGACAAGGGTGGAGGGCACGCCTCCTACCTTGTGGGCCCCTCGTGACCCCCCTGACCTACTTCTTCCTCCTATATATTCTCAAATATTCCCAAACCTTTAGAACAAGCCACGAAAATACTTATCCACCGCCACAAGTCTCTGTTTCCGTGAGTTCCAATCTTGGAGCCTTTTCTGGTACTCCGCCGGAGGGGGATTCGACCATGGAGGGCTTCTACATCAACACCATAGCCCCTCCGATGAAGCGTGAGTAGTTTACCACGGACCTACGGGTCCATAGCTAGTAGCTAGATGGCTTCTTCTCTCTCTCTTTGATTCTCAATACCATGTTCTCCTCGATGTTCTTGGAGATCTATCTGATGTAATCTTCTTTTGCGGTGTGTTTGTCGAGATCCGATGAATTGTGGAATTATGATCAGCTTCTCTATGAATATTATTTGAATCTTCTCTGAATTCTTATATGCATGATTTGATATCTTAGTATTTCTCTTCGAACTATCGGTTTGGTTTGGCCAACTAGATTGGTTTTTCTTGCAATGGGAGAGGTGCTTTGCTTTGGGTTCAATCTTGCGGTGTCCTCACCCAGTGACAAAGTAGGGGTAGCGAGGCACGTATTGTATTGTTGCCATCGAGGATAAAAAGATGTGGTTTTCATCATATTGCTTGAGTTAATTCCTCTACCTCATGTCATCTTACTTAAAGCGTTACTCTGTTCTTCATGAACTTAATACTCTAGATGCAGGCAGGAGTCGGTCGATGTGTGGAGTAATAATAGTAGATGTAGGCAGGAGTCGGTCTACTTGTCACGGATGTGATGCCTATATTACATAATCATTGCCTTGGATATCATCATAACTTTGCGCTTTTCTATCAATTGCTCGACTGTAATTTGTTCACCCACTGTATTATTTGCCTTCAAGAGAGAAGCCTCTAGTGAAACCTATGGCCCCCGGGTCTATTTTCCATCATATTAGCTTTCGATCTACTATTTTGCATTATTTTACTTTCAGATCTATAAACCAAAAAAACCCAAAAATATTTTATCTTTTTTTTATCTATCTCTATCAGATCTCACTTTTGCAAGTAACCGTGAAGGGACTGATAACCCCTTTATCGCTTTGGGTGCAATTTGTTTGATTATTTGTGCAGGTATTGGTGATTTGTGCGTTCTTCTCCTACTGGATTGATACCTTGGTTCTCAAACTGAGGGAAATACTTATCTCTACATTGCTGCATCACCCTTTCCTCTTCAAGGGAAAAACCAACGCAAGCTCAAGAAGTAGCAGGAAGAATTTCTGGCGCCGTTGCTGGGGAGATCTACGCCAAGTCAAGACATACCAAGTACCCATCATAAAACTCTCATCTCTTGCATTACATTATTCACCATTCGCCTCTTGTTTTCCTCTCCCCCACTTCTAAAACGATTTTCGAAAGATTTGCCTTTTTCCTTCGCCCTTTTCTTTGCCCTTTTTCCGTTCGTCTTTTCGTTTGCTTTTTGCTCGCTCGTGGGTTGGATTGCTTGCTTTGTTACGATGGCTCAAGAGAATACCAAATTGTATGACTTTTCCAATACCAATAATGATGATTTTATTAGTACTCCGATTGCTCCCGCCACTAGTGCGGAATCTTGTGAAATTAATGCCGCTTTGCTGAATCTTGTTATGAAAGATCAATTTTCTGGCCTTCCTAGTGAAGATGTCGCATCCCATCTAAACAATTTCGTTGATGATGAGGACAATCTTGGGTGAGGAAGATGAGCTTCCGTCGAGGACGACTTCAATTCAAGAAGGGAAGGATGATGAGGACATCAATACTATAGTTACACCCACGATCCCTGCAGCTACATATACTGGACCAATTACTATAGCTCAAGCACACCAATTAAATTATCAGGTACTTACGTTTCTTGGTAACGATTCTAATGTTCATGAGAATATGATGCTGCCTTAATTGGATACATTTGTTTTGCTTACAAATGAAGGGCCTATATTGGACAAGAAGGATGAATATTGGAGCAAGATCAAGCAAAGAGATGATGGCATGCACAAGGGGAACAAGAACGGAGTTTCAAGTGATGATTTCAGGGCTTTGAAGCCACCATAATGAGTGCATGAAGGCTTGGGCGAAATATACAAGATGCTACTTCATAAATTTCGTCCAGAGTCTATGATAGGTGCTGCGTCACCTTATTATTGGACCAGGCCCATGTAATTTCAAAATACTTCAGTATAGGCTGTTTTTAGAGTCCGTATCTATGGAGAAACAGAGTTAGGGTTGGATTCGGACACCTCCTCCAAGGGGTCACAAAATTCCTCCCTATTCCTCCATATATACAGCCCTTAGGGCGTCGTTTAGACCTGGGGTTTTGTTTAGATTAAAGGTCGCCATAGCTACCACTTTGCATACTTCGTTTGTGTTCAACGACCAGACAAAGACGTCACAGAACCTCACTTTGATCAATAAAGGTTTCCTCTTAAATTTGCAATATTCAGATTGCAATCTCAGTTTCGGGTTTGTTCTTCGTTTTCTTGCAGGAAATAGACCTTCGTGGTCAGGTTGATCATGCTCCGGCATGGTCAATAACCTCTTGGAGTTGGTTTAGCGATTGCTAAGGCACGATGTCTTCGCACGTTCGTAGTCGGATCGTTAAAGTCGACTTCTACCAAAATGATAGCTACCATCTCATCGAAAGACGGGACACCTTTACCTCTATCAAGTGGTATCAGATTTCCAGGTTGCTCGGTGAGATTTCCCAGTTTTTCATAGTTTAGATCGCATCTGTTCTTCATACCTACAGTCCACAACAAGCCAAAAAATTACGGTTAGTTCATCATATCCGAACCATTCTGAGCCTTTGCATAATCTTTTCATTGTTTTGCTTTGTTGAATTTGTGATTGCATCAGCGGCTGCTGTCACTACAGCCGCTGCAGCCGCCCGCACCCGCCGGCGCCTGGCCGCTCCCCGCGCCCTGGCGAGCCCCGCGCTCGGCCGCCGGCGCCTGCCTTTGTGCGCACGTGCGGCCTCGCCTGAGAGCCGGCTGGCCCTCTGTCACCTGGGCCGGCCCCTTTTAATTAGGCACTAATTAAACTAGTTCTAACACTCCCCCCCACCGCCCCAACTAATCAGCCACTGACAATGAGCCCCGTAGTAAAATAACATTTCAGTAAACTGTGTCACTTAACACTGGGCCCCACTGTCTAATTGAATAATTAAACTAATTAAACTCTAGTAATTAAAATGACTCACTGACAGATGGGACCCACTAGAAACATTGACTAGTCAAACATGGACAAGTAAACTGCTGACTGGGCAGTTGACTGGCCCCACCTGTCAGCCTCTCTATTCCCACTACTGGGTACATTAAAGGGTATACATAGTATATTCTGTTTTTAATTTGGATTAATAATAATTCCAGAAAATGCTTTAAACTTCAATAAATCATATAAAATAAACCGTAAGTCAAACAAAAATAATGTATATATGAAAAATGATCAGAAAAATGTGACGAATCTGAATACGCCATCCACATACCTATCACATGGCCCCAACATAGCGAACATGGAACCTTCCCCTCCGGATTGCCTGTCCGATAATTGCCCGGAGCTGGGAAAATATTCACTGATATTTTCCCGCTCTGCCAATAACACTTAGCACTGTGTTAGGTCACCCCTAGCATAGCCTACTATCGTATCATGCTTTCTATTGCATTTGTTTGCCTTGTATTTATTGTTTCTTCCCCCTCTTCTTCTTCGGTAGACCCTAAGACCGTTGTTGATCCTGTGATCGACTACTTCATCGTCGAGGATCCAAGCAAGAAAAAATCCCTTGATCATTCCTATATCGCCCATTCCATTCTCTCTCATGCTTGCATTAGATTTTTCTATTGTAATTGATTGCTCCTATTCTTATGCATAGCTTGCTTTTGTAACCTGCTATTGTTACCTACATGTTTATCCTATATGCTTAGTATAGGTTGGTTAGTGATTCACCAGTGACCCCCACCTTGTCACTATTGCCCCCGCTTCATGATCGATGACCCGATCAACATGATCGACCTCCAGGGCCCGACACAGCACATCACACCCCCTTAGTTGTACGAACTGCAGGGTTACTATCGTGTGCTGAGGGTGATACCTCGTATAGCACTTCTGATGAGATCTCTGTAGTGTAGTTAATCGGTCGTGGTCTATGGAGGGTGATTCCTCCTTCACCACTATCTGATAACAACTCTGTCGTGCAACCAATCAAGAGTGAACCATCAAGGGTGATTCCTCCTTAGTTCACCTTCATGGTTACATCAAGTGGAACCCATCAAGGGTGATTCCTCGGATTCACCTTTGCTGTTTTGGACACACAGTTACTTTGACTTTACCAACAGAACCTTGATGAAGTTGGGTTGGCACCGAGGGGTACCTGCGAGAGATATGTGATGAGTGATGTGGAGTCGGGTTGACCTGGAGGGTACCCACGAGATTTCTACACGGCATGACCGGGCATTCTTAGCCCTTGCTGTAAGTTCGTGAGACAGGGCGATAGGACCACATATCGTGGATCATTGATCGTCACCGTGTGCTCCCAAGACACTAATGAGATTGGGTATTTGATCTGAGTTGGTCGTTGACCTATATGTACTAACCACCACGCGGTAACAGTTATGGGCACTCGATGTCGTATGTATCAGCGGAAGCTCTCCAGACATGAGCGACTGAGCGGCACGCGCCTGGGTGGCCCATGTAAGCACCTGCCTTGTATAAGGAGGTTTCCAGGACTGACACCAGCCGCCCTCGCAACGTGCAGGAGTGCAAAGGGTGATGGGCCCAAGATCCCTGCGCGCTTAGGATGTAGACAGACGTGCTGGCCTCTCTGTTGAGCCTAGGTAGGGCTACGACGTATTGATCTTCCGAGGCCGGGCATTACTCAGGAAAGTGTGTCCGGCTAGAGATGCTCGAGCATGTTGGGTAATGTGGTGCACCCCTGCAGGGAAGTTAATCTATTCGAATAGTCGTGTCCACGGTAACAGGACGACTTGGAGTTGTATCCTGATCTATACAACTAGAACTGGATGCTGAGGCATGAAATGGATATGATGGCTTCGGGATTGGTTTCTCGTAGGGAGTCGAGAAGGGATCTCTGGGCATGGTTGCTACAACATACTTATTACTTATGTTATGATACTCTACTCTCTTCTGATGCTGCAAGATGTGGGTCTTTGATAGCTAGGCCTTCCCTTCTATTCTGGCATTCTGCAATTCAGTCCACAGATACAGCCTTCCCTTTGATATTGATGCATACTTAGTATAGAACTGATGTAAGTCTTGCAAGTACTTCGGATGAGTACTCACGGATGCTTTGCTACCTTTCCCCCCCTCTTTTCTTCTTTCTGGATATTGCGATCAGATGACGGATCCCAGGAGCCAGTGATACGTCTCCAATGTATCTATAATTTTTTATTGTTCCATGCTATTATATTATCTGTTTTGGATGCTTTATATGCATTAATATGCTATTTTATATTATTTTTGGGACTAACCTATTAACCTAGAGTACAGTGCCAGTTTATGTTTTTTCCTTGTTTTTGAGTTTCGCAGAAAAGGAATACCAAACGGAATAAAATCTTCGCGATGATTTTTCTTGGACCAAAAGACACCCAAGAGACTTGGAGTCCAAGTAAGAAGAGCCACGAGGCGGTGACAAGGGTGGAGGGCACGCCCAGGGGGGTAGGGTGTGCCCCCCTACCTTGTGGGCCCCTCGTGACCCCCCTGACCTACTTCTTCCTCCTATATATTCTCAAATATTCCCAAACCCTCAAAACAAGCCACGAAAACACTTTTCCACCGCTGCAAGTCTCTATTTCCGCGAGATCCAATCTTGGAGCCTTTTCCGGTACTCTGCCGGAGGGGAATTCGACCATGGAGGGCTTCTACATCAACAACATAGCCCTTTCGATGAAGCGTGAGTAGTTTACCACAGACCTACGGGTCCATAGCTAGTAGCTAGATGGCTTTCTCTCTCTCTTTGATTCTCAATACCATGTTCTCCTAGATGTTCTTGGAGATCTATCCGATGTAATCTTCTTTTGCGGTGTGTTAGTCGAGATCTGATGAATTGTGGAATTATGATCAGCTTATCTATGAATATTATTTGAATCTTCTCTGAATTCTTATATGCATGATTTGATATCTTAGTATTTCTCTTCGAACTATTGGTTTGGTTTGGCTAACTAGATTGGTTTTTCTTGCAATGGGAGAGGTGCTTTGCTTTGGGTTCAATCTTGCGGTGTCCTCACCCAGTGACAAAGTAGGGCTAGCGAGGCACGTATTGTATTGTTTCCATCGAGGATAAAAAGATGGGGTTTTCATCATATTGCTTGAGTTAATTCCTCTACATCATGTCATCTTACTTAAAGCGTTACTCTGTTCTTCATGAACTTAATACTCTAGATGCAGGCAGGAGTCAGTCGATGTGTGGAGTAATAGTAGTAGATGCAGGCAGGAGTCAGTCTACTTGACAGGGACATGATGCCTATATTACATAATCATTGCCTTGGATATCATCATAACTTTGTGCTTTTCTATTAATTGCTCGACTGTGATTTGTTCACCCACCGTATTAGTTGCCTTCAAGAGAGAAGCCTCTAGTGAAACCTATGCGCCCCGGGTCTATTTTCCATCATATTAATTTCCGATCTACTATTTTGCAATCTTTTACTTTCCGATCTATAAACAAAAAAACCCAAAAATATTTTATCATTTGTTTATCTATCTATGTCAAATCTCACTTTTGCATGTAACCGTGAAGGGATTGACAACTCCTTTATCGCGTTGGGTGCAAGTTGTTTGATTGTTTGTGCAGGTATTGGTGATTTGTGCGTTCTTCTCCTACTAGATTGATACCTTGGTTCTCAAACTGAGGGAAATACTTATCTCTACTTTGCTGTATCACCCTTTCCTCTTCAAGGGAAAAACCAATGCAAGCTCAAGAAGTAGCAGGAAGAATTTCTGGCGCCGTTGCCGAGGAGATCTATGCCAAGTCAAGACATACCAAGTACCGATCATAAAACTCTCATCTCTTGCATTACATTATTCACCATTTGCCTCTCGTTTTCCTCTCCCCCACTTCTAAAACGATTTTTGCCCTTTTTCCGTTCGTCTTTTCGCTTGCTTTTTGCTTGCTCGTGTGTTAGATTGCTTGCTTTGGCACGATGGATCAAGAGAATAGCAAATTGTGTGACTTTTCTAATACTAATAATGATGATTTTATTAGTACTCCAATTGCTCCCGCAACTAGTGCAGAATCTTGTGAAATTAATGCCGCTTTGCCGAATCTTGTTATGAAAGATCAATTTTCTGGCCTTCCTAGTGAAGATGCTGCATCCCATCTAAACAATTTCGTTGATTTGTGTGATATGCAAAAGAAGAGAGATGTGGATAATGATATTGTTAAATTGAAGCTATTTCCGTTCTCGCTACGAGATCGTGCTAAAACTTGGTTTTCATCTTTGCCTAAAAATAGTATTGATTCATGGAATAAGTGTAAAGATGCTTTTATTTCCAAGTATTTTCCTCCTGCTAAGATCATCTCCCTTAGGAACGATATTATGGATTTTAAGCAACTTGATCATGAACATGTTGCACAATCTTGGGAGAGGATGAAATTAATGATAAGAAATTGCCCTACTCATGGTTTGAATTTGTGGATGATCATACAAAATTTTTATGTCGGATTGAATTTTGCTTCTAGAAATCTTTTAGATTCGTCCGCGGGAGGTACTTTTATGGAAATTACTTTAGGAGAAGCTACTAAACTACTAGATAATATTATGGTTAATTATTCTCAATGGCACACCGAAAGATCTTCTACTAGTAAAAAAGTGCATGCGATTGAAGAAATTAATGTTTTGAGTGGAAAGATGGATGAACTTATGAAATTATTTGCTAGTAAAAGTGCTCCTATTTATCCTAATGATATGCCTTTGTCTACTTTGATTGAGAATAATAATGAATCTATGGATGTGAATTTTGTTGGTAGGAACAATTTTGGTAATAACGCGTATAGAGGCAATTTTAATCCTAGGCCGTTTCCTAGTAATTCCTCTAATAATTATGGTAGTTCCTATAACAATTCTTATGGAAATTATAATAAGATGTCCTCTGATTTTGAGAATAGTGTTAAAGAGTTTATGATTTCGCAAAAAAGTTTTAATGCTTTGGTTGAAGAAAAATTGCATAAGATTGATGATTTGGCTAGGAACGTGGATAGAATTTCTCTTGAGATTGATTCTCTGAAAGTTAGATCTATTCCACCCAAGCATGATGTTAATGAATCCCTAAAAGCTATGAGTATTTCTATAGATGAATGTAAAGAAAGAACCGCTAAGATGCGTGCTAAACGAGATTGGTTTGTAAAAGCGTGTTCTTCTAGTTTTTGTGAAAATAATGATGAAGATCTTAAAGTGATTGATGTGACTCCTATTGAATCTTTGTTTTCCAATATAAATCATGATAAAGAAGGGACTGGAGATGACTCAACTTTAGTTAAAAGGTGTCCCAATGATGCAGAGTTTATAGATCTTGATGCAAAAATTGATAAAAGTGGGATTGAAGAGGTCAAAACTTTAAGTAGCAATGAGCCCACTCTTTTGGATTTCAAGGAATTTAATTATTATAATTGTTCTTTAATAGATTGTATTTCCTTGTTGCAATCCATGTTGAATTCTCCGCATGCTTATAATCAAAATAAAGTTTTTACTAAACATATTGTTGATGCTATGATGAAATCTTTTGAAGAAAAGCTTGAATTGGAAGTTTCTATCCCTAGAAAACTTTATGATGAGTGGGAACCTATTATTAAGATTAAGGTTTAAGATTATGAGTGCCATGCTTTGTGTGATTTGGGTGCTAGTGTTTCCACGATTCCAAAAACTTTATGTGATGTGTTACGATTCCGTGAATTTGATGATTGTTCTTTAAATTTGCATCTTGCGGATTCCACTATTAAGAAACCTATGGGAAGGATTAATGATGTTCTTATTATCGCAAATAGGAATTATGTGCCCATTGATTTCATTGTTCTTGATATAGATTGCAATCCTACATGTCCTATTATTCTTGGTAGACCTTTCCTTAGAACAATTGGTGCACTTATTGATAAGAAAGAAGGAAACATTAGATTTCAATTTCCGTTAAGGAAGGGCATGGAACACTTTCCTAGAAGGAAAATAAAGTTACCTTATGAAACTATTATGAGGACTACTTATGGATTGCGTACCAAAGATGACAATACCTAGATCTATGTTTTATGCCTAGCTTGGGGCGTTAAACAATAGCGCTTGTTGGGAGGCAACCCGATTTTATTTTTGTTCTTGCTTTTTTGGTTCTGTTTTGCAATAAATAATTCATCTAGCCTCTAGTTAGATGTGCTTTTGTGTTTCAATTTAGTGTTTGTGCCAAGTAAGACCTTTGGGATGGCTAGATTGATTGTTGAAATTGGTGCTGTGCAGAAACAGAAAGTTTTGCGTCCAGTGCCGGAATTGTTTCTGGTTACTAGAACGTGATCAATTGCTGAATATTTTACAAGTTACGGAGATAAAAAAAATTCCACGTTGTCGTAATTTTCCCGAATTTTCTTAGTTCTAGAAGTGTGGATAAAAATTGCGTTGCTACAGACTGTCCTGTTTTTGACAGATTCTGTTTTTATTGTGTGTTTGCTTATTTTGATGAATCTATGAGTAGTATCAGGGGGTATGAACCATGGAGAAGTTGGAATACAGTAGATATTACACCAATATAAAATTATAATGAGTTTACAACAGTACCTAAAAGTGGTGATTTGTTTTATTATACTAACGGAGCTTATGAGTTTTCTGTTGATTTTTGTGTTGTGAAGTTTTCAAGTTTTGGGTAAAGATTTGATGGACTATGGAATAAGGAGTGGAAAGAGCCTAAGCTTGGGGATGCACAAGGAACCCCAAGGTAATATTCAAGGACAACCAAGAGCCTAAGCTTGGGGATGCCCCGGAAGGCATCCCCTCTTTCATCTTCGTCTATCGGTAACTTTACTTGAGGCTATATTTTTATTCACCACATGATATGTGTTTTGCTTGGAGCATCTTGTATGATTTGAGTCTTTGATTTTTAGTTTGCCACAATCATCCTCTCTGAATACACCTTTTTTAGAGACATGCATGAATCACGATTTACTAGAATACTCTATGTGCTTCACTTATATCTTTTGAGCTAGGCAATTTTGCTCTAGTGCTTCACTTATATCTTTTTAGAGCACGGCGGTGGCCTTATTTTATAGAAATTATTGAACTCTCTTGCTTCACTTATATTATTTTGAGAGTCTCTAAACAACATGGTAATTTGCTTAGGTTATGAATTTAGTCCTAATATGATGGGCATCCAAGGGAGTTATAGTAAAAACTTTCATATATAGAGCATTGAATACCATGAGAAGTTTGATTCCTTATGATTGTTTTGAGATATGTAGATGGTGATATTAGAGTCATGCTAGTGAGTAATTGTGGATTGGTAGAAATACTTGTGTTAAAGTTTCTGATTCCCGTAGCATGCACATATGGTGAACCGTTATGTGATGAAGTCGGAGCATGATTTATTTATTGATTGTCATCCTTTGTGTGGAGGTCGGGATCACGCGATGGTTAACTCCTACCAACCCTTCCCCTAGGAGCATGCGTCTAATACTTTGTTTCGATAGGTAATAAATTTTTGCATTAATTATGTGAGTTCTTTATGACTAATGATGAGTCCATGGATTATACGCACTCTCACCCTTCCACCATTGCTAGCCTCTCTAGTACCTCGCAACTTTTGCCGGTGCCTTAAACCCACCATATAACCTTCCTGAAAACAGCCACCATACCTTCCTATTATGGCATTTCCATAGCCATTCCGAGATATATTGCCATGCAGCTTCCACCGTTTCGTCATTATGCATTTTTATCTTGAGTTGTAATTTTTGAGTTGTAAATAAATAAAAGTGTGATGAGCGTCATTATTAGAACATTGTCCCATGTGAGGTTATCAAAATAAAAGAGGCCAAAGAAGCCCAAATAAAAAAAAGAGGGCAAAGAAGCCCACAAAAAATGAGAGAAAAAGATAGAAGGGACAATGTTACTATCCTTTTCCACACTTGTGCTTCAAAGTAGCACCATGATCTTAATGGTAGAGAGTCTCCTATGTTGTCGCTTTCATATACTAGTGGGAATTTTTCATTATATAACTTGGTTTGTATATCCAATGATGGGCTTCCTCAAAATTGCCCTAGGTCTTCGTGAGCAAACAAGTTGGATGCACGCCCACTTAGTTTCTTTTTGAGCTTTCATAAACTTATAGCTCTAGTGCATCCGTTGGATGGCAATCCCTACTCACTCACATTGATATCTATTGATGGGCATCTCCATAGCCTGTTGATACGCCTAGTTGATGTGAGACTATCTCCTTCTTTTTGTCTTCTCCACAACCACCATATTCTATTCCACCTATAGTGCTATGTCCATGGCTCACGCTCATGTATTGCGTGAAAGTTGAAAAAGCTTGAGAATATTAAAGTGTGAAACAATTGCTTGACTAATACCAAGGTTGTGCATGATTTAATACTTTGTGTGATGAAGATGGAGCATAGCCAGACTATATGATTTTGTAGGAATAACTCTCTTTCGCCATGCTATTTTGAGAAGACATGATTGCTTTATTAGTATGCTTGAAGTATTATTGTTTTTATGTCAATATAAACTTTTGTTTTGAATCATACGGATCTGAATATTCATGCCACAGTAAAGAGATTGCATTGATAAATATGTTAGGTAGCATTCCACATCAAAAATTCTGTTTTTATCATTTACCTACTCGAGGACGAGCAGGAATTAAGCTTGGGGATGCTTGATACGTCTCCAACGTATCTATAATTTTTTATTGTTCCATGCTATTATATTATCTGTTTTGGATATTTTATATGCATTAATATGCTATTTTGTATTGTTTTTGGGACTAACCTATTAACCTAGAGCCTAGTGCCAGTTTCTATTTTTTCCTTGTTTTTGAGTTTCGCAGAAAAGGAATACCAAACGGAGTCCAAACGGAATAAAACCTTCGCGATGATTTTTCTTGGACCCGAAGGCACCCAGGAGACTTGGAGTCCAAGTCAGAAGAGCCACAAGGCGGCGACAAGGGTGGAGGGCGCGCCCAGGGGGGTAGGGCGCACCCCCTACCTTGTGGGCCCCTCATGACCCCCTGACCTACTTCTTCCTCCTATATATTCTCAAATATTCCCAAACCCTCAGAACAAGCCACGAAAATAGTTTTCCACTGCCACAAGTCTCTGTTTCCGCGAGATCCAATCTTGGAGCCTTTTTCGGTACTCCGCCGGAGGGGGATTCGACCATGGAGGGCTTCTACATCAACACCATAGCCCCTCCGATGAAGCGTGAGTAGTTTACCACAGACCTACGGGTCCATAGCTAGTAGCTAGATTGCTTCTTCTCTCTCTTTGATTCTCAATACCATGTTCTCCTCGATGTTCTTGGAGATCTACCCGATGTAATCTTCTTTTGCGGTGTGTTTGTCGATATCCAATGAATTGTGGAATTATGATCAGCTTATCTATGAATATTATTTGATTCTTCTCTGAATTCTTATATGCATGATTTGATATCTTAGTATTTTTCTTCGAACTATCGGTTTGGTTTGGCCAACTAGATTGGTTTTTCTTGCAATGGGAGAGGTGCTTTGCTTTGGGTTCAATCTTGCGGTGTCCTCACCCAGTGACAAAGTAGGGGTAGTGAGGCACGTATTGTATTGTTGCCATCGAGGATAAAAAGATGGGGTTTTCATCATATTGCTTGAGTTAATTCCTCTACCTCATGTCATCTTACTTAAAGCGTTACTCTGCTCTTCATGAACTTAATACTCTATATGCAGGCAGGAGTCGGTCGATGTGTGGAGTAATAGTAGTAGATGTAGGCAGGAGTCGGTCTACTTGTCACGGACGTGATGCCTATATTACAAAATCATTGCCTTGGATATCGTCATAACTTTGCGCTTTTCTATCAATTGCTCGACTGTAATTTGGTCACGCACCATATTATTTGCCTTCAAGAGAGAAGCCTCTAGTGAAACCTATGGCCCCCGGGTCTATTTTCCATCATATTAGTTTCCGATCTACTATTTTGCAATCTTTTACTTTCAGATCTATAAGCCAAAAAACCCAAAAATATTTTATCTTTTGTTTATCTATCTCTACCAGATCTCACTTTTGCAATTAACCGTGAAGGGATTGACAACCCCTTTATCGCGTTGGGTGCAATTTGTTTGATTGTTTATGCAGGTATTGGTGATTTGTGCGTTCTTCTCCTACTGGATTGATACCTTGGTTCTCAAACTGAGGGAAATACTTATCTCTACTTTGCTGCATCACCCTTTCCTCTTCAAGGGAAAAACCAACGCAAGCTCAAGAAGTAGCACCAGGGTCTGACAACGAGAAGTCCAATAATGGGAAAAAGAGTGGCAATGGCAAGAGTCAGCAGCAGAATGCGGTAGGGGGTAATGGTAATAACCAGGGTAATGGTGGTAAGCTTAGGCACCCAGATGGCGGGCCAGAACTTGTAGCTAATACCAATGCTGGGTATAAGAATCAGCGACATAGTGGTCAGGGTAAGCCAATTTACGAAGGAAAGAACTTCAATCTTGAGGCAATGCTCAATGAACTCTGCCCGAAACATAGCCGGCCTGGGGAGCCGGCGACTCATGCTTGGAAAGATTGTTTCATAATGAAGCAGTACAGGGACTACAATCCGGGTCATGGTAACAATAATGTGCCACCAAGCGGGTCAGGATCCGGTTCTCAGGGGCCTAGCTTCGGCGGCGGTGGCACAAACTCTGGATTCCAAGGTCAGGGCCACCATGGTGGTTATAACCAGCAGCATGGTCCGGGTAACCAGCAGCAGGGTAATCCGTCAGGATATCAGATTAATCCAAAGCAATTAAATAGTGGTTAGTACCATGTGTTTAACACGAGTCTTTGCAAGAGGGACCAGAAGGTTCACAAGCGCAAAGTCAGTATGGTTGAGCCGGCGGTGCCCCAATATTTGCGGTGGTCAGAGCAGCCGATCACATGGAGTCGAGAGGATCATCCACCCCAGATCGAGAATCCGGGTCAGCTGGCGTTGGTGGTAGCTCCTCAGGTGGGTGGTTATAAATTCACCAAGGTTCTCATGGATGGTGGCAGTAGCATCAATATATTATATTATGATACTTTCCGATGGATGAATCTGGCTGATAAACATCTTAAGCCGTCCTCTACGGTGTTTCACGGTGTGGTACCTGGTAAATCGGCTTATCCCGTGGGGAAGATATCCTTGGAAGTGGCCTTTGGAGATGACCGTAATTACAGGACAGAATCCTTATGGTTTGAAGTGGTCAAGATCAAGAGTCCATATCATGCTCTGTTCGGACGGCCGGCTTATGCTCGTTTCATGGCTCACCCTTGTTATGTTTACTTACAGCTCAAGATGCTAGGCCCAAACGGGACGATTACAGTTTATGGTGATCGAAAAATAGCCCTGGAATGTGAGGAAGGAGATGCAGCTTATGCAGAGTCAGCTTGTGCTAGTGAGGAGCTCCAGTTCTATAAGGATAATTTTGACCCGGCTGATATGACCCCTTTGAAAAATCCCAGCACTGAGCAAGATCCATTGTTGAAGTTTAAGTCGGCAGACAACACTAAATTGGCGGATTTCATTCCTGGCGACTCATCCAAGCAGTTCACTATAAGTGCTAACATGGATCCCAAATAGGAAAGCACGCTCATCGAATTCATCCGTTAGAATCGGGACATCTTTGCATGGAAACCTTCTGACATGCTAGGTGTACCGAGAGAGTTCGCTGCGCACACTCTTAATGTGGATCCTAAGTATAAGCCGGTCAAGCAGTTCCTTCATCGTTTCAATGAAGAGCGACGTAAAGTGATTGGAGAAGAGGTAGCCCGGCTTTTGGCTGCTGGTTTCATCGTGGAAGTATTGCACCCTGAGTGGTTGGCTAATCCTGTTCTTGTGCTGAAGAAAAATGGCACATGGCGTATGTGTATTGATTACACAGATATTAATAAAGCATGTCCGGCTGATCCGTTTGCTCTCCCTCTTATCGACCAGCTCATTGATGCAACGGCGGGTTGTGAGAGCTTATGTTTCCTGGATGCTTATTCTAGTTATCACCAGATTAAGATGGCAGTCAAAGACCAAGAGAAGACGGCCTTTATCACGCCTTTTGGAGCTTTCTGCTATGTTTCTATGCCTTTGGGGCTTAAGAGTGCCCAGGCGACTTATCAACGTTGTGTTCAAAATTGTTTTCATAATCAGATTGGGTGCAACGTTCACGCTTATGTGGATGATATTGTGGTGAAGTCAAGGAAGAGAGAGAGAGTCTTCTGGATGATTTGAAGGAAACCTTTGGTAATCTCCGGATCTACAAGATGATGTTTAACCCGACCAAGTGTGTTTTTGGAGTGCCTACAGGTAAACTACTGGGGCTTGTTTTATCAGAGCGGAGCATTGAAGCTAACCCGGAGAAGATAAAGGCCATCACGTCTCTCTCTAAGCCGGCATGTATCAATGATGTCCAGCGCTTGGCGGGTCATATTGCGGCTCTGAGCCGTTTTATAAGTCGTCTGGGTGAGAAGGCGGTCGCTTTGTATCAGATGCTGAAGAAGACAGATAACTTTGTCTGGAGTGATGCTGCTAATCAAGCATTTGAAGATCTTAAGAAGCAGTTGGCTGAGCCGCCTATCTTGGCTGCTCCCATAGACAAAGTGCCTTTGCTCCTGTACGTGGTGGCTAATAGTAAGGCTGTCAGCGTGGCAGTTGTTGTGGAACGCAAAGAGGCAGGTAAAGAGTATCCAGTTCAGCGTTCGGTTTACTATATAAGTGAAGTCTTGACGGAGTCCAACCAAAGATATCCACATAGGCAGAAGCTAGTATATGGGGTATTCATGGCAAGCCACAAGCTGAAGCATTACTTTTTGGGGCATCCTATCACTGTAGTTAGCTCTACTCCTTTGGGAGATATTATCCAAAACAGAGAAGCTACTGGCCGGGTTGCTAAGTGGGCAATTGAGATGGGCCCTCACGGCTTGAAATATGTGCCTAGGACAGCTATCAAGTCTCAAGCTTTGGTGGATTTCATAAATGATTGGACAGAACTACAGACACCTGAGGAGTAGCCTGACAATACATATTGGATAATCCACTTTGATGGGTCTAGGCAGTTGGAAGGCTCGGGGGCTAGAGTTATTTTGACTTCCCCGCGAGGTGATAAGTTATGTTATGTTTTAAGGTTAATGTTTCCTTGTACTAACAGTGCAGCTGAGTATGAAGCCTTACTCCATGGGCTTTGTATGGCCAAGGAGATGAATTTGAGCCGGGTCAGATGTTTTGGTGACTCAGACCTTGTGGCTCAGCAAGTTTCTGGCAAATGTGATTCTAAAGACCCCCTTATGGCGGCTTATCGTCAGGCGGTTGATGCCATTGCTGGGCACTTTAAGGGATATCAGCTGGATCATATAGATCGGCAAAAGAACGAGGCGGCTGATGCTTTGTCTCGTCTTGGGTCTCAACATAAGCCGGTGCCCCCTAATGTGTTCCTGGATGTCTTGCACAATCCTTCGGTTAAATTACCGTCGAAGGAAGATCTCGCTATTCCTGACCCGGAGGGGCACCTGGTGGTGGCTCTCCATGCTATTCCTGATTGGACACAACCCTATTTGGCTTATCTTACTCGTGGCAAGTTACCTAAGGATGAGAATTTGGCAAGACAGATCACACGTCGCTCTAAGTCTATGACTTATATCAATGGCAAGTTACATCGGTGCACTGTGACTGGCGTCTTCCAGCGCTGTGTTTCTCCTGAGGAGGGTCCTGAAATTTTGCAAGAGATACATGCAGGTGACTGTGGTCATCACGCCGGCTCACAGTCATTGGTGGCTAAGGCGTTTTGTCATGGATTCTTCTGGTTGACGGCTCATGCTGATGGAGAGGGTATTGTCAGAAAGTGTGACGGGTGTCAGAAATTTGCGAGGCAAGCTCATGTGCCGGCTTAGGAGTTGCGGATGATCCCGATCACTTGGCCATTTGCGGTCTGGGGGCTTGATATGGTCGGTCCTTTTAAGAGGTCTAAAGATAAGAAGGCCCACCTCTTGGTTGCGGTTGATAAGTTCACCAAGTGGGTTGAGGCAGAGCCGGTCAGCAATTGTGACGCGGCTACTGCAATTCAGTTTATTAAAAAGCTGATTTTTCGATTCGGTTATCCTCATAGTATCATCACTGAGAATGGGACAAATCTGTCTAAAGGTGCTGTGAAAGAATTTTGTCAAAGAGAGCACATCAGGCTTGAAGTTTCGTCTGTTGCGCATCCTCAATCCAATTGTTAGGCAGAACGTGCTAATCAAGAGATTTTGAGAGGAATCAAACCCCGGCTCATGGTCCCTTTGAAAAGGACTCCGGGTTGTTGGGTGGAGAAGCTTCCTTCTGTGCTTTGGAGTATCAGAACCACCCCCAATAGATCAACGGGTTTTACACCCTTCTTCATGGTTTATGGAGCAGAAGCAGTTCTCCCAAGTGATATTCGTCATGACTCGCCTAGAGTGGCGGCTTATGTGGAAGAAGACAATGATACGGCTCATCAGAATGCTTTGGATGCTCTTGAGGAGAAGCGTGATCTTGCGGCGGCTTGTTCATCAATTTATCAACAAGACCTACATCGCTATCATAGCCATAGGGTTCGAAGCCAAACTTTCCAGGAAGGCGACTTAGTGCTCCATTTGATTCAAGACCAGACAGGGATGCATAAGCTTTCACCTCCCTGGGAAGGACCTGTTGTGGTCAGCAAGAACCTCAATAACGGATCTTACTACCTCATTGACATATGAGAAAACAAAGGTTCCCGCACATCTGAGGAGGAGGCCCGCCGGCCGTGGAACATTGCTCATCTTTAGCCTTATTACACTTGAGCCACCGGCTCTCGCTATTGTACATACTTCTGTTGATGTATATAACTTTTTTTATGATCAATATAATAAAGCCGACATCCCTGAAATTCGGGGCCTCTGTCATTTCATTTCTGAGTATCTGAGTCTTTGTTTATTGATCATAAGGTTACTTGGGGGATTCCAACCACTGGGTTTAGCTTTCATACCCTCTTGACGGGCTTGAATGCCACATTATGGGTTTTTCCTGCCTGTTTGCAAC
Source organism: Thinopyrum elongatum (assembly GCA_011799875.1). Taxonomy (NCBI): domain Eukaryota; kingdom Viridiplantae; phylum Streptophyta; class Magnoliopsida; order Poales; family Poaceae; genus Thinopyrum; species Thinopyrum elongatum. The sequence goes on from CM022299.1 coordinate 132,728,630, forward strand.
TTGCTACTCCGCCAAGTGACCCACTGAACTCTTGGCAAGTCAATCTTTCCAAAGACCCTGAACTTGTCAAGGTTAAAACATCAGTTTTGAGTCACGTGAGAGTCGGCTTACAGTGAGCTAGGATAAATCACGGCTGTTGCGGCCCTTGAAAGCAAACATGAGGCCTATGAGCCTTCGGCTGTTGCGGCCCTTGAAAGCAAACATGATGCCTATGAGCCTACGGCTGTTGCGGCCCTTGAAAGCAAACATGAGGCCAATGAGCCTACGGCTGTTGTGGCCTTTGAAAGCAAACATGAGGTTTATGAGCCCACGGCTATGCGGCCTTTGAAAGCATAAGGCCTGTGAGCCAATTTTTGAGATTTGTGTTTTTTCTGTTCTGAAGCTTTATGTCTTTCAAGTTTTTGTGCAAAATTTCGGTTGCTTAAGTTGTTTGATTCCGGGTTATGTTTGAGCAATGTTTGGTTATGACCCGCCCTGGCTTGGACTTTGAGTCGCCAGTATATCTTAAGCTTGAATAGCCATGACTTGGCTTTGGACTTTGAGTCGGCAGCCGTGATTATGATATTTCTAATATTCATATAAGGCGGCTTATCTATGGGTTGTCACCCACCCTGGCTTTGACTTTAAGTCGCCAGTGTATATGTTGATGGGTCTATTGCTGATATACATGACTTCAGGAAAATAACAGTTGTGGCGTGGATCATATGTCTGATTCATTTAAACACGCAATATTTTTTTTCTGCTAAGCCCGACAATTCAAATAAACATGCATGAAGGCATGCCAGCATGGATCATTGTTTTGAGACAAACTATTCTATTACAAGGCTTCCAAATAAGCCCAAAAGATTTTGATTCAAGTGTTTTTTGGAGCTGCACTCCTGTAACCCGGGCTTCTGAGCCGTCCGGATGATGATTGTCATGGTCAGTTCTGGCCTTGATGCTTTGAAGATTGTGGGTCATCCTGCGCCGACTCTTCGTCATCGGCCATCTGAAGGTCAGCCGATGTCCAATCGATGCCGGTTAAAGCTTCGAATATGGCTTCATCATTCACAATTGGAGCAGGGTCAATGTCAGGAGTAAAAGTATGCTTACGCATTGGTGGAGTCAGATCAACAACGTCATGGGAGGGCGGCTTGATACGAGTGTTGTTGCTGTCGTAAGCTGGTTGGCACTTTGACAAGTCCACCCCCTTCGCAAGTTAACAAGCCAGGGGCGCATGACTTTGACGCACTGCACAAAATCAGCTTCTTCAAAAGCAGACCCATCGTCCTTCACACCCGGACAACCAGTAGCCATCTCGTCTGGGTCTAACTCTGACTGCCAGGCCTTGGCCCGCCTTAGTGCTGTAATAGCTCCTGACCGGGCGGCTGACAGTTTCATCTCTTCAACTTGGCTTGGCACTATTGACAGATGCTCTAAGATAGTCCTGATAAGAGTTGGAGGTTTTCTTGAGCTTGATATGCCTGCAAGTGTCCTTTGAGCGCCAGAGTATAGCTGTTCAATCAGAGCGTATACGGCCTTCAGCTTCATCAACATGTCTTGCCCAAGATTAGAGTTTCTGCGGCCAGTTTCAACAGTATATATGTGAGTTGATAGGCGACTTAGAAATTGTGAGACGCTAGGCGGGTTATGCAATATGTTCATAGGTGACAAGCAAAAGTAAGATTGCCAGATAGAAAGTTTGTTGCTTACCAAAGATGGCGGCTTTCATATTGGAGATATGTTACTTCAAGCCGGATCATTCTTGAGTTTTGGACTTGAGATCAGCCTCGGCAGTATCTGCTCTCTTCAACAGAGCGCCTCTCTCAGTTTACCAGGCGGCTCTCTCTCCGCTAAAATTAGACTTCATTTTCTCTATGTCCTCTAGAGAGGTCTTGAGCCTTAATTCAGCCTGGGCACATTCATTCACTTGAGTTGCCAAGTTCTGTTTCAAGTCAGGAATTTGTGACTCGGCCAGGCTCAAAGCTTCCTGTCAAGGGTTACATGAAATTGTCAATATTCAAAGCTAAGGTCATCAAAATTCACTACTGACATTTAAGTCCCAAGCACATTGCAAGCAATATACTTATCACTTGGGGGCAATGTACGATGAAGTTTTCTAATACATACAAATAGAATACCCGGCTCATCTTTGTAAGATAAGCCGGCCCTTGGGGACTACAAATTTGGCGTTTTTTCTACAAAGTCTCAAGCATACTCAATGTCTTTCTTATTCTTAAGACTTGGTGGCTGGATGAGTGTACATACAGGCAGAAGTGAAGGAAATTCATAGATAGTCATACCTCATATTTTTTCCTCATCATTTCAACCAAGCCGGCTTCCATGTCACGGCTTGTGTTCAGGTGGTTCAAGTAACTAGAGTATAACTCGCCTACGCTGAAAGAAGAATAGCCTTCCAGTTCAAGCTTGGCTTTGCTTTTCTCTAAAGATGCTTCTTCCTTGCTAGTGTGCTTGGCTAGCACTCTGGAGATTTCAGGAGCTTTGAAAGCCGTCCCGGTGATAATAACATCATCAGCCTTCTCAGTAGGACTCTGGGTAGTTGACTTGGTGGGACTCGCTGCCTTAGGACTTGGCGGGTCATGGTGATCCGCCGGGTTGTTGTCAGCGCCCATGGCCGATTCAGAGACCTCAATATCAACTTGTGGAGGCAGATCATCTGGCCGGGTCATGTTTTCTTTAGTATTTGGAGCCGGAGCTTCGTGATCCGCCTCAGCAATTTCTTGGGCATTAGAAGGGAAGCCCACCTTTTGTTTCTTGTTGGCCTTTGCTTTGGCTCTACGACAAAGGAATAAAGCTCATAAGTATATGACAGACAAGTTCTTTATTAAAAGCAAAAAGTACTTACCCTGGATTGACTATAAAGGCTGGAATCTGTGTTCCAGTTGAGTCGCCGGAGGATGGAGGCGTTTCCTGATAGGCAGAGTCGGAAGGATTAAGCGATTGCCGAATAAGACCGGCTCTTGGTGGAGACAAATTTGGATTGTGAGAAACCTCGTTGCGACGTTTCCGAGGAGCCAGAGTGTTTGATAAGCCAGCCACGAGATCTTCGTTGCCGCTGCTCCGGGTTGCACGTCTGGTTTCATGCTGCTGCTTTGTCAAAAGAAAGTTGGGATCCAGATGAGCAAGATGATGAGAAAATCTTACTTTCTGGATGACCCGCCGAATTTTCTGGCTTGGCAAAGGTTCTGAGTCGGAGGAGACAGAAATTACCTCTGCATTATTAGACCAGCTTGCATCGGCCTACTCCTGAGAATAATCAGCATCAATAAGTTGCATAAAAAGACAACCGAGGTAGTCGAGTTCTACCTCCGACTCATCCAGACTCATCAGTTCTTCTGCTGTCTGCTTCTTGCGATGAGCCGGAGCACGACCCTTTTTGGCTGCAGTCTTCTTAGGAGGAGCAGTTGGAAGCTTCTTTCCCCAGAAATCAGAGTCGGCCTATGAATTTTTTGACATAAGTTTGAAAGCTATAAGAAGTTATAAGGACAAGAATAAGTAAAAGGAAAATTCTTACAGTCTTACAGCTGGGGCTGGGTTAGAAACACAGAAGGGCGGGAGCCCTATTTCGTGGCAGACTTCACTAGTCCCGATCAATGATTTCACCATAATGCTGATCTGTTCATAAGTCAGGGGTATCTGGTTGTACCTCTATGGGTCTTTTACGTTGCCGGTATATTGACACATTAAGCCATCCCGGCGGCTCAAGGGCAAAATCCTCCAAGAAATCCAGCAGCGGACTAACTCAACTCCTACTAGGCCATTGGCAATCAGAGCCCTAATTTTGGAGAAGGCTTGAGCATAGTTTTTCCGTTCAGCAGCTGTAAGACGCCCGGGAAGCTGGCCGACGGTGTTAAGCCGGTAAGGACGATAACCCGGCAAGGGATTCTCATCAGCCGGGGACGTGTCTTTGCAGTAGAACCAGGTTGCATTCCATCCTTTAGGATGGCTTGGTAGAGCCGGAGAAGGGAAGTTCACATCTCTCCGTCTCTGAATAGAAATGCCTCCTAATTCCAGACTCGGCCCATCTGTCATCTCCGTTTGACGGTTAAAGTACAAGAAATCCTTAAACATATCAACTATGGGCTCTTCTTGCAGATACACTTCGCAAAAAACTTGAACGTTGCATAAGTTGGAGATGGAGTTGGGGCCGAGATCTTGGGGGTGAAGTTTGTAAAAGCTCAAGGCATCCCGGAAGAACATTGACCCGGGAGGTGAAAAACCACGAAGAAGATGATATGTGAAGACGACAACTTCTCCCTCTTTTGGCTCAGGAGTTTTCTCAGGGCCTGGAACCCGCCAACTAATGGCCGCTTGAGCCGGCAAAACTCCAACAGTTACAAAATCTTTGAGTGTTTGCTCTGTCGTGATTGAAACTTCCCAGTCACAAGAGTTAGGAGATCTCGTCATGATGGGTTGCAACTGTGGACAAGGAATATTATGGCGGGTCAAAATTATACTAATGAGCCGCCCATGTTATGAAGACATGGCGGGTCAAGAAACAAAATATAAGCCGGCAGCAGATTGATAGAATAACTATTTGGAATACTTGGTGAATTACATGTCTGTTGTTAAGCCGCCTTAATAATGACGGGCGGGTCATGTGTCTACAGGTTAAAGGTTGTTGAAGTTTTGTTAAGTGAGGAACAAACAAGTTTTACAGATGGTAGTTATCTTTGCAGATCTACATTAGTTAAGAAAAAGAAAATAAAATCCTAAACCTAGAGCGCAGCAGTGAAAGAGTTTGCGACTGTGTATTAATTCCAGAAGAAAGGGGGATCTATTCAGATGCGAAATATGACCTAAAACTGCTACTGCTGTAACATGACTCCGTTTCCAGATTGAGATAAAGCTTTAATGAAAAAGATGGATGAACTCAAGTATGGTCGGATGAACGACAATGAACACCAAGAACTCGGAGTGCCCTAATATGGATCTGAGAAAGAAAAAAGAGGATACCTGCTGGTGTTAATGGAGAAGTGGTGGTCGCCGCAGGTCTCTGATATGCATAGGTTGATGAAGCGGCCCTTGGATGGAGGTGCTCATGAAGCTCGGCTGGGGCGGCAGAGCTCCGGCGGCGACAGACGCGCTAGGAAGAAGAAGAGAAGGAGGTGGGGTAAAAGTGAAAAAGACTGTCCCCTACGCCTATTTATAAGGAAGAGTGAAAAGTGGAAACGGCAGGCTCGTTATACGTGGAGGCATGGTAACTATTCAGGCTTAAGTGGCGCCTTGATTTTCGGGATAACTTATGCGTTTAAAGATTCGATATGACATCAGCGTTTGTCTATTAAAGATATCAAGGATGACGTCAGCAAGGAAAAGAAATAATCAGATTCAAAATGGTGATGAGCTGGCATATGGTGGCTTACAATGAAAGATGAACAATTGTTTAGCGACTTAAGAAGAGGTGATCTTTCTAGAAGACTCGCCAACCGGGGAAGTGAAGATTGACATGAAAAGGTTCAAATCAATCTGGGGCCTAATGTTGGGGATATAACCCCACGGTGTGACCCGCCCAGGTGGGGCCGGGTTACACTATTGGCGATTCTACGAGAAGCCCAGACAAGCCCAATGCCATGAAGCCAGGAGGCGACTCACGGGACGGGCCGACTGAAGACCCAAGACCCGGTGGACGGGTGTGATCCGGAAGGTGTGAGCCGCCCAACGGCGACTTGCCCAAGAAGGCAAGGAGATGTGGATCCGGTGTCGGTTATGTTGTGTAAACCGGTCCGGACTCTTGTAAGCCGGAGGCCTCGACCTGTGTATATAAAGGCAAGACCCTCCGACAGGTAAACCCAAGTTACAATCATCGATAGCTAGGTCAAGCGAATCCGCTCCCTTGTAATCGATACTCAAGCAATAGTCACAAAGGTAGTAGTAGGCTTTTATCTCGTTGGTGAGGGGCCGAACCTGGGTAAACCCATGTCTCTCGTCCCGCTCAACCCCTTCAAGCTAATCACCATAACCATGGCCTCACTCCTAAGTCTGTTCACGAGGACATTTGCCGTGTTACCCCCACGACAGAGAGGAGGGGGGTGTTTGTGTGTGCGCGAGTCAGTCATGTACCCTCTAGCTATAGATCGATCGAAAGAGGACGAGGGTGGGTCTGGAGATCGATCGATCGACTGATCTAGAGAGGGACGGAGAGAAAGATGAATGTATTCTTAAAAAAGATAGATGAAAGGCTTGGTTAAAATTAACGCATACTAGAGTGACCTAGGCTTATGTCAAAGAGCAACCTGACAAGCGAGATACAATCCCGATACCTCGAGAGATCAATCATGTGTGACATGCAAAAAGAGGAAGATATGTGGTATGTGTGTGTGTGTGTGCGAGAGAAGAGATACCCCAAAATGAAACCGAGAGAGATCGAGTTGGTGTGTAATAAAGAGAGAGGGTGTGTCAAAGAAAAAAAGTGACAACACTCTATGTTGGGTGTGAGAGACACATTATGCATAAGAATACACATGGTATTTGAATCCAACCTAAAAAAGTTTCCAATATTAGAATTCAACCTGAAGTAGATTCAAATATTTGAACTAGTGATCATAACATTTGCAAACCATATGTAAAGGGCATTCAATCTTCGTCTCGCTTTTGAACAGACAATATACGTATGTACAAGCACGCACATAGATTTGTATTCAAACAGAAAATGGTTTCCAATTTGTATTCAGACACATGAATGCTTGTTCTCGCGCATGCGCTTGCTACTAGGATTTTGCCATGTCTAGCCAGTCCAATAGTAGTAGGAGTACTAGTAGTATAGTAGTGGAGTACTGACAACATTTGCAGTAGAGTATGGAGTGCTCCTACATTATTAACACATGGCCCACCACACACTTTCAACAAATTTCTTCGAATCCATGCTACAATCTCTCCCTCCTCATCTCTCTCTTCTAGTGTTTTTTTTACATCACTCGTCTCTCTCTTCTAAATTCAGCTGACGCAGGTGGTGGAGGGTAAGAGAGAGGGGGGAAGTTTGCCTACCGCCAGTTTGCTCTCAGCTGTGGTCCAACAAGCAAGCAAAAACGCAAGACAAAGAGTTCCATTCGGTGAGCGACATGGCGGACCGACCATGTCGGGGTGCAACATGAACATGACAAGAGTGATGTACACCATCCGTTCGTTTTGAACTTGCATACTTTGAGTACTCCTATTGCGTACATAACACTTGGTTTTGTTGCTTCGAGCGATCTGTCGATACAAATTCCACATACAACATCCCAAAAACACAAATCCCACAGACCGGCCGGTGGGGAGGTCTGGACGTGTGCCACGTCAAACTTTGAAACTTTGGTCCCATCCAACCCCACAACTCTCCAGGCTCCAACCGCCCATCTTTGCAAACTCCACACAGTCAAAACCGATTGACCGGCCATCATCGGTACCACAATTCACACTGGAACCTCCGCTGCTCGTCCTACGCCAGCTACTTGCCGATAAGTCACCACTGCGCCAAAACCACACCTCCTAGCCCATTCTCCCACCTTTCGATCCCCTAGCTCGCATCAGCTGTGCCCTAGTTCACGGGATAGCCAGGGTGCACAGCAAGATCACATACTACAAGATGTTGATGCCGGAGCGCCGCGCATAGCGGCGGCGGTCGGCGACACAGACCTCCGTTCCCAAGCTCGCTTTGCGGTGGGCCAATCCCTGAGTCCTCTGGAGCCGAGATCCGAGGAGGAAGGCGATCCAATGTTCATGGCAGAGGTCACGGAGCAGAAGGCCCCCACGGCAGAGGAGACGATGAACGTCAACTTTGTGCCGGCATCCGGGTCCGCCATGGTGCAGGCCGACCAGTGGTTCAACCTGGTGATCCTAATTAAAGGAGCACCGGGCGGCAGAGGCTCAACTCGACGCGGAGCGCCCGTATGCCGCTGCAATTGAGGCCCTCCTACAGGCGGAGCCGGATGTCGTGGACGTGAACCGGGTGGCGAAGGCTCAACTCGACGCGGAGCGCGCGGATGACGCTACCATCGAGGCCCTACTGCAGGCAGAACCGGACTTCGTGGACTTGAACCGGGAGGCGAAGTCTGAACTCGACGCGGAGCGCATGGATGTCGCTGCCATTGAGGCCCTCTTGCAGGCGGAACCGAACGTGCTCCATGTGAAAGAGTAGCTGGAGGCCGAGGACAACCATGCCATGGAGACACACGTCGACAGCTCCGGCTGGTTTGCGCCGGCAGGCAAAGACGACGAGGCCAGCTCGTTCCGCGAGCAGTGATAGTTTTTGTTTATGTTGTTGTTTTTAGCGATCTTTTGCTATGTAAAATAATAATTAATAAATATAGACGCCTCATAAACATATGAACGAAAATTAGGTGTCAGCGGTTGGATGGCTGTGTTTGGTTTGATCACATGCGGTACCACGTGTCAGTGAAAAAGGCAAGCCGAGGCGCATTCCCTTGGGTTTGCGGCGTGCCAGACCGACTGTGTGAGGGTGCGGTGTGACCGTGACAGGCGTGCGTAAGTGTATCACCTTTTCATTTTGAACTTGTAAACCATAACATTTGGGTTGCGAGGGCGAGAGATTTTGATTTTAGTACTGTGTTAATAATAATGGCGGGGTTTTCCATCGCGGGATTGATCGATACAAATCCTGATTAGAAATGCGATGGCAGGGCGGGCTAGTTTGGCCCATGGTCGGATTGCTGACATGCGTTCTGTGACGCCCGAGACCGATGCGCCAGATGTCTTCCTTTTATTCGCTGTTGTTGCCTTGTCATTCGCTTGCGTGATGCACTTTGCCATGTCATCATGTGCATTTCATCTACATGTTTTTCAAAACTTGCATCCGTTCATAGTTGTCGAGTCCCCTCGTCCTCTCCATTGTCCATTCGGAGCCCAGACACACTCGCACGCGCCCGCGGCACCTCCGAAATATTATTTTATAGGCGGGGAAAAATGTTCTCGGAATGGGTTGAAACTTGGCGTGCAGTGTTGTTATGTTGTCGGTAGACCACTCGCCAAATTTCATCGCATTCGGAGTCCGTTTGATGCCCGAACAGTTAAACCTATAGCGGCATTATAGCCGGTTTATTCGTCGGACGTTTCGGTCTCCGAAACCTGTGTCGGGCCACCTTCTCTTCTCTCCACTCGGCCTTGTCCTTCGCCGCCGCTTGCAGCCATTCAAGGTGCGCCACGTCACCCCGCAGCCGCGCCCCTCCACTCACGCGCTGCCACCTCGCCCACCACAGCCTCCACCCAGCTGCGGCCCGCCTGGCCCATGGCCGGCCAGCCCTAGGCCGCAGCCGGGCCTGGCCCCCCGCGCGTCCCCCGAGCGCCTGAGCCCGAGCGCTCCGCCGCCGCCGCTCGAGGCTCCCTCACCCCGCGCCGCGCCTGCCCGGCCATGTGCCCGCGCGCCACCGCCAGGAGCTCGCCGCCCGCTCGCCTCCTCGCCTCCACCGTTCGCCGCCACGGCCCCCGCGCCTCGCCTCCCCGGACCCCGCCGTTGCTCCATCCCTCGTCGCCGGAAGCCACCACCAGCAACAAGAGCCCCGCCGCCCATCGGGCTCGCCGCCGGCCCCGTCCTGCCCCGCCGTGGCCGGATCCGAAGGCCCCATGCCCGGATCCGCCCATTCCCGTGCTCCTCCGGCCTTCCTCGCCCACTCCGGCCACCGCCTCGCCGGATCGAGCCGCTGCCGTTGACCCGCGCCGCCGGATACGTCCGTCCAGAGCCGGACATGTCCAACCCCCCCTGTGTGCTCGAGCCACTGCCAGTGGGCCCAGCCCGCCGGACATGTCCACCCCGTCCGGACAGTGTCCATCCAAGACCCCCCCCCCCCCCCACCCGAGGTGGTTTTTTTCTACCAAGTCATTTATGTCATTTTTCATTTTGTTGCATTTTGTGAAGGCAATAACTTTGTGCATGTGTGTCTGATTGTGATGATCTTGATATGTGCTTGTTGTGCTCAATCTGCTCTACATGGTGGGGTGATTTGCATGCATATTAGGATGCATCTTGACATGTTAATATCTGTTGCAAAAGTGCATCATGCTGTTAACTACAGAAAACTGTTAATAGATTCAATGTTTGCTTGATGATTGCCACCAATCCATAACCCATATGAAGATGATTCCTCCTGGTGATTTGCTCTATGTAATGTGTACTTTGATGCCATGCCATTGGTTGCTATGTAATATGTCAGGACCCCGATTCTAAGTCACACCGATCTAGCATGTAACACCTCATATCACTTTGCGGCCTCACGCACGGTATTCCCACGGGTGTCGCCTTACCATGGCCCGGGACCGTTTGCGCCTTTTGGCTCACGTATATGATAGTGTCGCTAGCATCCATATGACAGAGAACCCGGGCCGACATGACTAGTCGTGAACCCAAAGTGGCACTAACTTACGGGGACAGGCATACATGAAACAACATCGAGCATGTCGGTCAGCAGCGTGTGAATCCGGGCTGTAGCAACTGGGCTAACAGGACTCCGGGAACCCGGGCTGTAGCAGGCTAGCAGGACTCCGGATGTCACCGCGTGACATTTCCCCGAAGGGACAGACACAGGAACGAAGTGAATCACATGCCGGCCAGTCAAGTGTTCCGGAGCAGTAGTGCTGGGCTAGCAGGACTCCGGTGAACTGGGCTGTAGCGGACTACTATGGCTCATGGAAGCACAAGACTACATTTCCCCATAAGAGAGGCTACCAAGGATAAACAACTAGGTTGTCGGATCCCACACATACCAAGCATTTCAATCATACACACAATATGCTCGATATGTGTAAATACAACATGGCATCACAACATAACTCTACGACTCAAGTATTTATTCAATAGGCTCCGAGGAGTGAGATATTACAAACATGGGTCTCATGACCCAACCTTCAGAGCATACAAGCATCAAGCGGAAGCATAAACATGTCTGAGTACAGACAACTACAAACGAAAAAGGCTGAGAAGCTCGACTATCTACCAGATCCTACCGAGGGCACAAGATCGTAGCTGAGGTAACAAGCTAAACGTCGAAGTCCACGTGGAACTACTAGCGAGACTGAAGTCTCTCTGCAAAACATAAAATAGGCAAACATGAGTACAAATGTACCCAGCAAGACTTACATCAGAACTATCTACAAATGCATCGGTATCAACAAAGAGGGTGATGGAGTTTAACTGCAGCAAGCCAGCTTTGACTCAGTGGCTATCCTGAACTACGAATGCTGGTAACTCTTTTGAGGTGGCACACACGAGTCCACATATTCAACATATCAATACACCACAATGGATCCGCTCCCGTCTCCCCACGAGAACGCCATCCATGGCACTCACGCTTATCTTGCGAGTTTTAGAGTATCCACTTTCACTTGTCTATGAACTGTATAGGCAACCAAGTAGTCCTTTACCGCGGACGCGGCTATTCGAATAGTTTTATACCCTGCAGGGGTGTACTTCTTCACACACGCTTTCACCACTTATCGCCGCTACACGACATGTACGCGGCAACCTTCAAGCGGAAGCCTAGCGAGGGTGTCGGCCACGACCTGACTAAACACACGAGTCTCTAGTCCAGGTTTATCGCCTATTGGGGTTCCATCTGCAAGGAAATCAGGCCGGGGTGTCCTCAACGGCCCCAAACGATGTGTGCAGGGTTCCCGAGACACCAAACGGGCGACCCGGTACACCGTGCCACGTGCCTACCGCATCACAGCCCACCCCTAAGGTCAGCACTGCGCACGGCCTCCAGCAATTACAAACACCAGAAACTACTTGCAACTCCTGGACAGAGGACGGGGGTGGTTAATAAGTCGAGAGAGTCAATGAAGGATCCCAATGTGTGGTAGTAGCTGAATCTTAAATCACGCATACAGATCTAAGTTCTTAAGGACGGCCTCAATGAAACAACCCACCATGTACTCCTACATGGCCTCTCATCGATACCTTTACCAAATCGTGTTCACACACTTAGCTCTCAGCAGTAGGACATGTTCACAACTTTCCAATTCATTCCCGATGAATCAGACCTGACACAACTCTAAGCAATAGCAGGCATGACAAACAAGCATGAATGAGTAGGCACATCAGGGCTCAAACAACTCCTACTCATGCTAGTGGGTTTCATCTATTTACTGTGGCAATGACAGGTCATGCAGAGGAAAGGGGTTCAACTACCGCAGCATGTAACAGTTGAATCGTTGTTATCCTAATGCAGTAAAAGAGAGCAGAAGCGAGAGAGTGGGTTTGTATCGGAATGAACAAGGGGGTTTTGCTTGCCTGGCACTTCTGAAGATAGTATAGTTCTTCATCGGTGTCATCGATCACATCATCGGTAGGTCGTCTACTGAGAGGGGACAATTACCGGCAAACAAGGAAGAGCACAATCAATGCAATGCAACAATATGATGCATGATCATAACATGGCAATATGTTGTGGTTTGAGCTAATGCAACTAGAAACCAGATTGAATGAAGTTGGTTTGAACCAAGGGTTCAAATTCAAACTCCATATGTGCTTAGTTAAATGCCAATTATGCAAATTGCCATATACAGCAACCTTAGGTTGTTCAAACATGCATGCAAATGGTACAGATGGAAAGATTGGATTTTTCTGATCCAAAAACATATATAAATCTTTGCATTTGGAGTTACAGATTAATTTCTATGAATTTTTGAAGTTTTGGGCATTTTCTAGAATTTCCTGAATTATTAAAAACCAGAAAATGATTTACCGTGTCAGCATGACGTCGGTGTGACGTCAGCAGGTCAACGGAGATGGTCCAGGTCAAACCTGACCAGTGGGTCCCACTGGTCAGTGTCACAGTTACCTAATTAACTAAATTAGTATTAGTTTAACTCCTAATCTAGGTTTGACCAGGGGACGGGGCCCACGTGTCAGTGACCCAGGGTGGTCAAATCCCTGGTCAACCGGGCTAAACCCACCGGCGACATGACGCCGGTGAGGCCGGGCACGGCGGAGCAGCACGGGATTCGTCCTCCGACGACCAAAACGACGGCGGAGCACATCTACGTGATGCGGGGAGTGAGCCGCGTCGAGTGGTGCTAGTGGTTGGGCTCGGGGTCGCCGGAAACGACGCCGGCGACGAGCTGTGCGGCTGCCGGAGTTCGGGCGAGCTCGGGCTTGTCGCTAGGGGGCACGGCGAGGTGCGTGAAGTGGTGCTGCGGCTCCTCGGGATGCGGTGAAGACGATGGCGTGCTCGGAATCGAGCCAACGTGGCTGTAGCCACGACGGCGACGTGCATAGGCGGCGGCGGGTGCAGGCGAGCTCGGTGTGGTTGCTGTGGTGCACGAGAAGGCAAACGGAGAGGAGGAGGAGGTAGCAGGGCTCACGGCGCGTCGGACGAGCGGGTCGGAGGAGTCGGGGACGAGCCGGAGCAAGCGGGGCGGCGAAGTGGATCTCCGACGACGGGCGGTGAAGACGAGACCGGTGCGGTGGCTTCAGGGCGAACGAGCGCTCGGGGCTCGGTCTGCTCGACGGAGAGGACGGTGGCGGAGCTGCTGGACAGGGTGGGGCGACGAGGAGGCGACGGTGGCCGCGGTTACGTCGGCGGTGCGGGCGCGGCAGCGTCGGCCATGGCGAGGAGAGGCGAGGGAGAGAGCAGGGGGGGAGAGTGAGGTGTCCAGGGGGTCGGGGCGACGACGTGGAGGACGTCCAGGCGTCCAGCAGCTCAAGCGGCAAGCAGCTGGCGCCGTGGCGAGCTCGCACGCGCCTGCGTCACCTCCCTGCCTGCCTGGCGGGGACGAAGCAGCTGGCTGGCACGGGCCAGCACAATGCTGGGCCGCCAGGTGGGCCGGCTGGTGGCTTTGCCAGGTAAGTTAGTTTTCCCTTTATTTCCGTTTTCTTTATTTCTCCAAGTTTGTGGCTTTTCTAAAAATACCTAGGCAATTTCAAAAATCACCAAACTGCTCATGCCCACTGTATAGAGTATATCCAACATGGAACATTTTAGTTTGGGATTATTTGGACATTTAAAGTATTTAATAGCATTTAAATGTCCAAATGCAAATAACATAAGATTTAATTCAGTGACCCAATGATGTCCTAGAAAATTGTGCACCATTTTTGTCAGAGGTTCTAGACCAAGGCAAAGATGATGAACATTTTAGAAGGGCATTTCAGGTTCATTGAAAAGGATTTTAGTAAACCCTAGTTGGTTTAAGTGGTGCTGGGGGTTTCTGTCGTCCCCATTTCAACTTCATTTGAAATTAAACATGATGCGCACATGAAACTGGCCTAGCCAGAACTAGGGATGTGACAACTCACCCCCACTAAACAGGAATCTCGTCCCGAGATTCAAGCGTAGGGTAAGATGAAGGGGGGGAAGCAGCCTAACACAATCTTCACGATCCAGATTGCACTTCATAAGTACGTTGATTCGATCACCATCTTTGTCTCGATGTCTTGCTCTGAGAACTCCAACTAACATGACATCGAGAGAAAAGGGAAAACTCTAGAAGGATCGATCTTCTCGAAGATCGAACAACTCAGGATCAACTCACGGAATGAGACATAGCAACATCTCTCGAGCTGAGACACGAAGCACACATCCAAAGGGATGGAGTGAAGCAGATGACGAAGGTTCACTAGGTAGACAACAATTTCACGCTTAACAAGGTAGTGAACGGTTGTCAACATAGCGAGGATTTGAGTTGCCATGATACCGTAACGAGACACCTTAGAGGAGGTGACTCATAGAGTTATTTCCTTAAGTGGCAAAAAGAATTACTTTTGATACAGAGATCAATAAAATTCTCTAAACCAGCCTAAGGCAATCACAATCGAACATTTGAAGGAGTTCCAGAGAATGACATAGTCGAACTAGGATGAATGATGTGGACTACCTTGTTGAAGACAACGCAATGGATGATTTTTGCTTATCACCGGAAATGGGTGGAACCCATGGTAGGATGGCACCACGGCAGGTGCAGGCTGGGAACAAAATGCAAATGCTGGGAATGATTCTAGTAACTGGGGAGAAGCTCATCAGAAGAAAGTGATTCCACTATTTGAATGATTATAGCATAATCGAAGGAACTGGGAGCACATGAATTCCTAGGGAGCAACTTCTAGAATAAGTCGCACAAAATCCTCATGGAGAAGATGGTAAAATTGCTCAATCAAGATACTACAATGATAAATCTCCCGGCTAGGTGTGTCAGCTAGAACATCAACCTTGTCGGGACCTACATCATAGATCTTGGAATAGCTCCAACCATAATATCTGCCTGAGATTCAGATCTGGTTGGTAACAGAATATTTCCAGACTCATCCAGTCTAGAGAGAAAAATGAAAGTTTGCAACACAAATCGACGAGATGGCGTTGTGAGATTCTCGGGGAGTGAACTACGATGGCAAGCTCCAAAACATGAGCTGGTTCTGCTACATACATGTGAGCACGTTGTCCAAGACAAGCATGACCACGTAGTAGTCTTACAATGAAACACTACCGAGTTCTGGTTGGGAACCATCATTGCGGAGAGCGAAGTTCTGCGCATGTACCTTTGGGTCCTTAAGGATTAGCACTTAAGAACTTCTTTTCTTTGAACAAATCAATCAGTGGCTTTGTGTGCTAGGAACACATATGGAGTGGAGGCGGCCAACCTATCAAACCATAGAGCACTTTGCACGTGCATGACTAACTTGGGATGATTCCAGAGGAGGCAAAACAAACTTTCTCGAATTCACTGTGGCAACTTGCATCGAATGCAAATGAATTAGAGGAAGTCACTTCTTTCATCCAAACATATGCTCCATGAGCTAGCATGAAGAAATGCTTACAAAAGTTTCCAATACTAACTTAAATTTTCAACATGAATCATGGACAAGATAAGGATGTTGTCGATGGGCTCAACAACAATTTATCAAGATTCCCATAAGATGAGGTTACAAGATTATGTGAACAAGATGATAGCATGGGTCAGACCAAAAGATATAATGGTGTATGCCCGAGGAAACAACCACGGATAAGACAACATTACGAACATCGTTGGTTCTGATTTGATTTGATGATAGCCCATACTCAAATCAAAGTTTGGATAAGATAATAGGTCCAACAATTGATCACAAAGATCAATCAATGAAAGTATCATCTTTCTTCAACACACACACACACACGAGGATATCCCTTAGGAATGAACTGAGTCAGACAAGCTCTCTTCTTCCAACTCTCCAGGTTGTTGTTTAGCTTAACCAACTAGCTCAGGGTATCTGACACAGATTCTTGGAGAAGGGGTGGTTTATAAGAAACCAACTTGATCATGAACTCAACATAGCGGTCAGGTGACAACCTGGTAGCACTTCCGAGAAGATATTCGGAAAGTCACGAACCACCGATATGTAACTAAGCTCGAAAACAATCTTGCTTTTCAGGGCAAGACGATGTGATCAGGAGAGTGATGGATTGACACAATCCTAACTCATCGATCGAAGAGTGCACCAACAAAAATGGACTAGGTAGCACGATCAGTCCTAGGATGGTGATTCAATAACCAACACACCAAGGATGAGAATATTTTCCTTTAACTACCAAGCAACACAGTTGCTAGGAGTATTGCTTTCACACATCACGATTCACTTGTCGGTATTCCGGTTACAATAACACGAAGACCGAGAAATGAATAATGATGGCGAGAAGTATCACTGTACCAAGAGTTCATAGGATGGTGTGCAATTCCCATGATATTCTTGATATAAAGATGGTAATACTCCGGGGTAGAACAGAACAAAAGCTGGATTGGCATTTTAATCTACGGAATACAACCGCTTTGACCCAACCCTAGATATGGATGAGGTACTGGAGTTTGTTTCTCCTAGTCATTCCGTAATAGAATGGCTTGACGGACCACAAGAATAATAAGCATTGATAACACGAATGCACAACTAGTCCTGACTATCAATTGATAGACAGAGGTCAGAATACAACTAAAGAGAGACAACTCAAAGGAACATATGGTTTTCTGAGTTGCAGATGCATAGATTTAGTATGTCAAACAAGTTCAACATATTTCTTCCAGATAATCCATGCAGAAAGGTAGGACTGGCAGATTCACAATGTAGAATGGAGAACTCATCAGGAGCACTCTGGTTGTGATTTTTTTGGTTCAAAGAACTTCTGCCTTAATGGTTCATGGTATTTGGAAGAAGGAACTACCACGGACCTCGAGGACTGTCGCAAGGTTACTAATATCCTAAAGGAACTAGCGAACACTAACAACAGGAAGTAAGTAGAGTGAATCTTGGGCTCAAGAACCCAGAAATAGAATGCCTACTAACTAAATGGCATCACGGGATGCTTTCGGGAATAATGGCCAGAATCATCACACAGAGGATACAAAGCGTTGCTAGATTTCTGAGTGGTTCTCTAAGACACCTGGGTCATAACAATAGCTCCAACATATATGTCGAGGCAACAGAGTACCTCAACTCACTGATTGGTGTGGTTAAACTGGCCCAGAGAAACATCGGGAACGGAAAGAAGCGATTTGCAAATGCATCAGACTATTTAGAAACCTGGGATGACTCGGACAGCATAACGGCTGTAAATGCTCAAAAGATTTGAGACATCCTGCAATTGGTGGCATAACCACTCAGCAACACAATATCAAAGTTCTGAGATCAACTAGCAACACACAAAAGTAGTAGGAACAAAACAAAGGCTTGAAACCAACAATCCTATAAGTTACTACGGATTAGTAACACGTGATCCTGATAGAAAGATGAGAAGCCTAGTTCTTAAACCCCGTAGCAAAGAAGAGGTTGACTCAGATCAGAAAGGCATAAGGTAAAGGAGTAAAAAGAGCCTTACGTTCCCTTCCACAGTCAATTCCCTTATATAACTAAAGCATTTCTAGACTCAACTTCGACCAGTTTGGCTTGGTAATCCTACAGGCAGTCAGGCTCTGATACCAAAGCTGTCAGGACCCCGATTCTAAGTCACACCGATCTAGCATGTAACACCTCATATCACTTTGCGGCCTCACGCACGGTATTCCCACGGGTGTCGCCTTACCATGGCCCGGGACCATTTGCGCCCTTTGGCTCACGTATATGATAGTGTCGCTAGCATCCATATGACAGAGAACCCGGGCCAACATGACTAGTCGTGAACCCAAAGTGGCACTAACTTACGGGGACAGGCATACATGAAACAACATCGAGCATGTCGGCCAGCAGCGTGTGAATCCGGGCTGTAGCAACTGGGCTAACAGGACTCTGGGAACCCGGGCTGTAGCAGGCTAGCAGGACTCCGGATGTCACCGCATGACATTTCCCCGAAGGGACAGACACAGGAACAAAGTGAATCACATGCTGGCCAGTCAAGTGTTCCGGAGCAGTAGTGCTGGGCTAGCAGGACTCCGGTGAACCGGGCTGTAGCGGACTACTATGGCTCATGGAAGCACAAGACTACATTTCCCCATAAGAGAGGCTACCAAGGATAAACAACTAGGTTGTCGGATCCCACACATACCAAGCATTTCAATCATACACACAATATGCTCGATGTGTGTAAATATAACATGGCATCACAACATAACTCTACGACTCAAGTATTTATTCAATAGGCTCCGAGGAGCGAGATATTACAAACATGGGTCTCATGACCCAACCTTCAGAGCATACAAGCAGCAAGCGGAAGCAAAAACATGTCTGAGTACAGACAACTACAAATGAAAAAGGCTGAGAAGCCCGACTATCTACCAGATCCTGCCGAGGGCACAAGATCGTAGCTGAGGTAACAAGCTAAACATCGAAGTCCACGTGGAACTACTAGCGAGACTGAAGTCTCTCTGCAAAACATAAAATAGGCATACGTGAGTACAAATGTACCCAGCAAGACTTACATCAGAACTATCTACAAATGCATCGGTATCAACAAAGAGGGTGGTGGAGTTTAACTGCAGCAAGCCAGCTTTGACTCAGTGGCTATCCTGAACTACGAATGCTGGTAACTCTTTTGAGGTGGCGCACACGAGTCCACATATTCACCATATCAATACACCACTATGGATCCGCTCCCGTCTCCCTACGAGAACGCCATCCATGGCACTCACGCTTATCTTGCGAGTTTTAGTGTATCCACTTTCACTTGTCTATGAACTGTACAGGCAACCAAGTAGTCCTTTACCGCGGACGCGGCTATTCGAATAGTTTTATACCCTGCAAGGGTGTACTTCATACACGCTTTCACCACTTATCGCCGCTACACAACATGTACGCGGAAACCTTCAAGCGGAAGCCCAGTGAGGGTGTCGGCCACAACCTGACTAAACACACGAGTCTCTAGTCCAGGTTTATTGCCTATTCGGGTTCCATCCGCAAGGAAATCCGGCCGGGGTTCCTCAACGGCCCCAAACGATGTGTGCAGGATTCCCGAGACACCAAACGGGCGACCCGGTACACCGTGCCACGTGCCTACCGCATCACAGCCCACCCCTAAGGTCAGCGCTGCGCACGGCCTCCAGCAACTACAAACACCAGAAACTACTTGCAACTCCTGGACAGAGGACGGGGGTGGTTAATAAGTCGAGAGAGTCAATTAAGGATACCAATGTGTGGTAGTAGCTGAATCTTAAATCATGCATACAGATCTCAGTTCTTAAGGACGGCCTCAATGAAACAACCCACCATGTACTCCTACATGGCCTCTCATCGATACCTTTACCAAATCGTGTTCACACACTTAGCTCTCAGCAGTAGGACATGTTCACAACTTTCCAATTCATTCCCGATGAATCAGACCTGACACAACTCTAAGCAATAGCAGGCATGACAAACAAGCATGAATGAGTAGGCACATCAGGGCTCAAACAACTCCTACTCATGCTAGTGGGTTTCATCTATTTACTGTGACAATGACAGGTCATGCAGAGGAAAGGGTTCAACTACCGCAGCATGTAACAGTTGAATCGTTGTTGTCCTAATGCAGTAAAAGAGAGCAGAAGCGAGAGAGTGGGTTTGTATCAGAATGAACAAGGGGGTTTTGCTTGCCTGGCACTTCTGAAGATAGTATAGTTCTTCATCGGTGTCATCAATCAAATCATCGGTAGGTCGTCTACTGAGAGGGGACAATTACCGGCAAACAAGGAAGAACACAATCAATGCAATGCAACAATATGATGCATGATCATAACATGGCAATATGTTGTGGTTTGAGCTAATGCAACTAGAAACCAGATTGAATGAAGTTGGTTTGAACCAAGGGTTCAAATTCAAACTCCATATGTGCTTAGTTAAATGCCAATTATGCAAATTGCCATATACAGCAACCTTAGGTTGTTCAAACATGCATGCAAATGGTACAGATGGAAAGATTGGATTTTTCTGATCCAAAAACATATATAAATCTTTGCATTTGGAGTTACAGATTAATTTCTATGAATTTTTGAAGTTTTGGGCATTTTCTGGAATTTCCTGAATTATTAAAAACTAGAAAATGATTTACTGCCTCAGCATGACGTCGGTGTGACGTCATCAGGTCAACGGAGACGGTCCAGGTCAAACCTGACCAGTGGGTCCCACTGGTCAGTGTCACGGTTAGCTAATTAACTAAATTAGTATTAGTTTAACTCCTAATCTAGGTTTGACCAAGGGACGGGGCCCACATGTCAGTGACCCAGGGTGGTCAAATCCCTGGTCAACCGGGCTAAACCCACCGGCGACATGACGCCGGCGAGGCCGGGCACGGCGGAGCAGCGCGGGATTCGTCCTCCGACGACCAAAACGACGGCGGAGCACATCTACGTGATGCGGGGAGTGAGCCGCGTCGAGTGGTGCTAGTGGTTGGGCTCGGGGTCACCAGAAACGACGCCGGCGACGAGCTGTGCGGCTGCCGGAGTTCGGGCGACCTCGGGCTTGTCGCTAGGGGGCACGGCGAGGTGCGTAAAGTGGTGCTGCGGCTCCTGGGGATGCGGTGAAGACGATGGCGTGCTCAGAATCGAGCCAATGTGGCTGTGGCCACGACGGCGACGGGCAGAGGCGGCGGCGGGTGCGGGCGAGCTCGGTGTGGTCGCTGTGGTGCACGAGAAGGCAAACGGAGAGGAGGAGGAGGTAGCAGGGCTCACGGCGCGTCGGACGAGCGGGTCGGAGGAGTCGGGGACGAGCCGGAGCAAGCGGGGCGGCGAAGTGGATCTCCGACGACGGGCGGTGAAGACGAGACCGGTGCGGTGGCTTCAGGGCGAACGAGCGCTCGGGGCTCGGTCTGCTCGACGGAGAGGACGGTGGCGGAGCTGGACAGGGTGGGGCAACGAGGAGGCGACGGTGGCCGCGGTTACGTCGGCGGTGCGGGCGCGGCAGCGTCGGCCAAGGCGAGGAGATGCGAGGGAGAGAGCAGGGGGGAGAGTGAGGTGTCCAGGGGGTCGGGGCGATGACGTGGAGGACGTCCAGGCGTCCAGCAGCTCGAGCGGCAAGCAGCTGGCGCCGTGGCGAGCTCGCACGCGCCGGCGTCACCTCCCTGCCTGCCTGGCGGGGACGAAGCAGCTGGCTGGCACGGGCCAGCACACTGCTGGGCCGCCAGGTGGGCCGGCTGGTGGCTTTGCTCGGTAAGTTAGTTTTCCCTTTATTTCTGTTTTCTTTATTTCTGCAAGTTTGTGGCTTTTCTAAAAATACCTAGGCAATTTCAAAAATCACAAAACTGCTCATGCCCACTGTATAGAGTATATCCAACATGGAACATTTCAGTTTGGGATTATTTGGACATTTAAAATATTTAATAGCATTTAAATGTCCAAATGCAAATAACATAAGATTTAATTCAGTGACCCAATGATGTCCTAGAAAATTGTGCACCATTTTTGTCAGAGGTTCTAGACCAAGGCAAAGATGATGAACATTTTAGAAGGGCATTTCAGGTTCATTGAAAAGGATTTTAGTAAACCCTAGTTGGTTTAAGTGGTGCTGGGGGTTTCTGTCGTCCCCATTTCAACTTCATTTGAAATTAAACATGATGCGCACATGAAACTGGCCTAGCCAAAACTAGGGATGTGACATAATCTTGCTGTAGCATGTCTATATCTTGCTCTAAAGTTGCAATCGAATAACTGTTGTCAGCTTGCCCAGTTTTCATCTAGTCTGTTATATTGTGATGCCATGTTTACTTGATGCGACCATCAAATCTATGCACAATCTGGAGATGTTCAGTAATCATGTTTTGATGACAATGTTATACTCTATCCATCCATGCCCTTGTTTGCAATTATAACCAGTTGTAGCTTGTTCTTTTGGTGCCCTCAAGTTGCTTGAAAATATAACTGTCTGCCATGCCCAGATTTCACTGTCTGAAACTGTCTATTTTAATTGATTGCATTTTGGCTTGATGATTCCTATTGATATGTAGCTCATGTGAATATGATAAGTTAGCATGTTTTGTTAAGGGTGTTTAGTACATGTTTTCCTTGCCTTTTGTTGCCATGATAGCTTCCTGTAGCATACAATTATGATACAAGTCTGAGAATCTGTTATTAGAGTGCAACTTGTTTTGATGATTGCCATTGTTCTAGAGGTTATTGGGAGATGTTTAGTAAGCATGATTTGCCATGTATAACCTGTACTTTCATGCCATGCTTTTGGTTGTCATGTATACCTACCGTAGCATCTTCATTTCTTGCCTCGAACTTGCTATCTATTAACTCTGCTCACATGTATGCCCTGTTTTTCAGTCCTAATCTGTGTTATTAAGTTGCATTTTGCATGGATCATATTGGATTAATCTTGATGCCTATGAACCTGAACCTTAAATATATTTGAAGCATGTTATCTCTACTGTAAGTGCATATCATGTTTGTGCTCATATGATTCACGTAGCATATTGTTTTGATGCTCGCAATATGCTTAGTCGCTGTTTTGGACAGATTTGAGTGATGACTTGTATTGCTTGTAATAGTTGAACCGTGGCTCCGTTTCGAGCATGCTCTATATGAAACTTGCTTAGATTTGTGTGTAGTTTCATAATATGCTGTTGCATCCATGTTTTGAGTGATTGTAGTGATGTTTGCATGTATTTTGCATCAATGCCTTGTATAACTTGTTTTGCTCATATCTTTTAGACCGTAGTTCGGAATTAAATGAACCTTATATGTAAATGGACTAGAATGACACGTAGATCATCATGGTGCATGTTAACTTGCTGTTTAACAACTTGAACATAATGTGTTCTTCAGATCTGAACCAATTTCAAAATTTGCATATGGGGTTCTTCCGGAATTGTTGTAGGTTGTTTCCGGCCTCATTTAAACTTGCTTTGATATGTGTTTCTTGTATGCATCATCTCTTTCCATGAGTAGAATCATGTAGCTTTGTCATGCATCATACTTGGTTGAGCATCATGCCATGTTATGTGTTGGTTGTTTACCGTGTTGTTTGCTTCTTTCCGGTTGTGCTTCTTCTCGGTAGTTCCCGGTTTCGTTGCGATTATGAGGATGCATTCGGCTACATTTGGTTCGTCTTCTTCATGGACTCGATCTTCTTCCAAGCGGGATATCAGGCAAGAAGAACGTCACTTTGGATCTCACTACTATCTTTGCTATGCTAGTTGTCTCGATGCTATCGCTATGTCGCGCTACCCACCACATGTTATCAAGCCTCCCATCATGCCATGAAACAGCCTCTAACCTTTTTCACCAACCCAGCAAACCTTCGTTTGGCTATGTTCCCGTTTGCTCAGCCCCTCTTATAGCATTGCTAGTTGCAGGTGCAGGTTGTTCCATGTTGGGAACATGGATATGTTTGGGATATCACAATATATCGTATTTAATTAATGCACATATATACTTGGTAATGGGTGGAAGGCTCGGCCTTTTTGCTTGGTGTTTTGTTCCACTCTTGCCGCCTTAGTTTTCGCTAAACCGGTGTTATGTTCCTTGATTTCGCGTTCCTAACACGGTCGGGGTGTTATGGGCCCCCCTTGACAGTTCGCTTTGAATAAAACTCCTCCAGCAAGGCCCGACTTTGGTTTTAATTTGCCATCATAATAAAACTGTTAATTAATTAATTTGCATAGGGGGTCGCATCCCCGGGTTCTTAATTCCACATAATACCGGTGGGGCCAGTGCTGATGGTGTTGGTCCCAAACGGGTAGACTGCGGGGCCACCACGGGGAAACCCGAGGCATTGGTTTTACTCGTAGGATGTCCCATCCGATCGTGGCCTGAGACGAGATACGCCCGGCTACTATCAGGGTGTCGGCACGTCGGGAGGTCTTGCTGGACTTGTTTTACCATTGTCGAAATGTCTTGTCCACCGGGATTCCAAGTTTGACTCGGTTGTCCCCAAGATGGAGATTTACCTCCGATGATCGTGAGAGTTTATAATGGACTAAGTTGGGACACCCCTGCAGGGTTTAATCTTTCGAAAGCCGTGCCCGCGGTTATGTGGCAGATTGGAAATTTATGATATCCGGTTGTAGAGAACTTGACACCAGACCCGAAAGTAAAATACACCAACCGCGTGTGTAACCATGACAGTCTCTTTTCGAGGGAGTTCAGGAAGAGAACACGGTGGGGTTATGTTTGACTCGTAAGTAGTTCAGGATCAGTTAGTGATCATTACTAGTTGCGAACGTTATGCGTAGTTGCTCTTCTTACTCTTGTACTCGTAAGTTAGCCGCCATATAATGCTTAGTGCTCGCTGCAACCTCACCACTTATCCATTCCATACCCATTTAGCTTTGCTAGTCTTGATACCCATGGTAATGGGATTGCTGAGTCCACGTGGCTCATAGATTACTACAACAACAGTTGCAGGTACAAGTAATGCGATGATCTGACACGAGTGCGATGCCTGCTTGTTTGGAGTTCTTCTTCTGCTTCTTCTTCGATCAAGGGATATAGGTTCCGGGTCGGGAGCCTGGGATTAGTAGGGTGGATATTGTTCTTCTTTTTCGTTTGGTTTCATCCGTAGTCGGATCATGTTCTTCTGTATTATGATTGCCATGTATTGATGTATTGTTGTATGAATGTTGTATCTTGTGGCGAGTGTAAGCCTCTATCTCGTATTCTCATCTATTTAGTACATGGTATGGTGTGATGATATCCACCTTGCTAAGCGCTCGAAATGCGGTTGTGCCCCAATCACGAGTTCATCACGTGATCGGGATAGAATCGCATCTCGGGCGCTACAAGTTGGTATCAGAGCCTCGACCAACCATAGGAGCCCCCTTGATTGATCGTAGGTTGGCCGTTGTTGAGTCTAGAAGAAAACTGTTTTCGAAGTCTAGCTATATCGGAGAGTAAGAATTCTTTTTACTCCTTATCCCCTTCGTCGCTCGGGTGAGGAATCTTAACGTAGGTGTTTTGGTGCTACCACTCTTCCCCTTCAAATTTTTTTAGGATCACGCGGGTATTCTTCGATTGTTGCGATGTCAGCTCTTTTTATCCGGTGCACTTCTCTTCAAGTCAATTTGATCCTCTTCGTCTTTTGCAAGTTCAATCCCCAGTTCTTTCCAACCGGCGTCGTTTCCCCGTCTGAAGATGTTTTCTTTTCCCCCCGCCCACCCTTCATCTTCTCAGAGCCGGAGTCCTTAATCGAGTATCCACTCTACTCGTGTGAAGCCTCTTCATTCTTCCTCATTTGTTTCATTCGGTGAATTCTCGTCAGTTCGTCATTCTTCTTCTCTTTTTCTTCTCCGGTGGATTCAATTCAAGTTCTCGGTGTTGATCATATTCTTTCCCTCGACTCAGATGTTTCCCTTGATCATTCGCCTCTCGCTATCCTTTTGTTCCTGAGGGCTGAAGATATCTCAGGAGATTCATGTTTCCGCTCAAGACTCGTTCCTTCTGTTTCGAGGTTCTTACCTCATCCAAGCCATTTCAGTCAACCGGTGCATCTCTCTCTTCTTCTAGCTATCTTTTTCAATGGAGTTATCTTTTCAGTGGGCCCATAACCCATAGGTCTTTCCCCAGGATCTTACCTGGCTCTTCTGATTTCCCCGGAGTTCTGCTTTTCTTTTGGAGTTTGTCGTCAGGATGAATTCTTGTCTTCTTCGGATTTCTCCTTCATTCCCTTCTTTTTCATCTCGATCTTTCTCTTTCTCTTTAGTTTCGTTCCTAAGATCTCAGGACGAGATCTTCTGTTAGTGGGGGAGTGTTGTGACGCCCCGAGACCGATGCGCCAGATGTCTTCCTTTTATTCGCTGTTGTTGCCTTGTCATTCGCTTGCGTGTTGCACTTTGCCATGACATCATGTGCATTTCATCTCCATGTTTTTCGAAACTTGCATCCGTTCGTAGTTGTTGAGTCCCCTCGTCCTCTCCGTTGTCCGTTCGGAGCCCAGACACACTCGCACGTCACCCTGGGCATAAAAACCGAAGACCGAAAACCCAACCCGAAAAGACCGAGACCGAACCCGAAAAGACCGAACTAGAAAAGACCGAATAAAATACGGTCTGCGCAGATAGAAGACCGAAATAATTACGGTCTATTCGGTCCTCCTATCTTCATCACCGAATAGACCATATAGACCGAATTAAAAAATCCCATACGCAAGAGTGCAAGACCATATTCTGTGATGTCCAGATTTTGTGATGTTCAAGTTGTATGATGTCCAGATTTTGTGTTGTGCATGTGTATTGTACTCCATGAAGATTGCATACAATACAATTGCTACTTGTCTTAATTTTTCTAATGTACATACGCACCTCTATACACATATTTGCTGTCTTTGTATATATGCACCTCTATACTACATGAAGTTTGGTACTTGGAAGTAACATGAATTTGAGTTGTACCAATTAGTTTGGTTTGTTTGGTCTAGACCGAAGATCGAATAGTAAAGACCGAAGACCGAATAGTGAAGGACCGAAAAGACCGAAATTATTTTGGTCTTTAATTATGAAAGACCGAATTCTTGGAAGACCGAAAAGACCGAACCGAACAAACCGAAAAGACCGAACGCCCGGGCTGACTCGCACGCACCCGCGGCACCTCCGAAATATTATTTTATAGGTGGCGGAAAAATGTTCTCGGAATGGGTTGAAACTTCGTGTGCGGTGTTGTTATGTTGTCGGTAGACCGCTCGCCAAATTTCATCGCATTCGGAGTCCGTTTGATGCCTAAACGGTTAAACCTATAGCGGCATTATAGCCGGTTTATTCGTCGGACGTTTCGGTCTCCGAAACCTGTGCCGGGCCCCCTTCTCTTCTCTCCTCTCGGCCCTCTCCCTCGCCGCCACTTGTCGCCGCCGCTTGCAGCCATTCACGGCGCGCCACGTCAACCCGCAGCCACGCCCCTCCACTCACGCGCTGCCACCTTGACCTCCACAGCCTCCACCCCGCCGCGGCCCGCCTGGCCCACAGCCGGCCCGCCCCGGGCCGCAGTCGGGCCTGGCCCCCAGCGCCTTCCCCCGCTTCCTCCGAGCGCCCGAGCCCGAGCGCTCCGCCGACGCCGCTCGAGGCTCGCTCGCCCCGCGCCGCCCCAGCCCGGCCACGTGCCCGCGCGCCGCTGCCAGGAGCTCGCCGCTCGCTCGCCTCCTCGCCTCCGCCGTTCGCCGCCACGGCCCCTGCGCCTCGCCTCCCCGGACCCCGCCATTGCTCCGCCCCTCGTCGCCGGCAGCCACCACCAGCAGCAAGAGCCTCGCCGCCCACCGAGCTCGCCGCCGGCCCCGTCCTGCCCCGCCGCGGCCGGATCCGAAGGCCCCATGCCCGGATCCACCCGTTCCAGTGCTCCTCCGGCCTTCCTCGCCCGCTCCGGCCGCCGCCTCGCCGGATCGAGCCGCTGCCGTTGACCCGCGCCGCCGGACATGTCCGTCTGACATGTCCAACCCCCCTATGTGCCCGAGCCACTGCCAGTGAGCCCAGCCCGCCGGACATGTCCGCCCTGTCCGGACAGTTTCCATCCAATACCCTACCGAGGTTGTTTTTTTTCTACCAAGTCATTTCTGTCATTTATCCTTTTGTTGCATTTTGTGAAGGCAATAACTTTGTGCATGTGTGTTCGATTGTGATGATCTTGATATGTGCTTGTTGTGCTCAATGTTCTCTACATGATGGTCTAGTTTGCATGAATATTAGGGTGCATCTTGACATGTTAATCTCTGTTGCAAAAGTGCATCATGCTGTTAACTATAGAAAACTGTTAATAGATTCAATGTTTGCTTGATGATTGCCACCAATCCATAACCCATATGAAGATGATTTCTCCTGGTGATTTGCTCTATGTAATGTGTAATTTGATCCCATGCCATTGGTTGCTATGTAATGTTGCTGTAGCATGTCTATATCTTGCTCTAAATTTGCAATCGAATAACTGTTGTCAGCATGCCCAGTTTTCACAAAGTCTGTTATATTGTGATGCCATGTTTACTTAATGCTACCATCAAATCTATGCATAATCTGGAGATGTTCAATAATCATGTTTTGATGACAATGTTATACTCTATCCATCCATTCCCTTGTTTGCAATTATAACCTGCTGTAACTTGTTCTTTTGGTGCTCTCAATTTGCTTGAAAATATACCTGTCTGCCATGCCCAGATTTCAGTCTGAAACTGTCTGTTTTAATTGATTGCATTTTGGCTTGATGATTCCTATTGATATGTAGCTCATGTGAAAATGATGAGTAAACATGTTTTGTTAAGGGTGTTTAGTACATGTTTTCCATGCCTTTTGTTGCCGTGATAGCTTCCTGTAGCATACAATTATGATGCCTCAAATTATGAATCGATTAATCTGTTTCAGCATTAACCTGTGAATTTGACCAAGAATCTGTTATTAGAGTGCAACTTGTCTTGATGATTGCCGTTGTTCTAGAGGTTATTGGGAGATGTTTAGTAAGCATGATTTTCCATGTATAACCTGTACTTTCATGCCATGCTTTTGGTTGTCATATATACCTACTGTAGCATCTTCATTTCTTGCCTTGAACTTGCTATCTATTAACTCTGCTCACATGTATGCCCTGTTTCACTGTCCTAATCTGTGTTATTAAGTTGCATTTTGCATGGATCATATTGGATTAATCTTGATGCCTGTGAACCTGAACCTTAAATATATTTGAAGCATGTTTTCTCTACTGTAAGTGCATATCATGTTTTGCTCATATGATTCACGTAGCATGTTGTTTTGATGCTCGCAATATGCTTAGTCGCTATTTTGGACAGATTTGAGTGATGACTTGTATTGCTTGTAATTGTTGAACCGTGGCTCCGTTTCGAGCATGCTCTATATGAAACTTGCTTAGATTTATGTGTAGTTTCATAATATGCTGTTGCATCCATGTTTTGAGTGATTGTAGTGATGTTTGCATATATTTTGCATCAATGCCTTGTATAACTTGTTTTGCTCATATCTTTTAGACCTTAGCTCGGAATTAAATGAACCTTATATGTAAATGGACTAGAATGACGCGTAGATCATCATGGTGCATGTTAACTTGTTGTTTAACAACTTGAACATAATGTGTTCTTCAGATTTGAACCAATTTTGAAATTTGCATATGGGGTTCTTCCGGAATTGTTATATGTTGTTTCCGGCCTCATTTAAATTTGCTTTGATGTGTGTTTCTTTTATGCATCATCTCTTGCCATGAGTAGCATCATGTAGCTTTGTCATGCATCATACTTGGTTGAGCATCATGCCATGTTATGTGTTGGTTGTTTACCGTGTTGTTTGCTTCTTTCCGGTTGTGCTTCTTCTCCGTAGTTCCCGGTTTCATTGCGATTGTGAGGATGCGTTCGGCTACATTTGGTTCGTCTTCTTCATGGACTCAATCTTCTTCCGAGCGGGATATCAGGCAAGAAGACCGTCATCTTGGATCTCACTACTATCTTTGCTATGCTAGTTGTCTCGATGCTATTGCTATGTCGCGCTACCAACGACATGTTATCAAGCCTCCCATCATGCCATGAAACAGCCTCTAACCTTTTTCACCAACCCAGCAAACCTTCATTTGGCTATGTTACCGCTTTTCTCAGCCCCTCTTATAGCGTTGCTAGTTGCAGGTGCAGGTTGATCCATGTTGGGAACATGGATATGTTTGGGGTATCACAATATCTCTTATTTAATTAATGCACATATATACTTGGTAAAGGGTGGAAGGCTCGGCCTTTTTGCTTGGTGTTTTGTTCCACTCTTGCCGCCTTAGTTTTCGCTAAACCGGTGTTATGTTCCTTGATTTCGCGTTCCTAACACGATCGGGGTGTTATGGGCCCCCCTTGACAGTTCGCTTTGAATAAAACTCCTCCAGCAGGGCCCAACTTTGGTTTTAATTTACCATCATAATAAAACTGTTAATTAATTAATTTGCATAGGGGGTCGCGTCCCCGGGTTCTTAATTCCACATAATATAGGTGGGGCCAGTGCTGATGGTGTTGGTCCCAAACGGGTAGACTGCGGGGCCACCACGGGGAAACCCGAGGCATTGGTTTTACTCGTAGGATGTCCCATCCGATCGTGGCCTGAGACGAGATACGCGCGGCTACTATCAGGGTGTCGGCACGTCGGGAGGTCTTGCTGGACTTGTTTTACCATTGTCGAAATGTCTTGTGCACCGGGATTCCGAGTTTGATCGGGTTGTCTCCAAGATGGAGATATACCTCTGCTGATCGTGAGAGTTTATAATGGACTAAGTTGGGACACCCCTGCAGGGTTTAATCTTTCGAAAGTCATGCCCGCGGTTATGTGGAAGATTGGAAATTTATGATATCCAGTTGTAGAGAACTTGACACCAGACCCGAAAGTAAAATACAACAACCGCGTGTGTAACCATGACAGTCTCTTTTCGAGGGAGTTCGGGAAGAGAACACGGTGGGGTTATGTTTGACTCGTAAGTAGTTCAGGACCAGTTAGTGATCATTACTAGTTGCGACCGTTATGCGTAGTTTCTCTTCTTACTCTTGTACTCGTAAGTTAGCCACCATATAATGCTTAGTGCTCGCTGCAACCTCACCACTTATCCATTCCATACCCATTTAGCTTTGCTAGTCTTGATACCCATGGTAATGGGATTGCTGAGTCCTTGTGGCTCACAGATTACTACAACAACAGTTGCAGGTACAGGTAATGCGATGATCTGACGCGAGTGTGATGCTTGCTTGTTTGGAGTTCTTCTTCTGCTTCTTCTTCGATCAAGGGATATAGGTTCCGGGTCGGGAGCCTGGGATTAGTAGGGTGGATATTGTTCTTCTTTTTCGTTTGGTTTCATGTGTAGTCGGATCCTGTTCTTCTGTATTATGATTGCCATGTATTGGTGTATTGTTGTATGAATGTTATATCTTGTGGCGAGTGTAAGCTTCTATCTCGTATTCTCATCTATTCAGTACATGCTATGTTGTAATGATATCCACCTTGCTAAGCGCTCGAAATGCGGTTGTGCCCCAATCATGAGTTCATCACGTGATCGGGATAGAATTGCATCTTGGGCGCTACACGTTCCCACATGTCAGTGAATTGCCAAGACGATTGGCGTTGAGCGGCGGGGCAAATCGACCGTGTGCTAGTCTGATGCGAACGCGACATGCGTGATGTGAGTGTTCTTTTTCCTTGTTTTAAACTTGTGAAGATATCCCCCTCAAAAAAATTGTGAAGATAACACTTGGTTCTTTGCCTTCGCGGGATACATCGATGGTAATCCTGTTTATAATGACGCTAAGTTTTCTAATAAATCCCGTAAAAAGGCGTCCTCTTCGCCCCTCCGACCACAATCATCACGCTAATCGTATCTCTATTTGACTTCCTTCCCCATTACGATGATGTCGACGATATTGCACTGGCTGGCTTTGGCGAAGTGCGTTCGACGGACCACACCATTGAGGCAGATGATGGTAATGTCATTGCAAGTGCCGCGTGGAAGTCGAGACAACCGCTTTCTTTACATCTAGGAAGTCCGTAGGAGACAGCAACTGTCATGTCACCGTGACCATTGGATGTGACGTGACCATGTCATTCGAGCTTGAGCTGTCGCAAGGGGACTCGAATGTGACCATGTACCCTTACACAAGCACCGGTTTACTGTCGAAGAGGCTCTTCCGCGTCGGGGACCTATCCAGCCTATGCAACCAACGGAAATGCCGACGTGCAGTTCGGGGCTGGCTTCGCTCATCGATCTACGTCCCAACAAAATAGAGTGGGAGACGATCGTCCCCGACGGTGTTGTGAGGAAGACTGTCCAGGAAGTGAATCGCTGGCGGTTGCATCAAGGAGGTGGGTGTGATTTGAGATTCGACATGAAGGTGGACCGGCGTCATGTCGTTAGGGCATCCAAAGTGTTGGTTTTTCTCACCTCTAACGTCGCCTCTAACTCTTTTGCACCGTCAGCATACATTGTGTGCATATCCTCTTAGCAAAAAATAGTGAGCGACGGCTCCAAGCCTGCCACCTGATTAAAATAATATCTTTACCCCACTTGTCATTAACTAGTTTGTACCTGTGCACAACGTTGAATAGGAGGAAGCCAATGCTTTGGCTGTACATTTTATCTTAACATGTGGTCCACTTAGAGACAATGTGCAGTCGCTATTCACTACACAATTTTGAGCTAAAATTAGAGGTTGGATGAGGGGCCCATCTTATAGGTAGCGTTGCCTTCAAACATTGTGGATGCTCTTAGCCTGCATGCGCTACGTTCATGCAAGGACAAGCTTCTTGGCGAGGAAGGTGCTAGGACATGCCCCGCATGTCTCGCACACGTCATCAAACAAGTAGTATATCTAGGCTTTCGCCTGGCTATTGATGCACATAGGAGAATTTTTAAATCATATAATGCACTATGTACGTTTGGTCTTGTCACTAATAAGTACTACTATTTGTACCCATTGAGTAACCGGTACTACTTGGTGAATGTTGCATAGCCGTGGATGTACGAGCTAAATTTGAAACATAGTCACGATCAAATCAGATGTTACCAGCCGGAATCACTTGGGCCTATTTGATTTGTAGGATCCTCAAAACTCAGGAATCGCAGAAATATAGGAGTGTTCTCTTTGGATCGGAATGGATTGGATTGGAGTATAGGATTAGGAGTGTGTGTTTGATGTCATAGGTAAGACAGATGAATTTTTAAAATAGGTTGGAGTAGATGCATGATTTCTTATTATAAATGTAGCACAATAGCTTCGTCCGTCCAGCTTACTACGGGAAAGGTGGTTTCTAGAAGAAGATGATGGAGAAGCGGATTCAGCGAAGAGTGAAATGATGGTTGCTTCGTCTGTGTTTTGTGATTTGATGCCTCATTGCTTTGTGATTTGTGATAGAAGGGAGCAGACTCTATGCTCTATGCATGCATCCATGCATGGGAGAAAGAGGAGAGATGTTGCATTTTTTTATTCCTTCAATCAATTTGGCATCGGGCACCAGGGAGCTTCAGTTCTCTCTTTGTTGGCTTTGGCCGCACCCTCCACAATGGTTCCCATCGATGCCAACAGCTATTTTACCGTTCGGCTACACATTGTGGATGCCCTTAAGCGTACCACTTGGTTTTGCTCCTTGGTGCGATCTATACAAATCTCAATTATATTGATCTAAAAAAGATATCCAGATTAGTAAAAAGGAGGTGCTTTTACCGCGTGGAAGGCGGGGGAGGTTGGCCTGACGGTTTGCTAACATGTGGTCCGATGTGTTAGTGATGTACCAAGCCGATCCGCGTCCTACATGAGGTAGAACAACAACAGAAGCAACACATGGTTTACTTGAAGAAGATGAGGGAGAAGCGGATTCGGCAAAGAGTGAAATGATGGTTGATTCGTCCCTCCAATTTATACTGCGGGAAAGGTGCAGCTTTGTGATTTGACGCCTCATTGCTCATTACTACCGCGGTGCCACTACCGGGGTGTGTCCCCTGCTGCTCTACACTGTTATTTGGTAAATGGCACGTGGACTCAGATGCTGCATGTCCCACATGTCGGCGAAAGGGAGTAGAACATTTATGAAAGAGAGCGCTCCACTCTTACGACGGAGGAGGACAAGACATGGTGGCCCAGTGAAAAGTAACTTGTAATGTACTACTATAGTATGTGGTAGTCTTGTACCACTTGGTTTTACTGTTTCGCGCGATCCATCGATACAAAACCAATTAAACAGGCGAGGGAGGGTCATTTCCCACGCGGTAGACAGGGTAGTTTGGCATAGTCGGTTTGATAGAGAGAGCGAGAGAAAGATGTGAAATGCTTGAATGTGTAGTGGGCCTTTTTTGTGTGTGTGTAGTTAGACTTTTCATATCACTAGATGATACTAGCCATACATTTCAACCCAATTTTAATGTATGCAACATGAATAATTGAAGTAAAAATATGAGATCTACAACTAAAAATACATATGATTTATTGTGTTAGGTATAGTAGTACTGTATTGCCTAGTTGTTAGATGTAACATACGAGAACGTGTAGGGACGTACTTTTGGAGGGCCTACACAGAGAAATTGGCCATAAAGTGGATTCAAATATTGGCATTCGTCATCATAGCATTTGTAACTCATATCTAGAGTTTGTATGTAGATGTGAATGCTTGTTCGCCCTTATGAAACCAGTACAACATTATTGAGGTGGCGTGCGCCAATTTAGGCAGTGGGAGGTTGGCCTAGTTGGCTCCACGGAGAGAGCGAGAGGAGAGATAAATACACTGGCGGTCACTGTATTTGAAGGAAAAGCATAATACAGTCACCGGACTTCAGAATACACTCATTACGGTCAGTATATATGTTTTGTGGTGATTATACGGTCACTCGCTCACTGTTCAGCATCTTATTGAACTCTATTAAACGACCAAATAGTCTGTGTGGCACTATGTTGACTGGTTAAATTGACCACATTCCTTGTGGGTCCCACCTATCAGTTGTAGATGAAAGAAATAAGATAAATAAAAATTTACGCAAGCCCGACAAGACTCCAACCATTGCGCGTGAACCACCTGGTTGTGTATGTGTGTGTCAGGGCTTGATTTGTGTGCATGCACGTGTAGGTTGAGCACTTGCATGTGAGCATGTGTGTTGGTCGTGTGGTGTGTGAATGCATGCTTGCGTGTGTGCATGTGAGTGTTGTGTGCGTGCGTGTCTGCGTGTGTGTGCATGCATGCGTGCGTGTGTGCATTGGTTGCGTGCGTGTCTGCGTGTGAGTGTTGCGTGCATGCATGTGTACATGTGAGTGTTGCATACATGCAGTTCGTGTGCATGCGTGCATGTGTATATAATCACCATACTAGCTCCTGTGTATTAAAAGAACTGGCTCAACATACCAATACAAGACCACCTTATCCGCTGTGGTTAGCGTGCACGGGTGCGAACCCGAGGTCATGACTTCGAATCCCTTCTAACACCCACAGTGTAATTTATTTTCCTTTGTTTTCATTCTTTTACCCGCTAACAGGTGGGCTTTATGGTAGTGAGATAATATGCGCTGATGATGCAACACTAGATGCGCTACGTGGACTATTTAACTGGTCAACTAATTGTATCTTGAACAAATACAGATCTCTACGATGACCTTGTGACTTTATAAAAACCACAAAACGTATATGGTGACCGTAATGAGTGTATTCCGAAGTCCAGTGAACGTATCATGCTTTCGCTTCAAATACAGTGATCGTTAGTGTATATCTCGCAGGAGAAAAATGGAACATGCGTGAATGTGACAAGGGCGTACATTTAGAGAGCCTAGAGATAGTTTGTGTGCGTACGTGAAAGGCACGTAGAGAGGGGGGTTGCGATGGAGAGAGAGATTCTCTTCATTTCTCTATATTAGGACTAGCTTTATAGTATAAAAAATAAACATTCACAATGTGGAATAAATATCATTGGACGAACCATGCAATTAACTTTCATATTCCATATAACTTTGTAATATTGTATAGATGTAGATTTCCTAAAATAAAATTTTGGCCACACTTTGTGTAGTTTTAATTCAAAAGGAATCTTGTATGCGAAGTAAAAGTGAAGAGAGGGCTTTTTAGATCAATGGAGCACATGATAAGATGTAACATGTGTGAATGTGTAGTTGACGTATTTGGCAGGGCCTACAAAGGGTATGTGTACGTATTCGAGAGAGGAATGGGCCTCTTTCATATCTACTTAAGTTATTGATCTCACCCGGAAAATAGATCATAACTTGTTTACTGTACTTTTCTTGTCCCATACCAAATCGTAGTGGCTAGTTTGAAAGCAAAACTTGGTTGCAAAGTAGCCTTTGTCCGGTTTGCAACTTCAGATCCGCCAGGCATGGTCACTATACTCCTAAAGCTTATGGTTTTTCCCCTTATTAATCACTACAATCATCGTAGGTGCTTTGTGTCGTGCTAGCCATGCTTCTCAGACCTCAACCCATCAGCGAAACAACATGCCACTCATAATTCCAAAGCTTAGTTGTTGAAATACGAATCTGATTGATGCTCATATTACTAAAACAGAAGACGTTAATTGGTCAGCTAATGTTCCCATGTAACGCCCCAAAAATTCTCTAGATTTTCAAAATCTTTTCTAAGAAAAATAATAATAAAAATAAATTATAAAACTCTTGAAAACCTTTCCTTTGATTTTTTTTCTTTTTCAGTTTTTGAAAACCCTTTCAGATTTTATTTGGGTTTCATGTTCTCTCTGATGGTTCTACTTTAAAAGGTTTTAATTATTTGAAAGATTATTTTGGAGGTTTTCAAACAATTTTTGAAATAGGAAAGTTTTTGGAATAAATTAAATTTTCAAAGATATGGCCCTCTTCACTTCTTTTCTAGCCTTCCAAAATCATCCAAATAATTTTCTGCCACTCCCATCTATCTCTCAAGTCATTCTATTATTCTAGGGCAGTACCCAAATCTCTCCCACCCCACAAAATTATTTTTCACCATTCAAATAAATTCCCAGTTGGAATTTGTATTTTTTCATCATTCCTTGGTTTACAAAGGAACCACCATTTCTACAAGGATTCCACCTCCACCAAAATTATCTCAGCAAATATATGGTACCACAACCCATTTCTCCAAAAACATGGGGTGCCATAGTTCAAAATTTTCAAATTCACTTCTATTCAAATTTGGACCAGATTCAATATTTCTGATCCAAACATATTTTTAAATGCTCCAAAATTCCCAAATTATGCCAGGCGCCCTCTCATATGCCTCAACACATCACCACAAAAATTGCAACAAAATTCTAAAAATCCCTAGCACGCTCTGCCATGGGAACCTATGGGTATCTATGCACGTTCATCCCTGAAGAAATTCAGTTAACTCAATTTTGGTTCAGTGGCAGAGCCGACCGGTGCCGTGCACCCCTCCTTCCTTCTCCTTCACGGCGATGCCAAGTTCATCAATACCCCGACCCCTCTTGGCCCACTCCACAGCCTCTCCTCGCAGGTGAGCTGGCGACGAGCTGGTGCAACGGCCAGAGCTGATCCACGGCGGACCAAGCGGAGCCGCCTCGGCCACCGACACTTCATCACTGCGCCGCTGACCTTCCCCACCTAATTACTCTCCACGCGGCACCTCCTCCGCACTCTCTCCACGCCAACCACGCCACCCTTGGTCCTCTGTCAGTCACCGGAGATGAACGATGTCCGCCGCACCCGTACGACGGCACGCCGTGGATGAGGACGAAGAACTCGAATGCGTCCAAGCCGAGCCTTCCGGATATCTCCACCGCCCTCATAACTGTCGTACCACCCCTGACCCACGCCCCTAAACACCTCGGCGGCGGAGTATCTCCGGCGTCGCCGCAAGATTCAGACCGCCCGGCAGCCTATAAATAGAAGCCCCGAGCTCCCCGTTCCACCCATCGCTCCTCCACCTCCAAATCGCCCCCTCGCACTTCCCCGACTTCGAGGAGGTCTCCTCTCCTCCTCCGGCCACCGCTCCGCCGCCTCTGTCTTCGATCGGTTCGACGCCATTACCACCACCACAGCTCAAATCTGCCAGTAGCCTTATATTCCACCACAACATCGATTCCCACTCCAATTCCGCTTCCCGAGCTATCTCGGGCGAGCTTTCGACTCCACTGAACCACCATCCACCACCGTCGACCTCGCCGGTGTTCTGCTGCACTCCGGCGACCACCACCACCTCCCCACCGATGCGGTAGTCTACCCCGAGCACACTCTGACCATCACCACCTCCCAAAACCCCGGCGATCACCATCGGCGATCGCCGTCTCTCTCTGTTTCCGCGTGCGTGTTCGAATTTCAACCTGACGGGTGGACCCCACCCCACGCTTTTCTTTTTTTTCTTCTTTTTCGCTATCTTAAACGAAGGCGTAATCTCTGCTTTTACGCCTTCCACGCTGGAAAGCGTATTTCTGCCCGAAGCGTTTTCCTTTAAGCGCTCAGGGACTGGATTTTTACAGAAAACACCTGGTTTTGAAAGTTTAATAACTTTTAAACCACAACTCTGTTCAAGTTAAACTTTTTTTGAAATTTTATTTTTCTCTCTAGTTTTTTTAAGTATTTATTTAAAAATGTTTGAGACAAATTTTTGTACTGTTGTCAGAAAATTTAATTTGATTTAAATTTGAATTTTCAGAAGAGGAAAGCCTTGCCGGGAATTTTGAAGGGTTTTCACCTGACTACTTGGACAAGGCAAGCATTATTGAACTTGGGATATGGTGACTGTGTTTTGCATTTGCATGTTTTCATCGGTTGGAATTGCAGCACATATATCACAAGTGCATGCATGTTTGGTCATATCACTTTTATTGCTTGTCTTGCACTTCACTCAAGGAAAGAATTCTTCTAACATGGTAAAGCTGTGAGTATCCAGGAGAGTGTTCCTGCCTTGGATGTGCCGGTGGGCATGGGCCATTATTTCTGACATGGTGGTGTCACTGTACTATGTGGAACATACCAGTGATGATAATAACACCTCCTGAGTCGGCTTAGATCGAGTCTTGTTCCGTACACCTAGCTGGATACCATGCTGCCATGAGTCCTTCTGCCAGGAAGGTACGGCTGATTAAGTTGTTAACCCCTGTCTAAGTGCACACCATGCAGAGGGCCATGATGAGGGTTTCCAGGGCCTTGGTCTAAATTCTGTCATCGGGTTAGGGGGCATGGGTGTTATGTTGTAAACGAGAGGGGGGCACCCCTTGGAATATGGGCGTATTAATAGTGATCCCATGCAGGACGTTGGTCTCCCCGTCTTAGAGTTTTCTTTCAATGATGCTTTGGGTGATTCCTGGCATCCGGAAAGTTATTCTGGTTGGTGCTGGTCAGGTGTGTTTCCAACCCAAAGACTTAATGGGAATTAGTCGGTGTCACGGTACTGACTAAAGAAATCCTATTGTGGGTAAAGAGTACACCTCTGCAGAGTTTAAACCTATTCGAATATCCGTTGTCACGATCAAGGGCGTTAGCTACGTGGGTCAAGTGTCGGTCCCGGTTCGGTCTCCGGAGGAAATAATTTTAATATGCCTGAAATATTTTGCAGGATAATATTTGACACCCTAATGCTACCATGAATATTTTATGTTAAATATATTATGATTATGCATATTGTTGAGGACTAACCCATTTCTCTTATTTTTGAGTTTCCTGAGGGTCTCAGGGGCTGGCTAGACTACCCCGGGCACTTAGCTTTATTTTCAAGACCTCTCGTGGCGTCTCTCGAGTTAACAGGCGGTTTATCCCGCCACTACTCTTGTAGACACCCGATTGGCATTCTCTTCAAGTCCGACCGTGGGTCACTTGACACCCGACTGGCATTTCTCTTCAAGACCTCTCGTGGCGTCTCTCGAGTTTACAGGCGGTCCCGCACTACTCTGTAGACACCTGATTGGCATTTCTTTTTTTGCTGAATGCACTTGGGCTGGCTAGACTACCGTGGCATTCATTTGCTTATTTCTAATAAGTTGATTATGACTAACATATCATTTTATTGTCATAATTTAAATTTCAGTCAGCATGAGCATATGCATCCAATATACCTTTTGTTCATAATGTTTGCGAGTACATTCCAACGTACTCACTAGCTTGTCCCTGGCTATTTACTTGGCCAGACTTGGAGGAGGACGAGCTTGTGGAGGAAGATGTGCTAGCGAGCCCGACACTTAGAGGAGTCCCAGTCAGTCTACCTATGAGATAGGATTACCATAGTTCGGCCGTGATACAGAATCCTTGTCCGTCATGTATATTTGAGATGGTGTACAAGTACACTGGTACCAGATTTTGTGATACTATCGCGAACTGGCTCGCTTGATCATACCGGCTAGGTACATCGTAGCAGAGATGATGGATATAAGATTCCATAGCCTGTTATTTATGTATATTATTATCTGATTGTCAGATTTGTGGATTTAAATCTCTAGTACAGATTTTTTCCTTCATGTTGGAAATCTGCCCTAGAGGCAATAATATTTGTATTATTATATTTCCACATTCATAATTAAAGATTTTATATTCTTGCTACAACTGCTATGATCCTGGAATATGAGATTCAGTGGAAAACTCATATGCATGTGTGGATTGATAAACGGTAAATGAAAGGTTCCTAGTCTCGCCTCTAAGACTAGCGCAAGTGTTGTTGGTGATCACGTTTTCATGATCTTATGATATCGTTAAGTGTAACTATGATCCTAAAACAACATTGAGATTATGATGTTGGAAAACGATCATATTGAACCGACCAATCTTGTTTGTTATGGATTAAGTTAATATCATATGTAATCAATTGTAATAACACAAAGTGTTAACATGTGAATTTCTCCTTAGAACATGAGGGTATCATAGTCACTTCTTACCGTACGGTGGGCTTTAGGGTTGCTCAAACATCACCTATAACACGATGATCATAACGAAAACTTACAGGGTCATTGGAAAGTTTGACAAGGGACTAGATAGCTCGAGAGTGGGATTTTCTCCTCCGACAATGGATAGATATTATTAGGGCCTCTCGGTGTGATGGCATCAATCATGTCTGGCCATACACACGTGACTTCATCGCGGGGGATACCGTAACACAATAACGAGAAAGAAGAACAAAACCACTAAGAGGATTTTGTTATAGTGAGCATGGTGATGACTCAGGAGGATACCGATGCATCCTGGGTTTTGTGACATATCTCAAAGAAAAGGGAACATCACATGATAACCAAAGGTTCACTCGAATATCATTCATGTACTCATAGGGATCAATGTACATCCACGGTCCCCGCTATCGGTCATTGAACGAACGGTTTCGTTCATGTCTGTGAGTTACCAAACTACGGGGTCACAAGATTAAGGCAGTCAATATCTTCTGAGTTTAGTAGGACGGGTGTCATGAGAATATATTTGTGGAATTATTTCATGAATATTCAGAATAGTTCCGAGAGGATCCAGAAGGGTTTCGGAGAATATCGGGCAATAGCGGGTATTACTGATAAATTATATATATGTGTGGAAAATGTTTCCAGAGATGTTAAAATACATATATATAATGGTCTAGAAGTATTTATAACATTTAATGTTTAATTTAAATATCAATGGGCCTAAATAGGCCAAGAGGTGGAAGGGATTATGGGCCACAAGTGCCCATAAGGAAGTGGGCCCACCTTGCCATATAGGGGGGCAAATTGGACTAGGGGAGGAGAGTAGGACTCCTCCCCTTGGCCGGCACCCCAAGGAGGGTCTTTCCCTCCTTGGTGGCTTCCCCCTCCTCCTCCTTTAACCTATATATACTAGGGGGTTTTGCTCTATTGAACACATAAGTTTTGGAGCCTCCTCTGTTCTTCTAGTTCTAGCTCTAGTTGGTCCTAGTTGAGTAATTAGAGCTAGTCCAATCCTATTGTGATCATAATTAGAAGCCTGTATGGTTCTAATCTCTCCCCTAATTCTCTGGTGGCGATTAGCTCTAGAGGTGAAGCGCTGTCGGATCATTAAGGTTGCATGCTTGCAACCAAGTAGAGAGGTCGTGCTTTCGGTCTTTGGTTCGAGGGACTGTTCGTGGGAAGTTCGCGGGATCGTTCATCTATGATTCAAGGGACTCCAAGTACGATATACATCGTCACGTTCTTCTTCCACTGCAACTAGTGACAGTAATGATCGTGATCCCAACCCGTTATGCATCTTCATAATGATCTTGGGTGATCGCAGGTGCGATTTTTATGTTTTCTACTATGTTTCCCAACACTTCACGGCTCTAGTATCTTTGTCTTGTACGAATAGTCCTCCATGGGTCTCTGTATAATGCGCCATGGGCTGAATAATGGTGGCATAGGATGAAACCGACCTCGGGGTCTCACCTCGGCCCACCAAACCTCATACATCCTCTACCCTAGGTCTCGATTTCTCACACCCAATGTACCAACACACACAACCACAACACTATTTCTGCTCATGTCCTCTCCCCTTCTCCTTGCGTACACATAG